>BDIU01000033.1:0-490745 GCA_002118135.1 Trebouxia sp. TZW2008 | reverse complement strand
CTGCCTGTCTGTCTGTCTGTCTGTCTGTCTGTCTGTCTGTCTGTCTGTCTGTCTGTCTGTCTGTCTGTCTGTCTGTCTGTCTGTCTGTCTGTCTGTCCGTCCGTCCGTCCGTCCGTCCGTCCGTGCATTTGGTTGTCTGCCTGTTTGTCTGTCTGTCCGCCTGCCTGCCTGCCTGTCCGCATGCCTGTCTATCAGTCTGTGTCCATCCACTCTCTTGATGTTACGCTTGTACTGTGTGAGCGGTTTGGCATCTTGACTTACCAAAGACATGTTGACCGTCTGATGCGTCTGGTGCGCAACCTTCAGCAACTTGACCAGTCAATCTGCCCTTTCAAATCTGTGGCTCGTGCTCCTGCTGTTGCTATTGCTTTCTGTCGCCCTTGCTCTTCACTGTTTGCTTGGTGTTGTCCGGTGCAGTATCTGGGTGGGCTGGCAAGCTGGTTGCCCTCACAAGCAGACATACTCATGTGAACAAAACTAGAATGCCCGAGAATGTCGACGACATCACTGACTCACATTCATCCTTCTGTTGAGTCAAACGATTCACGCTGGACAAGTCACCAATTTCTGATTTCTCGTTTTCATGGACTGCAGTATCTGGATGGGCTGGCTAGCTGATTGCCCCCTCAAGCAGGCATGTTCATGTGGATGAGGCTAGAGAGAGCGCCCAAAAATGCCGATGACATCACTGACTCACATCTATCCCTCTGTTGAGTCAAACAATTCACGCTGGACATGTCACCAGTTTCTGATTTCTGATTTCATGGGCTGCAGTATCTGGGAGGGCTGGCTAGCTGGTTGCCCCCACAAGCAGGCATGTTCATGTGGATGAGACTAGAAGGAGGGGTCAAGGATGCTGATGACATCACTGATGCCCTCAAAGAAGAGCTTGTTGCTGTGGTGCCAGGTATGCCAGTCATGCTCTGTCATGTCACTGAATTGCTTGCATGTAAGGCTTGCTGATTGCCATCATCAGCTGTTGCATGAATTGAGCACAAACCTTCCACAATATCACACGCACACAAATGTGGTGTCACTACCATTCAAAGTTGGGCTGCTTATGCATTGATGCTTGACGTGTGGTCCTGACGAATCTCCTGACCTTTCTCAAGAAACGAGTGAGGCTTGATTCCAACTGGCTTTGAATGTGATTTGTATCAAGTTGTGACTCCCGTGTCACTCTGCATCTCTGTTTGTGGCTCTGTCTGTGGCAACAAAGAACTCAAATCAGAAATGCAGAAGCAGAAAGTGTGCATGTCCAGGCCGCATCTCCCACTGCAACGGACCTCATCCCCCTTTCCCTTGTCCCTATGTCAGGATTTCCTTTGTCATGGCACCAGAAGAGGACATTCCCAAGGGCATGCAGCGCCTGGCGAATGTAATAAAACGGGTGCAGCCTGCATCATAGACACCCTTCAGCAATCTACCAAAGCTAATTGCATCAGACTTGCAATAGCAGCAATCGACAGCTGCTCTTGCAGTCAACTATGGATAATTGCTTTGGATCCGCAGCACCAGCTGTTCTGAGTTACTTTAGCCCGGTACACTGACTTCAGCTTGGCGCGCTGTGCCTAGAATAGCGGCATTTTCATATGTCTGAAAGTATCAGCCGATTTCGTGTAGCATGTTGGAGCTCAAGCACATATGTGCAAATGCACAATAATTGTTGTGAGCAGCACATCTACAGCCACGGGCAAGGGCAGCACTGCACATGTGCACAGGCATGCGTTGGTTGCATGCATTGTAACTTGAACATTTGAGTGCCATGCTAGCCCGTTGCGAAGTCCAGAATGCCGGAGCTTTCATGAATGTGAAAGGAGCTGTAGAGGGACTTGTCACGAATCGATGATTTGCAATCATGGTGACAGGCCTGCAAAGCTTGCTGTTCTTCTTCCTCCTTTGGTCTCTGCAGGCTTCAAATCGCTGCAATATCTAGTACTCGTAGTCCGGCTTGCGGGCTTTGGCCGTGCGATTCGCCTTGGCGTGCTTCCAAGCATGCTGTCAAATGCAACGCACACATACAGTCAAACACAGTCAACAGTGCGATCGCTCTTCGGTTACACGCACCAGTGTAAGGGGGTGACCAAGTCGATAAGGTAACAAGGTCAAATCAGCCGCTTTCGCTGAGTGTCTAGGAGTGTGATGCTTGACACATCAAGTTTCTTGCAGATCTCGGAGAGCTGCCAGGCCCACGAAAGCCGTTCAGGCACCTCTACATCTAGTATGCTATAAAGCAGAGACCTCTACGGAAACGGCGCACTTGGACGCATCGCGCAACGTGAGCTTTGCTTCCTGGTCGTGCTTGTTTAATTCCGTCAGATGTGGCATGCGCACCTCACTGCGACCACCTCTGTTACAGGCACATCCCCAACAACTAGACACACAGCAAAACCAGCCTGAAGCTAAAGGCAACACTCAACAAGCAGAGTCACAGGTAGGCCTCACTTGACGTCAACACAAACAGCTCTATGCAGTATATGGTTTGATCACTTTGTGTCACACATGAGGTCTGCTTTGCAGCCCGCACCCCCAAGGATCTGTGATCAAGCGCCTCGGAGGGTCTACATTCCACATGAATGGAAAGTTGCTTCAAGAGCAGCTAGAGAGAGCAACACCGCCATGGCTATGCGATCATATTTCCAGATCATGGATGGACACTTCCTTGTGACCGATAGCTGCATGGACTTCACACATATTGCTTCAGCACTGTACGGGACAGCATTGGTTTGGCAGGCAGCACAGCACAAACCCCAGGCTCCACATAGGCCACAGCTGCATCCAGAACTGCAAGACTTCCTGTACAGAATGCTGGAGAGGCTGCAGTTTGTTCAATCCAAGCTGAACACTAGGGCAGTTAGCAGCATCCTCTGGTCTTTTGCCAAGCTAGGTCAACACCCAGATACGCTGTTGCCGGGCATAGTGGACGGCATCGCACAGCGCTACGTTCAGGACATAGATACTGCTACCGGTCAATCGCACTCATCCATCTTGTTGGCATGCGATCAGCTCAGGTTGGACCCTTGTCAAGGCGCCATGATAACCGCAATCTTGCAGCACCTAGACAGCATCAGGCTTGCACAGTACAACGCGCAAGATCTGTCCAACATCATTCATGGGCTAGCTAAGTTGCCACAAGCTCAGCCATCAACTGAGCTTCTGAACAAGCTCTGTGACAGCTTCTTGCCGCTGTTTGAATGCGAAGACCAAGCTCAGCGTCCCAACAGTCAGGCTGTCGCAAACTTTGCATGGGCCTTGCAACAGCTGAACCACAGCCCAGCTGCTGATCTAGCAGCAGCAATGATCCAACGGATGCTTCAGCTTTGTCAAAGGCCGCAGCAGCCTCCAAAACCACAGGAGATCAGCAATCTAATTCTGGCTTGCTCTCAGCTGAAAATGCCCATTACACAAGAGCAAGCAGAGCGCTTGATGCTGCACTTGCTCAACCACAGACAACTGAGACCGCAGGACCTAACCAACACAGCATACGCTTTAGCCATGCTGGGCGTCTTGCAGCAAAACAGCTTTGCGTGCTTGCTGCAGCGCTTTGCTGCTGTGATCACAAGGGCAACTCCCGGCCGTGACAGTGCCTTGCGGCAGATGTATCAGGCACTGCGCAGCATACAACCACCCTCAGATGCAAATCCACAGGAGTACAAAGCCTGGGTCGGCACCAAATGGGCGCTGCATAACTTGGGTCCAAAGCCAGAGCCTGATCTATGGGTCAAGAGGCCAGGTCCAAAAACCCTCCTGACAACCCCCCATGATCCAGATTGATCTATGGGTCAAGAGCGCAGCTCTTTCAACCCTTCTGACAACCGCCCATGATTTGAGGCAAGGCTGCAGTGGCAAGATCAGTGTCAGGGTCGCATTGAGGTGACGACTGAGGTTGACCTCAGGTCGCCGTTGAGTCCAACATCAGTATCAACATCATGATCAGGGTCCTGATCAGGTTCAAGAAGACGTGGCCAGCTGCTAAAGTAAGTATAACAACTATAGATATTTGCAGATGAACAGGCTCTACGGGAGCCCATCTTGTTCCTGGCCGAGGTTTGCATCACTGGACTCATGTTGCAGCAGTGTTGACAGCCCAATGGCAGGCCGCATGCGCTGTTGCAAGACTTGCTTCTTTGGAGTGCGCAGCTTACTTGTGTGAAGCATGTCTCAACGACAAGTCAGTTGGCATGATGCCATTTGTCATGGTAGCATTGCATGATGTCAACGGTGCCCTGAAGTGCATGGTGCCACTTGTCTCAATTCATCACCACTGCATCGCCAGCAATGCTGACGAGTGCACCATTCCAACTTTCTCCGATGCTGATGAGTGCATGATGCCAAGGGTCACTGATGCTGATGCAGACAAACGCACTTTTCCAACTGACAATGCTGCTGATGACTGCCCTGACCGTATGCCAACTGTCAATGGATGTGCAGGCTTAAGCAGCTGACTTCAGAGGCAGTACGAGGCTGCAGAGGCAGCACCCCTCCGCACAAGGGAGTTTGACAGTTGTGGGCTAAGCACCCTGCTAAGATCCCTGCAGAGCGCCCCGCTAAGTCTGAAGCAGACAGCTGCTGCAGGTATACTGCTCTTCTTTGTATGCATTCAAATGGCATACAGAGGAGTCGTCTCATTTGTTGCAAACGGACAGTGTTACTTTACTTTGGTACTGTTAGCACCTCAGCTTTTGCAGCAACATGTGCACTTCAGCACAAACAGCTTGGTGGCGATGTGTTTGGCCTTTTGTCTGCAGTGAGGACTGCAGCAATCAGCTCTCGATGTTCAGCACACTTAAAAGTGCATTGCTTGGATTGGAAAGCTTGCAAGCATGCTCCTTGGCTTGGTGGGTTGAACAGCCTGCTTGTTGTGCTGTGCAAGGATCTGCTGTCAATCAATTTCCTGCCTGTGCAAATATGTTTTGGACAGTGGGCTCAAATGTGACTGCAATGCAGATTTGGCGAGCAGAGTCAGATCATTTCAGACAGACTCTACATTTATGAAGAGCAGAGTCTGACAACAAGTTTAAGAGCTTGCTGAGACAGACACGGTGCTTATGGTGATTTTTGCGAAATCTCGTACTATCTGGTATCGCTGCCGATATTTGCTTGAGCAGAAGTAGTATGTTAATCACTTATTGGATGCTGGCATAAGAGCAAGCAGCAGGCTTGGCGTGGGACTAAAAGAATCTGCCAACATCCACGAAAAGCTGTACAGCATGCCAGCCTGCATCATGCGTACAATGTCTCACACTCAGTACAATCTGCACAGCGCAGACATTGCCTAAGCAAAACTCTGCCTGGGCCTGTTGTCTACGCTACAGCATGCCTCATCAGGCTGACCACTTTGCAAAATGCCCAGTCAAACGAAGGTCAGTAAGGAATCCTGGAATGGCTCGTCAAAGCTACACTCTCTGTATCTGCTACAGCTGTCTAGCTAGTCATGCCCCAATATCTGATCTACAGCATCTGAGGACAGGCCTGGGTGCATAAACCCAGTGCGTCTGTTCACGTCTAGGTGAGTCACGCCCCGTTGACTGGGCTGCATCATGTCAATCATGCTGGGGTCCAAATCCTCATTGTGCGTCAAGTCAAGGCAGGTCAGCGAATCCCATCTATTCAATGCAAGGTAGCCCATGGCTGCCTGGTCTAAGACATTGTCCATTAAGTCTAGCTTTGTAAGCAGGGGCCAGTTTGCCTCGATAAGGTGCATAGCCCCAACAGCATCAATGCAATTTCCCAGAAGGCTCAGTTGTGTCAACAGCGGCCAGTCTGCTTTAGGCAACCATTCCAACTCTGCACCGTCCAGAGTACAGTTGTTGAGGGAGAGTGAGGTCAAAAATGGCCACCTGCTTCCCGACAAGTGCTGTATGGCCTTTCCACTGAGATCATTGTTAGACAGCTCCAGCCTGGTCAGCTGTGGCCACTGCCCCGTAACTAACACCGCAATGTCTGGGAAGAACAGCCAGTTGTGAGCTAGGTCCAGTGACTGCAAATGTTGCCAGGATGCTTTGACCAGAACAGACAGGACAGCAGCGCCAAGCTTGTTCCACTGAAGCTTGATGTGCTTGAGTGCTGGCCAATTGGCCTTGATCATTTCCTCTGCAGCCTCTACATCCAGTTTGATATCACTGCAAACAAATCAATATCAGCGCCATCATTCATTCTCAACTGTTGCCGGGCATGATAGCATATGAGTCAGTTCACAGACTACGGCTGAGTCAGGTGTGAGCATTCCACTATGGTTGCAGGTAGTGCTGACAAATCATACTCATGCTTGCCGCTTCAACAGCGGTCTGCGTTGTTGCTGTAATGACAGCAGAGAAGTCTTTGCAGCACGGTGCAGACTTGTTACACTCTTGCAAAAAGTCAGAGATGCGAGCGAGCAGAATTGCATTTGCAGCGTCTGATGCTGCCAGCATGTTGTGCTGCCAGCATAGCAGACATTGCTTCATATTGCATCCTTGCCGGGCTTGGATAGATGTTGAGAGCACGGCATGCATGCAGGGGCAGCAGTTGCTATGTCAGAGCCCACTTCAGCATGCAAGCCTTGCCTTTTCAAATGTGACACATGGCAATGCAGAGCGAATTGTGCATGTTGCTGTTGCATGCTACAGATGACGCACTGGGCGCCACTGCAGGATGCTCAGCTGATTGTGCATGCTGCTAATATGCTGATGCATGATGCAGCACATCAACAGCATCAACTTGCAGAATGCTCACCTCAGCTCGATGGACTCAAGCAAAGGCCAGTCAGCTTCAGAAAGCAAAGCCAACGCATTTGTTCCCAGCTTGTTATGACTCAAATTGATTGACTTCAGTGCCGGCCAACTGCCTGCAACAAGCTCTGCAATAGCTGCCTCACCCAGTGAGTTTCTGCTCAAATCAAGGGTGGTGAGGTTTGGCCAAAATCCCCTTGAGAGCTGTGCAACAGCTGCGGGTTCAAGCCTGGCTCTGAACTTCAGGTTCAGTCTTTGCAGCTGTGTCCAGCTGCCGTTGACAAAGACCTCAAGCTCTGTAACTTGATACTCTGTTCCGTAACCATTCTGCTCGATGATGGTGACTCCGATGACATAGGCATGGATCAGCGACCGCAGCTGTTTGCTAGATGAGGCTAGAGCTGCAAGGCCTCTTGAGTCCAGCAGCTGCAGCAGCCTTGGGGCTGTCTGCAGAACATCTGTGAAAGGTGAGGGAATGCTTTTGCTTGGAGACATTGTGCTGGGGGTGCCTTGTCCTGTGCTGCTCATTGTTGAGGCTTAAAGGAGGCCTGCTTTGCCTGCAGTAATCCTTCTGCATTAGCAAGGGTTCTCAAACTTGCAAGCGTATAACGTCTACTCTGTTGCAGATTGTTTTCTGGTCTGAGCGCAATGTCAGCACCCACCAGTTTGAAACTGACTATGCTTGTGACAGCTGACTGAAGGGGTCAGAAAGCAGCCGAAGGCATTCAAGGCCGAACACAGAGGTACATCCGCTCACATTTTGCTGCATGCATGAGGCTGCATGTTACGGTTCCCTTGGGCTGAAGCTGGCTTGGCGGACGACTTGAGGAGATCCAGACGTATGAGTGATCTCGAGCTCCAAGCCGGAACCAGCTTCAGCGCTTTGGAGTCGCTTTGACAACAAATCAAAACATCTGAAGCTTTTGAGCTGTTCTTGTGTTCACGACAGACGCGCTGGTCTGAGGCACGACACGGTGTTAGGAGGTTGGTAATTATAAGCTGGCCTTTCAGCATGTGAAACTGACTGACTGAAGAAGAAGAAGTGTTCTGTCGTAGTCTTTTTTACCGAGGTAGCTGGTTCCATCACATCATGGTCATATATGCAAACTCTGCTCCACAGGGTTGGAGTCAATGACATTGAGCCCCACATTTCGGCTCTACTGTCTGGAACGAGGTAAAATTTATGCTTGTTCTTGCTTACAATACATAGTGTCGCAATGTTGATCACTAATCTGCACATAGTGCGTAATGGACAGGCAACAATACATGACTAGCCAGACCAGGCCGTCAAATAATGTGCATTGTCTCGTAGAAAGATAAGCTGAAGCCTGACATGGCTCCAACATGGTTTAGACTGTGGTTCAAACAGCAATCTGCTCAGAACCCCGTGGGACAACTGCCCGTTATCGATGTTGACTGCCAACATCGACCGCAGAGACTGAAGGACAGCGTCATCTGCATACTTGGCTCTCCGTACTTGCGCACTGTCACTTGACATTGGCAAGGGCATCACATACTGCCTTGCCAGCTGAGCAAGTCGCCCTCTGAGATACCTACACACAGCATTGCAAGCATCTTCAGAATACAATAACTTCTCCTCGTAAGGATGTTGGTGAAACGTTACTTCTGATGTAAGCACAACACAGTAGGGAGCCAATTACTGCATTCTGACTGCAGTAGTATTTCTTTGCAAGGTAAAACTTGATACAAGAACATCTTTCTGGTGATCAAAGCAGTCGCCACAAAGAAATGTCACTGTGCTGACAAACACAAGTGACACTGCAAGCAATGTCTTTGGGATGCTTGCATACACTCCCAACAGTGTCCAGAAAAGTCATGCACTCAAGCATGATGCGCTCTGACAAGCAACATCATCAACGAGTTGCCGCCTCTCATTAGTCACACTTCAGAAGCCTTGCATGTCGTGCGTGACATATTGATGCCAAGATGTTGTGTTTTTCACAACTTGCTTTGCATCTCATTATATCATGCTCAAAAGTATCATGTATTGCATATTGCACATTGATTATCATGCGTGCTGATTCACTGGGGGATATGGCGATGCAGTCTGAGATTGCAGTGCAGGCACGAGTTCAGCGGATGCCAGGTTATTAGCACAAGGCAGGTGCATCATTGCACCATGACAGCTTCTCAACGATGCTTCTTGCCACATGCACTGAACTGCAAAAAAGTTTGTATCATGACTACATCTTGTGCATTTATGGCAGTTACTAATTGTATGAAACACTCCTGCCTGGGATCACTATAACAGAAGGATGCAAAGAGTGAAAGCAAGGTACAGGACAACACACAGCGTTTTTCTGCACACAAATTGTTTTCCCTCTTTGATATGTTTTGGTCTCAACACACAGCACTAACAAGGCGAGACTTACGTGAGATCACCTCCTGCCCTGTCACCTGTCCAGGTGTATTCTGCCATCAGGCAGAAGTCCTCATCTGTGCTTGTTAACATGTTGAACGCAGCTACGGCCCTAAGCCACAACACCAGAGACTGCATGTCCACCTTGCACTCACTGCACTTGCCCAGAAGGTGCTGACTTGGCAATCCTTTACGCTGAGACTGGTGGACCTCCTGCTCTATCCAGCCCTGTGGCCAAGCAAAACCAAGTTTTGAAGTGAGCTGTCAGAGAGCACCTGTATTGTTGTGTGCTAATGCAGCAAGTTACACTCTTGTCACATGCTGTTGAAGCCCAAGTTGCAATGCACTGGTGCGGAACATGTTGCATTTCAGCACAGATGTTGTTGCAGCTGAGCATGGTGCAGTGCAGTGGTGCAGAACATGTCCCATTCCTTGACTTCCTTCTTGGTGAACAAACTAGGTTGCTGCATTTGGTTTCTATTGCCAACAAAAAGGCCTAACTTGACAGATCTTGAATTGCATATTGTGCAAGATGTGACAAACAGTGGACATGCACAGTCATGCAAACTTCAGCATCAACAATTATGGACAAAGTAAGTTGTGAAATGAAACTGTAGTAAGGGATTGGGGCATACCAGCAGTACTGACCAGCCCTTGGCAGCTGAGGCTCCTGTCGAGACCGGTGTCCAAACGATGTCAGGATTTGCTTGCATCCTGTGAGTGAGCTGCCTCACATGGTGTGCAAATGCCTGCCAAACAGCATTGGGCTCAGCTGCCATTGCCACAATGAGCTGCAGTGCAACTGAGGTGTACCCGCAATTTCCGCACCCTGCAATACACCAAGAACACATGTTGATGTTGATAAACATCATCAGCATAATGATCATTGAGCTGCCGGACATGTTGAGCAAAAGGCTGCCTGACAGCAGTGGGCTCAGCTGCCATTGCCACAATGAGCTGCAAGGCAACTGAGGTGTACCCACAACTTCCGCACCCTGCAATACACCAAGAACATCATGTTGAAGATGATACTCATCATCATGACCATGATTGAGCTCCCTGACAGGTTGAGCAAAAGAGTCACTGACACTTGTAGGCTCAGCTGCCATTGCCACAGTAAGCTGAAGGGCCACTGAAGTGTTCCCACAATCGCCACAGCCTGCATTACCCAACTATAGATTTCAATGCAAATTACTTGAGCTTGCTTGGACAGCTGAAGTTTCTCTGCAGTTTCTCTTAAAAACCTGTTCAAGATTCATGTAAAAGCTTTGGTGCAACCTCGTTTTCCCCATGGTACTTGGTTGCACCCAACTTGAAGTAAGACACTCTGCAAAAATGCAGCAACACTGATACCAACTTTGTTGAATAACTCAAAATGGCAGGGAGTAGCGCCAGTTTGAGCATGGGCACTGAGGTGGACACAGGCTGATAGTCATCTTTTCACACTGACCAGCATAGCACACCAACTGCTGCTGCAGGATCAAAACAATCGTGACATGATGGAAGGTGCAGAGTATGCATAGAAGAACTCGTAGAAAGTCGTTGCACTGGCAGTGCCTAGTCAAAACAAGGGCAGCTATATGAAGTGTCAGAAGCGCTTTCACATCGCTTATAACCTGGCACTTGCACAAAGTGATTGCAATGACAGTCCTTAGCCACAGCAAGGCAGCTGTATGGAGTGAAGCAAAAGTTTGAGGATCACTGCATACCTGGCACCTGAACATTGCAATCCCATTGCCAGTGCTCAGCCACAAGATGGGCAGCTATGCGAAGTGTAAGAGAAGGGTTTGACATCGCTTCATGCCTGGCACTTGTATCACATAGTCCCGTCGGCATTGCTCAGCCACAAAGCAGGCAGCTAGGTGGAGTGTGAAAAAGGGCTTGACATTACTCCATACCTGACACGTGAACATTGCAGTTTTGTTGCCAGTGCTCAGCCACAATAGGCAGCTATGTGAGGTGTAAGAGAAGAGTTTGACATGGCTTCGTACCTGGCACTTGTATGGCAAAGGTCCCATGGTGTCAGTGTCCCATTGGCATTGCTCAGCCACAACGCAGGCAGCTAGATGGAGTGCGGAAAAGGGCTTGACATTACTCCATACCTGACACGTGAACAATCCAGTCCCAATGGCAGTGCTTAGCCACAGCAAAGGCAGCTGTGTGAAGTATTAAAAAAGATTTGACATCGCTTCATACCTGGCATTTGCACAACCTGGTTGCACTGACATTCCTTAGCCACAGCAAAGGCAGCTATGGGGAATGTGAGACAAGATTTGACATGGCTTCATACCTGGCACTTGCACGATGTAGTCCCAGTTGCAGTGCTCAGCCACCTTGAAGGCATCCCGATAAGCCGATGCCTGAGGGCTGTGCCTGTGCACCAGAACAAAGTTCTGCTGCACATACTTGGGCGCAGGGGGGTCTGCATGCTTGTCACCCACTTTCTGAGCCCATGTATGTTTTACTGAGCCCCCCTGCTGTTGCTGCTGCTGCTGCTGCTGCTGCTGCTGCTGCTGCTGCTGTTGCTGCTTCTGCTGGTGTTGCTTCTGCTGCTCTGCGTCAGCAAAGAGGCTGACCTGTGACGCCAGTGCCTGAGGAGTGAGATCCTCAGGAGAGAACCCAGAGTCCAGCAGCTCCTGAACCTCCTCAGTGGACATTCCTGGAATGACCATATTGTGCCCTGCACATGTGGCATGATAGCATAAGTGCCCTGTCTCAATCTTGATGCTTGGAGCTGCAAGATTGAGACAGGGCAGACGTGTCGCATGAACTAGGCCAGCACAGGATTGACCAGTCAAGTAACCAATACAGTGACCTACAAACCAATCAGTCAATTAGCCAGCCAGCCAGCCATTCAGTCAATCAGTAAGTCACATGCTGGAAACGTATGCTCACCCTGAGGAGCACCTTGAGCTGCAGGCGCTTCCACAGCATCATCATGACTCATTGAGCCACTTTGTGCAGCTGGTGCAGCAGCATCAACCTTCTTGCTTCTTGGGGCTGGTGGGGGGATGCCCTCTGGCTGGAGCAATGGTTGCCCTTGTGCCGTTGGCTTGGGCAGGAGCTGGCGATCAACAGCCCTTGGAAGGGCAGGGATGGGGTGTGCAGGGGGGTGGCAGGGGGGATTATACGGCCTCGCTTTGGGTCTTGCCTGCGATCCTGCGACAGGGTTTGACTGAAGCCTAGGCTGACTGCGTGAAAGTGAGTCAAGACCCAACTCCTTGCTAGCCTCAGGCTTGCCCACAGCTGTGGCTGCGTTGTGGCCCCCACCCTTGAGTGGAATGCCTTCAAGGAACGGTACGTCCCCAAAGTACAATAGCTGCTGTGCGCTGTCAGTAGCAGGCAATGAACCTGAGCGCTGCCTGGTCTTGTGGCCCAAGGCTGGGACTCCCTGGGCAACAGCCTTGCTGCCTGGCTGTGCCTTTGCTTGTGCAGGCAGGTCGTGCTGCACAGGGGCATGTGACTGGGAATAGCCCCATTGCCCTGCCCCTGCTTGGGCTGCTGCAGAATCTGGCAAAGACCCCAGCTGCAGATGAGCATGCTCAGCAGCTTGCTGAGCG
The DNA here is from genome assembly GCA_002118135.1 of Trebouxia sp. TZW2008. Classification (NCBI taxonomy): domain Eukaryota; kingdom Viridiplantae; phylum Chlorophyta; class Trebouxiophyceae; order Trebouxiales; family Trebouxiaceae; genus Trebouxia; species Trebouxia sp. TZW2008. The sequence goes on along the minus strand of BDIU01000033.1, from coordinate 478,095 downwards.
GCTGCCTGAGCAATTCCCTGAGCAGCTCCCTGAGCGTTCACTGCCTTGGCCCCCACCTGGGCTGCTGGGGTGGCATGGACCCTTGAGGCCACAGGGGTTGAGTGCACAGGCGAGTGAGAGCCTGACTGAGGAGCTGCAGTTGACAACACCTGGGGGGTGGTCTGACAGGTTGGCGTAAAAGGTTCCTGATGGGATGACCTGGGCCCTGCTGAGGGGGTCCTTTGGGGGTCCTTGGTGGGGTTTGCATGAGCGGACGGCTGAGGTGGATGCAGGGTGGCCTTCAAAGTGGCATTGGGCACGTCGTGTGCTTGAGGCATTCCTTGCTGCTGCTGTCCACGCCCACGCCCACGCCCACGCCTGTTGCGTTGGCCTGACTGCTGTGATGAAACATTGCCCTGCTTTGGCTGGCCGCCTTTTGGCTGCCGCTGCTGCTGCTGCTGCTGCTGCCTTGGCTGTTCAGACTTTTGTGGCGTGCCTGCAAGTTGACAAAGGATTATGTGCATACCTTGTGCATGCATTCACTGCACCTTGTATACACAGCACATTGACGCATGATGGCAAGGCAATTTGATGCAAAGCAAATTTTGACCACACACACTTTGCCTACCCATGGTTTTGTTGAGCACAACATTTGCATTCATCACATGCAGCACAGCATAGACAGTTTGATGGCACCAATCTCTCTCCTGAGTCAGTGGCAAAAAGACATCGCCTTCATCATTAGCATGATCATGGCGATACTTGCCGTCAAAGACGCAACACATTTCACCAACACACAACACATGACACTCAAGCAGTTTTGAGTACAGCCGATGCAATGGAACTTATGGTGATTTTCTGGTCTCATTTGTCATTAAACACATCAACAGAGCCTGGCTGACATACCTGCCGGTACAATGTTGCCCAGCTGAGCGGCATTAGCAGCATTGCTTCCAGGGGCCCTGCTTGCAGCCCCCAGAACAGCTCCCCTGGCCTGGAGAAGTTGTGCCTGCTGCTGTGCCTTCTTCCCATTGGGCACCTGCAAACAAAGCGCATTGTCAGCAGCCGCTGTGTTGATCATGAGGTGTGTGATGTCGTGAAACAGTCACTGGGCAAGTTATGCCCGCTGCTGTTTTGGGCCTTCAGCCCATTGGGCACCTGCATCAGTTCAAATGACACTGTCACAGCCAAGTGATGAATCACTCTAAATTCTGCTTCTGTGGTCAGATGGGGCATTATTCTGATTAGCATTTGGTGCCTGTTTCTGTCTACGTTCACTGTGTATATCGCAAAGAACAGGCCAACAGTGCAGCTTGTTCAAATCAGGCCATATCGAAAGCCTTGGATGCACAGCTGGACCAGCTATTAGCCAGCTCATGTGAAAGCAGCCGTCAGCGGTGACGAAGGCATCAAGTCCACTAGGGAGGCTGTAAAAGCTTTACGTTGGACAACTCAAAACCATTCGAAAGACGAGGATGTATTTTACAGACATGACATTTTCATTCCAGCAGTGTGCAACTTAGACAGCTTAGTCATCAGATGTCATGCATTGCCAATGGTTCTATAGCGTCACACAAGCACTGCAAGACAAGCTCACAAGCCACACACTTGTGTGTCATCTACAGCACAGTCATAAGGTAATTACAGCTTACGTGGCAGTATGCATCAGCATTTGCAGACTTGCTGCTGCTGATCAGTGCTTCCACCGCAGACACTGTCTGCTGGCTGCCTGCAGCCTTGCCAGCTCCTGCTTTCTGAGCCTTAGCAAGAATGGGCTGTGCCCTAGCAGCAACTGGCTGTCCTTGGGCCTTGGTCTGCTGTGCCCTAGCAGCCATTGCCGGGTCCTGTACACCAGCTTGCTGCGGCCGAGCAGCAGCCTGCTTTGCCACTGCGTCCCTGCGCTGCTGTCGTGCCTCCATCATGCTCTTGAACCAGGCGTGGGCGGCTTGCCTTTGTAGGCTGGACTGCAAGCACAGCAGCATGCACTGTGAGCGCACCCTGCCTGTGTTGCACAGGAGATCAGCATGCAGCACCACTTTTTGCTGTGCAGTGCAGAGCAAGATGTGATCTCGGTCTGATAGTGTGCGCTGGAGCCATTCTGGCTTGCAAGGATGTCTTGAGAACAAACGCAAAGCTAACAGTCAGCAAAAACACAGCTTCTTTGCTGCTGGGCCATGATGCCTGGTTGCTGGTGACACATAGCATATTGATGTCAGCAGACTTTTTCATGCTTGCACCTGACAGCAAGGACTTGCAAAGTGTTGTGAGGTTTTGACGCTCAAAGAAAGATACTTTAAGAGCTTTTGCAGTGTTACCTTGTAATGCTTTGAAGCCACCATCATCTTGGCCTCACGCCGGTCTTGTGCAAGTGCCCTATGCAGTAAACACAATATTTCTTCCGCCCACATGCTGCAACAAATGGCACAAAGGAGCGAGCACAAACGCCACAGCAGATGCTACTCAACACAGACATGAAAGCAAAGGATTGCCCTTCAATGTTGACAAACACATGCAATGCAAGCTGCCACCAAATGTGTCTCTGCGATAGATTGCATTGCACAGTAAGCAGACCTTGGAGTACACAGAACAGTTGCACACGAGACGGCGTCTTTGTGCAGAAGGAGCCCTGCCTGTCACATGTGCACCAGAAGTATATGCAAGAAGTGTGCAGCTTGCCCATCAAGATTGTCAATGTGACTACACCAACGACACAGTGACTGCAGCGTTAGCTGGGCAGCTCAAGTGCGTTATGCCCAAGAAACATGCAAAACATCTGAACCCTTGACCTGTTGCAACTCAGGTGGATGCCACTGGGCAAAGCAGGGCAGTAACCTTTGTGAAATACAAGCACAGCTTAGTCCTCTATTTCAGTCCAAAAAGTCATGTAGACTCACCTCCATTCATGCAGGATGTGTTCTGCAGAAGTGTCAAACAATCCAGCAATGGCCTTCCACCTAGCCAACATCTTTGCGCCTTCCTTTGCGACTTGGGTGTTTTCTTTCCACCTACCAAAGGCTGCTGCTACTAGCCTTGCACCACGTCTCCTCCTCAGTCTCTCTGCCTGAATGACACAATCACAACAATTCAGCAGATTGTTTGACATGCTGGCAAAAGTGCTGGGTGTGTGGCCCACATGACGTGGTCGCGAGGGCATTGATTGCGTGCAAACAGCGACATGGGCCTTGAGTTCATGCTTGAGAAAATATGCAAGCTCTGTCGCACTCCTCTCCTGCCTGGCATGAAGGTGAATGGTTTGTCACTGGGCAAAGGAGTCGCTGCAACCACACCATTCATGAGGGCAGGTATTGAGGTACAGGTATTGAGAGGGCAGAGGGGGGGAAGAGGGGGAGGAATTCGGAATTGAAGAGGGGGACCCACGTGGCCAGACAGAGGGGAAAGTGAGCATTGTTTACCTTCAAGAAGGTGTCTAAGCTCTGACGCACCCTTTCCTGCCTGGCATGGCGGCAGTTGATGCGCCATTGGGCAAAGAAGTGGCGCTGCAACACCCTTCGATTCCTGTCTGCGCACTGTCCCTTTGCATTCTCCTTCCATAGAGCAAAGGCTGCTGTACACTGCTGCCGGGCCAGTGTCTGCTGGTGCCGTTGCACCTGTACAACAGGCACACATATCAGCTTGAGGCGCAGCATGCAGGCAAGCAAGCAACAGTTCAGCACAATGTTGCCTGCACTGATGCCTGGGTCAAGCAGTGGCCTCAAGCCAAATGTTGGATCAAGTCATGTTGATACAGACTATGCCAAGTATGCTTCATGTGCACACAGTGTTACAGTTGGACGCGGATTGGACAGTAAGTGAATGGAACACAGCGAGGTTGCAGCATGCACGTGATGATTCGCTGTATGTATATGCATACTTTCGCATGACAACCACACCTACACATGTAGCAGTGAGCAAAATGAGAAGCTGGGCCCAACTCAATGCAAGGTGATCCTGGGCAAAGGAAAGGCAAAACAGCGATCAGCAAATGTGGAAGAATTTGTACCTTCAGCCTGATTTGTGCCTTATGAGCAGCCCAGCTTCTCCAGGCAGCAAATATCTTGGCAACGGGGAATGGAAAGTTCAGCGGAGGGGGCATTTGACGCAGAGCTCTCCTGGCCAAGCCTTGTGCACTGCGCAGCTGCAAGACAGAAAGGGCAGTATGTGAATGTGCATTTTGGCTTTGCAAAGTCTCCAACAGTGTTCTTGACCGCTGTTGAGGCTCTTGTGCATTGAGTGCTGTTGCATGGGGTAGGTGCCTGCTGGTCATGCTGTGGGCTACAAAGAACACGGCTTTTCTCATGAGTGCCAAACCATGTATGCAGCACGCTCTTGACAAATACAAGGGGCGAGATGCCTTGCATAGTTTGCAAACAAACATATACACCAATTCTGACTGTAGGCAAGCTGTATTCACAGCTTTGATTCATGCACGTTTGCAATGAACTGCAGTGTTACGATCGTTCAAGTGTTTGCAAGCATGGGGGGAGAAACAGCAAACTGAGGTCACTGTGACAGGGGAGGGGTAGCACACCTTGGATTGCTGGCTCAAGAAGGCAATCTGCATGCCAGCCAGCTGCAGCTTTTTCTGGCGCTTCAACTCCTCAAGCTGCTCCTCTAGCAGTGTCACCTTTGTCTGAAGCATCAACACCTGTAAAAAGAATGAAAAGTGAGCAAGGAATGTGCATGATGCATGCTGTTGCAGATGCAGGACAAGGTGCATAGACTATAGTCATATGACAACAACTGCCATTATGCAAATGCATGTCATGCAGTTGCATGTCACCACAGAAGAAAGCACCCACAGGCGCCAGGTCAACTGTTTTTGGTTTGAACATATCCTATTTTGACCAACATCAGTACTGGAGACATACATGAGGCTGCAAAGGAAGTGCAGAACCTCAATGAGCACCTGCTGATGAGCTATTCCATATACAATACAAGACTCAAAGCAAGTGCAAAAAAGCCTTACGTGCTCAGCCTGGCTCACGACCAGTTGGCCTGATCCATCAGATGATGCAGGTATCAGCACCTCCTCTGGTACACCCTTGTCATTCTGCTGAACCCTTGACCCCTGCCCTTGCAAGCCCCTCCCAACTACTGCCTCGTTTGCCAATGGCTGTCTAGCCTCCTTGCTCTTTTTCAGCAGCGGGGTAGGTCTGGCGGGCATGGGAATTTTCCTGACTGTCAAGTCAGAGGTGATGTCTCCACCTCTGCACATCTCAGCTGAAGTGATTTGCGCTCCAGCAGGACAGTGGGCTGCAATCAGGCCAATGTCAATTCCAGCCCTGCCCTTGAAATCCCTTGCCTCAGCAGATTGAGCTGCTGAGGACTGAGCAGCTGCAGCTGCTGAGGCAGATGCTGCTGCAGATGCAACTGCAGTGCTGCCGACTGCTGCAGAGCTGTCAGCAGCCTTGGCTGCAGATGCTATCTCTGAGGAAGACATCTTCATGTGGGCATGTTTCTGGCTGCTGAATGCAGCGTGCTGGTCAGTAGGTTGGAGCCTTTGGCCTGCAGACAGGCCTGCACCCTTGTTGGTGCATTCTGTGGAACTGCTGCTGCCTGCAGCCTGTGACTCAAACGCCAAGCAAATCTGGGTTTGAGCCGGGACTGCACTTTCACCACTGCATGGTCCATGAGTGCAAGCGGCTGACTTGCTGCTGTCTGCAGCATGGGGGTTGACCACAGCTGGGGCTTGGTATGGAGATGCCACTACACCCCTGTTGACAGAACCGGCAGACACAGCTGCAATGCTGTCCTTCTGCTGTGAAGGCAGAGTGGCCTTGTTCTGCCTAAAGGCGGCTATGGGCTGCACAGCTAACGCTGTCTTTGCTGTGAGAGCATCTGGACCAGGTGTCACTGCTGGGTGACTAGAGGGACTCAGGCCCTTGCTCTGCATGTACACCTTAGCCTGCTTCAAGAACGCCTCACGCTCCTTGTGTGCGGTCCCTAGAAGCCATTGAATGTGGTGGGTGAAGGTTGTGGACAGTCTCAGCAGGCAGGTGCACCACAAAAGTAGCCATTTGCAATGTCAGGATCAATGGAGTACCCAATACATGTCCCCAAGCTGTTTCTGCAAGATGTCAATGTCAACAAGGCAACTTTGCTTGGGTCTGAATTGACTCCTATGTTGGCAGAATCTTTAAAGACTGAGTTTTTCCCCAGCAGAGAGCAGACCCTGTCAGCATTGAGATACAAGAAATGATACGTACAGAAAGCATGACTCAGCATTTCACAAGTTCAGCACGTTGAAGATGCATTGCAGCTCCAACTTGACACCAGAACATTGCAGCTTGACAAGGTCAGTATTGATTCACAGGGACATTGCAGCTGCAAAGCTCCTCAACACGAGGTTGCAGGCAGCAACAGACAATGGCAGTTGGACATATGCAGAAAGCCGTTGAACGCACCAGCAGATATGGGATGGCCACTGGAAGCATTGCCTGTCTCCACAAAGCCAGGTTTGCAACCCTCTAGCGCCTGCAATGAAATCCAAATCAGAACCCTCAGCAACCATTGCTCACTGGTTATGATGCAAGCACCGTGAACAATACCCAGCATTTGCATGCTCAATTTATGACAGTATTTAACCTTGTAAATGTTGATGTAGCAGATTGTGATGCACAATGCAGTCGTGTGCAGATTGCAATTCTATGCAGATTGGACATGCTCGATTCGTGACCGCAACGTAGTACATGCATGATCTGAAACCAGCTGCTCAAGGACAGCAAGGATCAAGCTTTGTGACGTGAGTAAGGTGATGTACACCTGCTGCACATCAACAGCAAGCTGACCCAACATGGTGTAATCAGCCCTGGCGCCTTGGTAGTCTCCCCTGCTGACTCGACAGGCGGCCCTTGCATCCAAAGCGATGGCACACTTGGGGTCAAGGATGAGTGCCAAATTTGCAGCCACCTCCTGCATTGCAGACAAGATCAAGTCAGGGTTCAGTATGCAGCACATATGATAAGGCATCACTGGCGCCTTGTAAGCCCTCCCTGCTGAATCTACAAGCAGCTCTTGCCTTCAAGGCAATGGTGCATGGGGTTCAAGGCTGGGAGCCACATTCGCAGCCACCTCCTGCATTGCAGACAAGGTGAAGTCAGAAAGGTGTCAGAGTGCTCTATGCAGCACACATGACATGGCATCCTGAAGAATGTGACAAACTTCTGGCAATGCCAAACCAGTTTGACACTACAGGACGGGGTGTTTGAAGGAGTGTGCTGACTGAGAGTGTTTGAGCTGCAGAGCATGCATGCATATGCAGATACACGCAGACATGCAAGTCAACAAAGCAGGCTGTATATGTCTCTCGTCTTGACAAATTCATAGCTACAAACTCAACATCAATGCTTTGCCGGAAAGGTGACAGAAGTGCTTGCAAGTTGCATGCTGCTTTGCTGCTGAGCCCGTGGATGCAGCAAACAAATTATGTTTCACTCACAGCGCGTAGCCTTTCAGGCTTCTCCTTTCTAAGATAGGCTTGGGCAGATTGCCCATACACTAAAGGAGCTGGCTTGAGTGCTTCCAGCTCCTTGCACACTGGGACCAGCAAGTCCCACTGAGATGCAGCAAATAAATCTGCTGCCCTGGTTTCCAGCTTTGATACTAAAGAAGCCCCAGCCTTCAGCAACGCTGCAGAAGTCAGCACTTCAACAGCCTGCAGAGGAAATTACGCAGCCTCAGCATCTGCATTTGGGATGAGATGTGTTGCTGTTGAGTAATGGATGCATGTAAGCAAAGTGTTGAGGTGCACATCAGCAAGCAGGAACTTGATTCAGATTGTCACCGACCTGGCTGGTAGCCGAATCACCAGCTATAGTGGCAGAGCTATAACTCTCGCCATACAACGCCCCGGACGTACTCCGAAGCGCTGGGTCCATGGCGTCGTCGCGTTACTTTCGATGTTTCTTTCAGTCTAGGGGACTGCAGAACAGCAAGATAGGTCAAAACGCGCCAGAATCCCAGTTCGAGGCCGCAAACGCGCTGGACAAAGACAGCAGATGAGCCAATCAATTCAGTAACATAGCAGTTTAGCATCAACAACGGCACGCTCCTTGCGCCTTGCGTCAAAAGATGTTGCACTAAGTACGCACGAGGCAGCAGACATTAAAGACAACGTCGCATCCAGCAGCTCAAGCTCACCTGCCGGCCATGCTAGAGTCGCCCGCTGCTTCCATGCTCTCCGCTGGCAGCATGCTCGGTCCGCTTTTCGACAAGGCATTCGGCCAGCGAAAGTTATACATACTGTATACTAAATGCTGGTTTGGCTGTAGACTTCTTGGCAACACCCAGAGTTCAGCTCATAGTTCCTCTGGATGCGCTCTATGCACAGGGTGATTGCGCAGCGCGACATTGCTGTCTGATCTACCGGTTGATGCGTTAGCAGGAGCTGCAGTCTTCGTTACACCCTATATTGCCTGAGCTTGCCAGATATCGACACATCAGGCTGGGTCGAGGTTGAAAGGACCAGTGTCATCCAGCCGACTGATTCCGCGAGCCTTGCTTGAGCTTTTGGAGGTACATTCCAAATTAAGCTATTCGTTCGGCTGCACGTATCAAGCAATGTGCCGTTTGCCACGCCTTGATCGTATGATCAGCTCATACAGTCACTAGTGATTGTACACCTGACAGGCACGCTGATCCATTTTACTCGCAGACCTTTGCTCAGCTTTACATTATCTGACGGTCATGGCGATTTCTGAGACCAGAGCTGAACACATTGTGGTCTTTGCTCTGTTGTGTGGCATGACAGTTTATCTGGCCAAAACCCTCTTCAGCTTTAGAAGCTCTGGCTTAAGCCTGAGACGAAACACTGATGATGATGATCGTGATGAAGCAATTGAGGAGGAGTTGGACGGGGACGCAGATGATCACTCTGATTAGCGAAGCTTGCAGAAGAGTGACGCATTAGCTCACAACCTGCACCTCAAGCCATCAGCTTGCCAGCAAGAGACGGGCCAAAGCCTGAGCAAGCAAAAAATCATTGATTCCATCAGGCATCATGACAGCGGCCTCTGTTCACAGAAGTCGAATGTGGCCAAGAGAATATCACGGCGCTATCTGTTGTTGCTGCTTTCTAAATCATCCTAGAACAGATTCATTAGGAGTCTTATGAGCACAGATCCAGAAGTTCTGAAGGTCGGTTGATGCAGCGAATTAATAAGCCTTTTGCTGGCAAGGACCTAATTGGTGATGCACAGAGTGTGACAGCTCCAGCTTGGCAGGTCTACGGCCGGGTGTAGGCGTCTCCATGTATCAGTGTCACTGCCTGGTGCTATATTCAGAAGAAACAAAAGGAAAAATCTACGCCGTTAGGCGTCATAACAGAAGCCTCTGTCTGAAGAGGCAGCTCGGGCTGTATTCATATTACATACTATTAGGATGAAGAATCCAGAGAGCCTGCACATGAACACTTAGGCTGGACAGTCCTGAGCACAGCAAGGCACAGAGGTATTTGCCGTACACACTCAAACTACATAAAGCCATGACTTTGCACACCAAACTTACACTAAGTGTAAGTCTTGGTTGCTAGCACAGCAGCTGGAGACAGCTTTCGAAACGCCAGAGCTGTTACTCACTAGACAATGCCGCTCTGTTTTCAGTGTGCTGACTCCTCAGAGGCTTCCAGCTTGAATTTCAAAATCAATGTAATCACAGCTAGGAATGAGAGCAACACTGCAGCTGAGAAGGCCGCCTCTGTGTTGTACTCCTTGTAGCTACTTTCAACAAACAATGTCAATGTTTGGGTCTTGCCAATGACATTGCCTGAAATGACTGCAACAGCGCCAAACTCCCCCATAGCTCTCTGCACAGAATTACCAAAGGCGGTTCAGATGTGCTGTCAATTGAATTTGCACTTTCAAGCAGCTTGCATAGATCTACAAGGTGATCTTGCTAGATCACCACAGCATTGATCGAAATGCAAAGCATGCACTGCTTCTGTGTTTTCTGGCAGCAGAAGTTGACTGTCTTGTGCATGCTGAGGTAGACTTTGGGGCTACCCCATTGATACCTCTTGGGGGCAGGAGCGACACTTGCTGCTTGACAATGCCAATGTCAGTTTCCCTCAATCTGGGCGCATGCTCTTGCAGGTGTCACCAACAAATCACTACATATGTGAAATCTGGAGATCATACCGCATTGGTTAGAATGACGCCATACAACAGACCATATCTGATGTTGGGGACTGTCACATTCCAGAACACCTGCCAATCACTGGCACCCATGGTCCTTGCAGCTTCTTCTTCAGCCAAATCCATGCCCTCCAGTATGGGAATGAGCTCTCTGACTGTATACGGCAATGTCACAAACAAGGTCGCCAATGCCATGCCTGCATGGCAACGTGCAAAAACGTCAGCAAGAGATTTTTGGCATCTATAGGCACCTGACAAGTGTGCGTGTCAGCTCCCCGACTGTGCATGTCAAAGTCAGACTGTGCATGTTGAAGTCAGAAATAAGGTTGCCCATGCCATGCCAGCAAGGCAACAGACAAATCCATCTCCGTGTGCTTTTAGGCCACTTGCAGGGGACTGATAGCTGATGTGATACCACACGCTTTGAGTATTCACAAACATTACATCTTTGAAGCTTCAGAGTTGCTTCATAGCCCTTGCAAAAATGGCAAGAGTGAAAAGCAAATAAGCACCGTTTGCATTAAAATCTCAAAAGCAGAAGCGCATAGAAGGATTCACAGCTGGCTTGCACAAGCACAATGTGCTTGCATGCACCTGACAACAGCAATCAAAGTAACTGACATGATCTTAATTGTGTCATGTCATCTCAACGCACCCATTGGCTTACTGACAGTACGCATGCATGGATGCAACATGTGCAAGACCTTTACTACGACTGAACAGCAGCATTGGCAGCTGACCTGGAAAAGCATAGACGACATTGAAGCCTGTTGCTCTGATAACAGGGGCAAACCAGCCCTCTCTGCCATACAGCAGGATCAGCATCAGACCTGCATGCACACTTTCACTCAAACACTGAGCATCAAGACAACAAAGGAAAACGCCTGTTGCTCTGACGACAGGGGCAGACCAGCCCTCTCTGCCATGCAGCAGGAGCAACATCAGACCTGCATGCACAGCATGACTCGAACAATGACCATCATCCCTCGCCATACAACAAGATCAACATCAGACCTGCACGCGTGATAATGCCGAATCAGTGGCGACCATTCCCCTGCCAAACAGCAGGATTGACATCAAAGTTGCATGAATACTGATACTCAGCGACTCTCAGCCAAGAAGAAAGCAACAAATGACAGACATGAAAGGGCGCACTGTTGGGCATCACATCAGGAGCATTGGTGAGCAGAGGCAGCCTATAAGTCTCATTCATTTTTAGGCAATAATGCCCAGGAAGCTGCAAGCTCTCTGGATGCCATGGGCAGTGCACAGCAGTCAGGTTGGGAGTTGGCTTCATTGTTTGTCACAGTTAAGAAGCTGATCCGACAAACAGGCAGTACTCAGTCTTGAAAGCAGTTGAACAGCATCAGTGTCAAGTGGAGATTTTGCAGATCAGAGACTGACTGATCTATCATTTGAACTCATGGCTGGCTTGGCAAGACAAGCAGGGCTGATAGGAACGTGTAGCAACCGGACTAATTGGGCGTAGTGAACACTGTCGAGCTTTATCAATGAGCAAAGGCACTGAGCTATTGACACCAGGGGAGTCACCTAGCACTTGCGCTGGAACATGTAACAATCAAGACCATTGGGTGTAATTAGAGACGATGACTGTCATGATTGAAAGGATTGATGATGGCACTGACCTGTGACAACAGGGGAAATGCTGAAGGGCAGGTCAAGCAGGGCTGATAGGAACAGCTTGCCAGGGAACTCATTCCTGGCTATCAGGAGGGCGCATGACACCCCCCACACCGTGTTGATGGGTACTGCTATTGCTGCCAGCATCAGTGTCAACTTCACCTGCAGCAGCCATTGCATGGCTTCTCAAGGGAAGCACTGCTTGCTATGCTTTGCTTGAAAACGTGGCATTGCTGAAATGGAACAATAAATTGTGGAGTCTGCTTTCAATCACAGCGATACTGAAAGGGGAGGATTTGTTCAGAGAACATAGTCCGTGCCAACCTACCCCCTTCGTCAGGATTTCGAGATATGATCAAGAGCACTCAGCATCATGACAGAGAGCAATAAGGGCTCTACCAAATATGAGCTGTCATGCAAGCCACAGATACAATTGTATGGGGTTGTACAACATGGATGTCTCCACAAAAACAGGCGTGGGAAACTCACTGCTTGTAGAAAGTCTGGCTCTACTATGTTTGCAAAAAAGGGTCCAGGGCCTTTTGCAAATGCCTGTGAGACAGCAAAAAAGGTCAGTCATTGTCATAAAACACTCAAGCGCCTTTGGCCATCAAAGCCAGAGCTCCACAGAGATCATGCAGTAGAGTGATTGCGTTGGCATGTTCAGCGCGTCTTGTATCAGACTGTAGTGGTTTGGGTGTATGAGACATACCTGATAGAAGACATTTGCAGCTGGGAGAAGAATCATGAGGAATACATACAAGATTGCCACGCCTGCCAGCAGTGCTTTGGCTGGGCTATCAATCTGCATGAAACACGCAGCATGCTTGACCTTGATCCCATCTCGACAGAACAACTTCAGTTCTTGTCGCAGCACTGCGACAATCCGTGCTTGAAGCTACCTCCGTGCTTCTGGCGTTCTTGGCTTTTTTCATGCCGCCAGAAGGCATTCCAGCATTTCGCACAACGTTGCGATTGCGTCTGGCACGATCAGAGGCATTTCGCGGATGACGTGGACTTAAAATTGGAGTAGACTGAAATGCTGAGACACTTCGCAGGGTACGCCGTCGCCAAAGCAGTCCAGCATGTTGTGATTTTGAAGGTAACCGTGGGGGACCGTGTGCACAGATGCTCGACCCCGCTGAGAAACGAAGCATGGAGCCACTGATGAGTTCCGACTTAGTTCCTGATACGGTCTCTGTCAGGCAGTCCTTCAAACGTCATGTCTGAGTCACTTCGGCTGAGAGCAAGTACTGCTGCCGTGTTGCCCTGTACTCGTGGAGGCCAATGCGAGTCAGCAGACGATGTTCAAGCGAACAACTCGCATCAATCCAGAACTGCCTTCGCCGAGCCTCGCGCTTGCATCCAAACCGACATGCAACAACAAAAGTTTTGTCGTTCGTGCATGCACGTGCATGACTAAGCCATCATCTGTGAAATTCCCGTCTTCTCCTTCAAGCTTGGCATGCATGCTGGCTAGAGACACTGTTCAGATGGTTATGGCCTTGCAGACAATTTTCTTGAGACCTGGTTCGGGGAGGATTTTGAACCAATCCTCTGAAACTGGAGATATCCACTGGCAGATGTAATTACTGCTCATGTTTGATGATGTTGCTGACTGCTTCGAATTGTCAGCTCTTGCTGTAACAGTTTTGGACACGGGCTGCAGCCAGGCTCATTTCTGTTGGGCATAGATAGGAAAATGACAGAGTTCAAAGCAGCATTGTGGCACATGAGCAAAAGCTTTTGCAACAGCAGAAGTCCATAGCCATGCAAGCCTAAGCATGATACCCTGCCAAGCTAAAACTATTTAGCGCCTTGGCAGTGGCTCAAAGTCATCATCGCTGTCCCAGCCTGATGCAAGAGCAGCTGCTTTGGCTTCTGCAAGGGCTTGCTCAGCTGACACAGCTTTGCTCCTCTTGCTCTCCCTGTCAGCCTCTGCTGCAGCTACCGCTTTGGACTTGTGAATGCGCTTTGGATTCACTGCAGCCAGACACCCTTCAATGACTGGCTTCATGTAAGTTCATGCAAGCTTGGCTTTCACATGCAGCATCCAATTTTGCAGCAATCACACAGACACAGCATCCTTGCAGGGAGTGGAGGGATCTAAACAGGACATGATCCTTGCGGCAGCTGCAATGTTGCTGAGCGGATTGTGCAGGAACATGTGCATCAAGACATATCAGACAAAGTTTTGCGATATCTCCTTGACAAGCTCTTGCCCCAGCACCAATCTGCAAGGCCACAATAGGTGCATCAATTCTAGATCTTGTCTGAATCACCTGGCACTACAGCATTCTCCTTGCCTGAGCCTGCTTGCTTATGGCTAGCATTCACCATACTGCCACAAACTGGCAGTGGCTTGCTCAATGGAGCCAAATGGCCTGCACCCTGCCCTGCTGCCGGTTTTGGGCGCATACGCCCCACCTGGGCAGCCTGCTCCTGCTTTCCAGGCACTTGCTGTGAGTGCTCAGTGTTGCCATGCTTTGCCAGCCCAGTTGTGCTGTGATGAGGCTCAAAATGCACAGCATGCTGGTGCTCGCTCATGCCGCCTGTGCAAGCTGCTTCACTGCTGGGATGCGTAGCAGCTGGCTGTTGTTGAGCACAGCACACATCCTCAAGCGCATCCTCCTGTTGGGAGACAGCCTGCTGCACAGGCCTACCCACAGCTGAGCCGTGTACATCTGATGCAGCAGTAGACACTGCTTGCTGAGGCGCTGGCTGGTTTGACACTTGTCTCACTGAGGCAAGTTGACCTGCACCACCTTCCTGAGGCGCTGCTTGCAAGCTTGCGAAGTGTCCTGTTGAGTGCATCCCACCATGCAAGCTAGCGGCAGCCTGCAATGGTGCTGCTTGCTGCACCTGATAAGGCGTGGCAGACCCTTCCCCTGAGATGGCTTGAGGTAGCTGTGCTGCTTGTTGCACATGGCTGGGCATGGCAGAGCCTTGTACTGAGACTGGTTGAGGCAGCTGTGCTGCCTGATGCTGTGCGGCAGAGGACAAGGGATCGTGCTGCAGCTGTGAAGGGGGCTGTTGCACTTCAAGCGGGTCTGCTGAGGGTGCAGCTGCTAGGCAAGACTGGTAGCCTGCCCTCATGCCCTGCAGGACAGTTCTGGTGTGATTGACAAAATGAAATCCTTTTGTTGTCAGGGTGATGAGATTTCATGGTGGAAAACAGCAATTGGTATTCATGGGGCAGGGTGAGGCAATGCATGAGCAGTGTTGCTTGCAGTGGCAGCTGCATGCTTGCTGCACCATGTTATCCCAGGCCTTTGGGTCGCACTTGATCAGCAGAGACTGCAGCGCTCAACAGCATCAACATCGAGCGCAGACCATCTTCTCAAGTGGTGCTCAAGGGTCCAAAAGGAGAGATACATACAGTGCACACGTCATCAGGAGTACACAGCATACGCAGATGAGGGAGTTGAAGGCAATGCTCATTAGTTGCAGCAACAGCTGCATGCAAGCTATGCAGTTGCTGTAGCAAGCTGATATGCAGCTTGCCTGCAAGGCAGCAGCCAGTGAGGTGTGGCGCAACCTCTGACGCATGGCATGTAGTACAGCAGGTGCCAGGCTGAAGGGCTGCTGCAGGGCAATGCCCTTGGCAACAGCTATGGCTTGGAAGCCCCGAGGCAGAGGGCCGTCCCACTCCTCCATAAACGGCTTTAGCAAGGCAGAAGAGCCCATCACCTCCCTTATGACGCAGACGCAGTAATTGTTATTAGGACATATTCAATGTGAGGGCATTGCAATTGGGAACCCAGCACTGCATCCTGGGGCAGCGGTACTTCTGAGTACGGACAACTTGACATGAGGGCAAAATGCTTTTGATAATGAATGCAGTCTTGAAGAGAGACAACTGTAGGCCGACGTTGAGGTGAAAGCTTGATTTGGGAAATGGCAATTATACAGCACATGCAACAGGCCAAAGCATGCTAAATGGTAAATTGGCGTAACACCAAGCTGGCTACAAGCATGCCGCAGCGTGTCAGGCTTGACGAGGCGCCAGCTGATGTGCATCGTGGTTTGATGCAGCTTGTGACACATTATCATGTAGACGTGAGAGACCTGATTAGGACTGGCTGCTAGGGTAAATTCTGGTATGCATACCTTATTTGAATGTCTTCATCAGTGCGCTGACACAACAACACTCACATGCAGAAGTTATGCAAGACAGAAAGGCACATTGGCTTGGCACTGACAGCAGGGTGAATATGCTTACTGTGCAAAATCAAAGCAATCCAGGATCCCTGAGCTGCCCACTGTCTCGGCCTCAAGCTGGCTCTGCAACAAGCAAATTGATTGAAGGTCAATAAACTCGAAACATGGCACTGTGAAATTTGCAAAATAAGGTGACAGTTGAGTTGTATTGAAGCAGAAGTCTGTGCTCCCAACGATTGCGACTGGAATGGGTAAATGACACACAAAATTGGGCCTGCACGTCTAAGTGTCTTGAGAAAAGCATACAATATTTGCGTTTGTTATAGTCAGGCTCTGCATACCTGCATGAGGTCATGCATTGAGACCCATTCAGCAAAGGCTTGCAAGTCTGCTTGTACCCACTGCTGAAGCAGGTCTCCAGGAACACCACAAGCGCCCTGTAGTGTTGGTGCGGCTTGCTGATGCTGCTGAAGCTGCGCCTGCTTTGCACAGTCATGTGACTGCTGTGCCTGCTGTGCATGCTGGGGCTGCTGTGCACGCCGAGCCTGCAAAGCATGCTGTGCGTGATGAGGCTGCTGACGCTGCTGTGCATGCTGAGGCTGCTGGGGCTGCTGTGCATGCTGAGGCTGCAAAGTATGCTGGGCCTGCTGAGGGTGCTGTGCATGCTGGGCCTGGTCTTGCCCGTGTGTTGGTGCACTAGCGGTTGCAATTGCAGCATTGCTGGGTGGTGACTGGCGTGCCTGCAAAGCGCCATCAGGCCCAGTTGCTGATACCTGCACCTGTCCTGGAATCTGAGGCGTGGGCTGCTGCGGCGATTGCCGCAGCTGAGCAGCGTCATGAGCAAAGCGGCTCTCTGCCCGCTGCAATGACCTGTGACTCTTCCCCTGCCCACCAGACAGAGGCTGTGTGCCCGGTGTCTGACTAGGCAAGTGGCGCTGGAACTGCCCAACAGGCGTGCTGTACTGCTGTGCAGCTCCTGACAGGGGCAAGCCGCTTGCAGGGTGACTAAGTAGGCCATCATGAGATGCTTGAGCTGGTCTGTGCTGACCCACCCAGCTGGGCTGTGCATGAGCTGATGGGCTAGCTGGTGATGCAGCTTGCTGTACTGCAGGGCTGTTCTGTGCACAGGCCCCGGTTGACGCAGCTTTCTGTACTGCAGGGCTGTTCTGGACAAAGGCCCTGGGCCCCTGCCCCCAGCGCCCTGCAGCTGCGGCAGAAGCTGCTGCTGACATGGCAGCCTGCCATTGTTGCCGTCTGCTGCTGCCTGCATCATTTCGTTTGCTCATCAGGACAGTCACTTCAACATCAATGTTAAATAGCTGCATGCATGCGTGGAAGACTTGATGAACATACTCAACTTTCAACAGAGGCAATCAGCTGCTTCTGGGCAAGTTGGACCAATGTAATCAGTTTGACTGGAAATCAGTGCATTGCAAATCAGGCAACTGCAAATGCAAATGCTGAGTGACTGCTGACCTGCATGCGCTGGGTCTGAAGCACAGCTGCCGGAGCGTGGCTGAGCCCAAGCAGTGATCAGCGTGGGCTCTGAAGCACAGCTGCCGGAGCGTGGCTGAGCCCAAGCAGTCATCAGCGTGGGCTGTGACGCAGTCACCAAGCCTTCCGCAATGGGCTGTTCTGGCTCAGACTTGTTGCGCCTCTGAGCTTTGGCTGGAGGGGCTGAGGTGGAGGGGTCCTCAGTCTTTTGAAGGGTAGGGGGTGGTGGGGCGCCTAAAGGTGGGTTGGCGCTCAGGCGAGCAAAGAAGCCTGTCAGAGACTCTAGCGCTGCCTGAAAGTTGGGCTGAATGACAATTGTCCCTCGGACCCTTCAATACAGAACGTTCTTTGGGACATCAACATATTCCTGACATGCAGTCTGCTGTAAGCCATGAGCATGCCTAAATGTCAATATACTACTGCCAAGCTGCGTTTTGAGCTGAGAAGTTGCATCTGTGTTTACCTTGTGCATCAGTACAGATGAACTTTGCTGCATTCTGTGTGGCTGCATGCTACTGTGCGCACTTCACAATTACAGCTGTAATGCAAGCAGAAGGCAATATGGATTGTACCATCTGGACAAGTTCTTCTGGTGTCTGGCCTGCCTGAATCTGTCATCAAATAGCATGATGGCTCCATAGTCTGCCCTGTGCCGTATACATCTTCCGATGGCTTGATTCAAAGCCCTGCAGGAATGTCAAGCAACAACTTACATGTGAAGCAGAATGATGAATTGATCTGGCAATGACATGACTCCAAGGCACCGACGCTGTTGAAAGCTTCGTTTTGACCTTTGACATCAGGTGGATATTTGCACTCATTTTTTTGACAGACACTGAAAGGTTGTTAGAGTCTGCGACGCAGGCATTCACACATCTCTTCAAGGCAAAGGTGGATGTTGATGTATGCTGAAAGCTCAGACAAAGTGATGAAGAAGCAGACAGATAGACAGGCAGGCCGCCCTGAAAATAGATGGAGAGACAGACAGACACGAGCAGACAGGCCACCAGGCAGCCAGACAGGCAGTGAGACAGACAGACAGGCAAACAGACAGGTGCAGCAGACAGACAGACAGACAGACAGACAGACAGACAGACAGACAGACAGACAGACAGACAGACAGACAGACAGACAGACAGACAGGCAGGCAGGCAGACAAGCAGGCAGACAAGCAGGCAGGTAGACAAACCAAGTGGCAGGCAGGCAAGCAGGCAGGCAGGCAGGCATGCAAGCACTCAAGCAGGTAGATGCTATTTGCCTGAAGGCTTGCTGGCTGTACCACCTGTTGCTTGGCAGAAAGACAGATTAGCAGGCAGGCAGGTAGGCAGGCAGGTAGGCAGGCATCCAAACAGACAGACAGACTAGCAGGCAGGAAGGCCTGCACATGGACAGATACCAGTAAACAGACAGGCACTGAGGCAGGTCATGCTTGCCTGAAGGCTTGCTGGCTGTACCACTGGTCGCCGCTCAGCAGGCGGTGGGTGCGCTGCCCAGCATCATTGTAGGCCTTCTTCAGACCCACCTTGGTGTCCTTCACATTGGGGAATGGAATGCCAAAGATTAGCACTGCTCTGGCATTGCTGTCTGCAAAGTCCAGCCCTTCAGACACCTGTCAGCACATTCCATGTTTTGGTGTGTTCAGCACTGCTCTGTCATTGATGTCAGCAGAACTGGGTTCTTTAAACATCTGCACATTCTATGTTTTTGTAAGCAGTTGAGCATTACTTCTGACATTGATGTCGCCAAAGAACAGTCCTTTAGGCATTTATCAGTGCATTTCTACGTTGGGAATATGTGCCGACACAAACCAGGCATGTCACCAGGCTGAATGTAGAGATGATGGCTTGGGAACAGCTGCACCAGTGTCACTTCAGAGAGAGTGTGCAGATATTTACAAGAGCATGCATGCACACGCAAGCTGATCACTGTCGAGACAGTGAACATCAGCAGGGTCGTTTGCCATTGCTTGCACTATAGGCGGAATGCATCCACCAATGAGCTTTGAGAGCTGACAAAACTGTGCTGTCACCCTGCTGAGAAAAGAAACTAAGGATGAAAGGCTCTTCCTGCTTGTTGGCAGCATGACGCATGGCTTCATCACAGTCCATCAGACTTGCCCTTGATGCCAGATATAACGTGCAATCCAGATATAACATGCAATCCTCAATCCATATCTTTGCGGGAGTTGCGGACAGGGACTGACACAAGGCAAGCAACAACAGCAGCATCAGTTGCACATAGCTTTCCAAGTCACACTGGTTAGATGTGTCTTTACATTCATGCCATGGATACCTGTCCACAAGTGTGAAAAATATGATAGATGACAGGACAAAACGTTTAAGGATGGGCAGTGTACCTTGCCTCTGCACACAGCCATGAACAAGCCCCCCTGGCCTTTCCTGACGGCCCCACAGTATTCCTTCATCACTGCATCAAAAGCATCGCCAGTGCCTTTGGGCTCAGTCACCACCTTCTTCAGGGCTGTTAGTTGCCCCCAGATTCCATTGGACTGCAAACCAAAAGCTCTTCATACCGTGGTATTGCAAAATACAATGAGCAGCCTGCTTGGCCGTCACACTGCAAAATGCTGATAATCCTTCAGGACTGCGCCAAAGGCATTGCCAGTGTCCTTTGGGCTCAGTCAACACCTTCTTCAGGGCTGTCAGCTGCCCCCAGATTCCATTGGACTGCAAACCAACAGCTCGCTGTGGAAGACAGACCAGATAACAAGGATAAAGCGTTGTGTGAGCAGTCCAGAATGCAATGAAAAATATAGCAATTATGTACATCATTGCATCAAAGGCATTGCCAGTTCCTTAGGGCTCAGTCACCACCTTCTCCAGGGCTGTCAGTTGCCCCCAGATCCCACTGGCCTGCAGATTGAGAGCTCTCAAACATGTGACAGCATGACCCGCCTGAGGTCTGACCGTCAGATGGGCCAGCATGAGGCAGCTGGGCAGTCAATTGTTGCTTGCTGTCAGCAAGTGAACAGCGCCACCCTCCTTTCATCTGAACATTGGGCGGCTCAGCTTTATTAGTGCTATGCTTGTGCAAAGATCAGTGCTACTGACATATACTAGGGAGCATGTGTAGCAGCATATTCACCCTCCATGTGGTCATCATGACATCCAGGACGTGTAGCTGGGAACATGACAAGTGGTTGGGCAGCAAAGGTACTGCCGTTTACTGATGGGCATGTACAATAACATGACAAACCTTCCATTGAGTCATCAGGCAACTCAGCACACAGTGCCTGCGCAGTTGATGCGTGCTTGCAGCCATCAAGTAAGCATGACCTACCTTCCATCTGGTCATCAGGCGGTCCAGCATACTGTAGCTTGGCAGGAACATGAGCACACCATCAGGCACCACCTTGCACACCTCCACAACGCTCCTGCCAACACTATCCTGAAAGGCTGTGGTGTCTGCCTGCTTGTAGGTGGCCTGAAGGGTGACTCCATCTGCCCCTGTGCTTATAGCCCCTGCCCAGACCTGCTTTCTGACGTCCACCACATGCGGTGCTTCCAGCTTTATTGGGAAGGATGCCCCTAACTGCATGCAGCAATGTCTTGGGCGCCCTGATCATGCAAAGGGCCAGCTTGTCTGACCACTGCGTTGATCATGCAGAGAAGAGCCCAATGCAGAATCCTTCCAGGACCAAGGTTAGATCATCCCCAAACAGCTCCAGCCAGGACTCGTCAGTTCACGCTGTCATGTGCACCCAGGTAGCTGCAAGTGCTGGCAGAAAGACGAAGCAGACTGGCAGTGAACTGAGACAAGCTCTACAGGGTTGACCCTCTGCAAGGAGTTTGCTCAAAATTTGCAGGCACAAGCAAACTGCTCCTAGAGAGAGGGTTGTCAGGTTAGTTTGTGCCCAACCTGCTGTTGCGCAGTGACGAGACACAGCTTGCAGTGCGAGCTTACATTTCAGACTTGATCACAGCATTTGCTGCCTCCCTGTGCAGACTTGAACAATGCACTATCTGCAGTATGCAGAATTAGCTGACCTCTGAGGCAAAGGAGTCTGTAGGCGCAAGGGTGCCTGATGTCAGGATGACACAGCGGGCTTTGTCTGTCAGCTCCTTGAAAGCCACAGCTGGGTTGAGAGACCAGAGGCACAGCTGCACTGCCCAGCCTGACACAGCTGACTCCTCGTCATCCTCAACTACCCTGTGTGTGTCCCAGGTCAGCACTCACAGCGGTTTTTCAATCAGAACTGATATGTGCTTCATGCTCATGCTGTCAAGGTTTGAGATAGCATAACAATATGCTCTGAGTGCATATTCGTGTCAGAAAAGTCCAGCTTGCACAAGACTTAGACGTTGAGGCTGCAGGACAAACATTGATAGCTGCTTTCATCACACATGCCTTGCAGCCAGGCAATGCCCTGACGGTAAGGTGAAAGGCAAGCTGATGCAGAGGCCAGAGCTTGGGTCGAGGGAGCTTGTGCCCGCTGTATGTGCACTTTGTCAACTTTGGTTCCTGAGCTCTTGTCATAGGCGTTTCAGGCACGCAGTACTTGGCTGACTGCAGATGTTTTGTTCCAAGGACAGATATTCCGAGTGATTTGTATCATGCGTTAAATACAGTCGGTTTGTTGGCTTGCACAGACATTCAACTTGTATCACAAGACAGGCATGTGCAGTAAACAGATGGTCCGCAAGAACTCTTGCACCTTCTGCCCCTGAAGTGACTCTGCTTGTCCCTGTGCTTGAACCACCTCTGCACGGCCAGACGGTAGTCATGGACATGCTGGGCACCAGCCTGCAAAAGTCTCAGCAACAATTGCAACATGTCCAAGCCTATCTGTGACTCTTGCTTTGCAGAAGTTCTTCATCAGTCTTGTAAATTCAGTCCATTTCATGGGAAGATCAAGCAACTCAGCAGTGCAGCTTGACATTACTCAACATCAACTGAACCCATTCCACAAAACTTTGAGGCATAAATGCTTCATTGCAACCTTCACATACCAAGCATTTCAGCTGCAGCAGGTCAGCAGCCTGGATCAAACCCCTATAGCAACAATGCCCACTGGGCTGGATGCTTGAGCAGCCTGAGTGGGTCAAGGGGCCCCTGACCCCCAAGAGCCTCCTGTTGACTGGGCGTCTTGAGTGTTCACAACATCTCAGCCTCAGATCACAAATTATTTGGGCATGTGAAAGCCTTGACAGTGTGACCATACCGAGTACATCAGCCGCAGCACAGTCAGCAGCCTTGACAACACTCCTAAGGCAAACATGCCCACTCTGCTGGAAGCTTGAGCAGCCTGGGTGGGTCCAGGGGGCTGGACCCCCTGACCCACAGGGGCAGCTCCCGACTGATCCTCTTGAGCCTGCCTGACTTGTGAGTACAGGTCCCATAGGACTTCAACTTTCTCCTCACTCAGACCGGCCTCGCTGAGTTCTGCCAAAGCCTGCGTGTTTGTCAAGCAGGTTGGCAGAAGGGGCCGTAATCATGCGAGCATGTCAAATGGCAGCATGAGACCAGAAGTTTGGCGCTTGATGTTGATGCGTCATGATGTAGGTCAAGTTGATCGGAAGCGCGCGCTCTTCCTCCTCTGAGCTTAAAAGCACGCAAGCCAGGAAATGACAGGCGCACGGGAGAATACTTTCCCTCTATCCTACAGGTCAGGCACAGTGAACCTGAAAGCTTGCAAGAACAGACAATGTCAAGATTGCTGTATTGACGCTCAAGTATCTGTTGCTTATAACTCATAGGGAATGTTTTGGAAAGATGAAGGAGACCTGATGCCCAGCCCATATGCCTTCGAACCTCTCATAGCCCTTTGAGGGCAGGGCATTTGCATCAGCTTTGCCCCTGAGCCATGTCAGCAGCCATCCCATGGCGTCTGCTAGGCTCTGATACAAGGGTGCATTGGCCCCGCCGAAGATGTCCATCTTCTGAAAAGCCAACTGAACTTCCTGCAACTGGTCCAGTTCTAGCTCTGCTGATGCTGCATCTCTGCACAGGCACAGCGGCGCTGTAGATGCTGCTATTGATGAGCGTGTCAGAGCTTGGCATTTATTTGCGTGAATGTAGAGGGTTGCAAGCTGCTGGACAACGCTGTAACCCTCTGGCAGGTGGGCGTGACTGGGGTTTTGAGTCAGAGGTATCACAACCTGCCATTGCAACGCAGAGGCGATGCAATGCTCTGAAAGCACAAACAAGCAGCAAGCTGGTATGACCCTCTCTGGCACAACTCAAACAACACTGCCTTGGGATAAGCAAAACGACTTGTCACCAAGACCACATTGATGTAGCACCTAGAGCAACAGGTACCTAGCTGTGTCTTCAATGTTGTGAGCCTCATCAAAGATGAGCACAGAGTTCTCAAGCGTGATGTCCATGGCAGAGCGGATGACTGGGTCCAGCAGGTAACTGTAGGGGCAGAAAATGAGATCTGCTTCACCTGCAGTCATGCAACGGTAGTCAGCGTTAGTCGCTGCATTCTGGCCAATGCTGAAGCTCAGACAACAGGGTGCCTGACAGCTGTAGCATGACTGCTGAGCACGACTGTTCCTACATGACTAGCAAGCCCTTGACTGCTGTAGCAAGCATATGAACACATGGTCTAGAAAGCACCTAAACTTGTGGTCTAGACAACAACATGAACTTCATTCAGATGAAGACCGCAGGTGAGACTCACCTGCAAAGTGCGTGGCAGCATAGTAAGGGCATGCCTTGTGGTCCTTGCCAACTTTTGCCAAGTCTTCAACGTCATGAACCTGCACTTGACTCGCGACGTGTAGTCTGCATGTTGTGTGACCTTCACAATGATTGCAAATTCATCGCTGCCATGAGGCAGATGTTGAGCATGCCATCAGCAGCAATATCTGCGGCAGGCATGGACCGCAAGCACAATACACAGCAACACCGCATGTAAAAAACAATATGCATAAAATACCATCAGAAAGTGGCTAGTCTGCATGCCGTAAAGCTTCGCCACATTCTTGAAGAACTTGCACCCTGAGTCATCTTTTAGCAGATTCTGACATTCCTCATCCTTGTTTGTCTTCTTGGAAATGGTGGGATGGATGCAATAATGCTCTCTGGAGGCCTGTGTCAGCAAGCCAAGCTGCACAATGTCTGAATGGATCCCACCTCAAAACAAGCAAAAACATCACAATTACCCTACCAAGATGGCCATTTTTGGCCTGTATGATGTCCTTTTGAGCTCACGCACCACCTGAATTGGAACATATGCATGACGCATGTCTGCTTGCTGGGCATACAAACCTGGCTGGCAATCAAGTGCAAAAAGCTGACCTGTGCTATCTGTGAGTGCGTCCTGGTTGCGTAGTATATCCTGGTGCACCTTTTCCTCTGTTTCTGCTTGCCGTCTGGCTTCAGGTTCTCCTCAGGTGCAGCAGATTCTGGAGGCTCCTCAACATCACTGTCTGGCTCTGCCTTTGCTTGAACATCGTTTGCAAAGTTGGCCAGGTCAATCTTCTGCTGTCTCTGCCACGCAAGCGCAGCGCATAACAGTGACAGAGTCTTGCCACTTCCAGTTGGAGCCTCAAGCAGGGCGTTACCCTTGCTGTCCAATGCCTTGAGGACTTTGTCCATGAAGCCAAGCTGAACCCCATATGCCTTGTGTGGGAAGTCAACGTCGTATGCGGCAATTTTGTAGTTCATCTCGCTAGGTCAAAGTGTTGATCGAGTTGAACACGTCAGACCCACACAATCAATCGCGACTGCGCCGGCGGCTTGCGTCAGAGCACAAACCGCAGTCGACATCTGGACCTGCAGTCAAGCTCCCCGCGCTTTGCAACGCACGCGCACTCTGCGCGACCGCGCAGCAGGCATAGCATGCTTCACACTCACGAAAGTCAGACAGGGGCATGAGTACGTCAGTCAGACAAGCGCTTGGGCGTGAGAGTATCTGTGACACCACTCACACTTAAGCTGAAGCAATGAGCAGACTCTGCGCCTTTGGCTACCAAATTTGCTCAGCTGAAATGCAGACCATCATGCCAATGAACTTGCTGCACCTTTGCAGCGTGCAACATTGAAAGCACGTTGCAAACTTTAAGGATTGGGCACGAGTTGGTGGCACAGTAAATCATCAGTTTGAGGTCAGTGAAACAAGCAGCCAGAGACAGAGGCATGCAATGACAGCCATGCAAAATGCTCTCGTGACATGGTACCTTTGAGACTCAGAGGTCACTTGGGCATGAGAGTATCTGTGACACCACTCACATCTAAGCTGATGCATATGCCGCACAATTCCGCACAGAGTATAGAGTTTACAGTTGCTGCTGCTGATGCTGCGCATCTGTCTTATACCGTAGACTGAGCTGCAGCTGCGCTGTAGCATGCCGACCACGAGTGCTGAGCGTCAAGCAACAACTGATGACAATATTAAAGCACCAGGCTCAGACGAAGCTGCAGTCCAATGACTGCATCAAGTACAGCTGGCCATTGATCTCATCTGCATATGCACTTACCACCGGCATCTTATTGTGATCATCTTATTACAAATGACATACTTCAATTTGTACAGCTGGCGTTGCAGAAGGAAACTGCCCGAAAACACTTCCTGCAATACTATCCTATCCTTGAATCATCTACCTAGGCTGGACCGGCAGAAAACAGTGAATGAATAAAATGATTGCCTAGGCTGACTATGCGCTGATCGCCTGATCCTTTGTTCACCTGATCTACAAATGTACAGCTAGATGTCTGACAATTGATTCCTATCTGATGCAATCCATCAACATTCATTGTCCTGTCTGTCACATGTGATCGCGACGTGAAGACTGGGACCTCAACCCCACAGAATCTTTGTCATTTGTATGCAGCACAGTAGCTTCATCATAGGAAGTCCGGAACAGAAACTCTACATCCTGAGAGTCCTATACTGTGAAATCATAGGCAGACCAAAATGCTTTGACTAAAGGCGTCACAACATCATCATCATCTTCTGGCGTTAAGTACAAAAGCCCAGGACCCGGAGACACACCAGATTGCTTTGACTGAAGGTATTGCAACATCATCACCTAGCTGGTGCATGGAACCTCACCACATTGTTTCTGAATGATGATCGTGTGAACAATGGTCAGCCTGATGCACTGGACTCTAGGCTAGTGCCAGATGATGCTGGGCTACTGCCAGATGCTGGGCGGAGGGAAGGGGCGCCTTGAGCTTGTGGGGCTGGGGCTGGTGCCATCATCGGCCCTGGCGCTGGGGCAGGAGCTGACGAAGCTGAAGCAACAATGCAGTAGGAGTGAGTGTACTTGCAATCAACCAGCTTGTTGATCATGCATCCATCGATGCATTGACAGAGGGATATAGGGATCAGGAACAGATCGCACAATGAACTTGACAGAATCCAAGTGGTCAGCTGCAGTCATGAAGACTTCTGCAGGCTGCATGTTGACCATGCAAGGCACATAGCAGCTCCAAGAAGTTGACGCAATGGCCTACTTGTAAGCAAAGCTGACAATACATGCTAGTAGGAACAATGTTGCAGTGCAAAAGCCTGTTGTGATCAGCAGCAGCACCATTACAATCATGACTGAGCAACTCTTGCCAGACCTTCTGAATAGGCCAAGCCTGATGCTGCGAGGCATAGGGGTTCAGAACAGCAACAGTGTTGGTATACCCTTGCACTAAAATGAATTGTAGTTTTAAGGCTTGTTTGCCTCACCGCCATGTTCAAGGCAGGGAAAGGCAGCATAAGGAGCCTTACGTGGATAGCCGCATGCGCCCTGGTTGCTCATGCCTGCGCCTGAGATGAGGCCTGACTTTGGCCATTGTGGGCTGGTGTTGCTGCAGGAGTACTGTGTAGGTTCATAACAGCTGAAAGGATTGAGTCCTGTCACTGTGGTTGGGCAGGCACAGGGTTGAGTAACGGGACATATCCACCTTGAAGTGCCTGCAAAACATAATGTAATTGTCTATCGCAATTGAATTGTATAGAACAGCTTTGCATTGCCAAACAAGATGCATCAATCAGCCCCACACAAGAGAACTGTCAAACAGTTCTGCAATGTCTCATGTTTTGGCGTCACTGCAAGAGTCCTGACGGCAGAACGAGCTTGCGCACCGCAACCGGCTGATGCCTGAATGAGCTTATGCAATTCAATCAAATTTGGCGGCGAGGAAACACCCTGAATCCGTAGCGAACTTATGTGATGCCCATTAGACAAGTGTCGGCTAGGAGGGCTGATCACAGGGTGGTCAGACAGACGATCGCAAGTCGGCCCTGCGAGTATGATAGAGGCAAACACTCACCGATCGCGACGCAGTATGACTGTCCAACGATGTATCCTTGACTACCGCAGTTGGCCGAAATAGGTTGCTGCAGCAAAGATCGACCGAGCTCTCCGGTTGAACGAGACGCGCTGGTGCATCCTGCAGAGAGCCGCGATGTAAACAATATAAGCAACAAGTTGGACTCGCATCACATCACACCGTTGAAGCGATCAATCTGGCACTGCAAACGCTGCACAAGCTGTACCTAGCAAAACTCCGACCGCTGCCACGAGCTGTAGCCAGTGGGCCATGCTTGGGAAGTCTGGACGCTCCGGAAGCGTGTAAGCGACTGCTTTGTTTTCGTCGACGCGCTTGTATCGCTCCCTAAAAGCTTTGGTCAGGAACGCAGGCCAGGCTGTCAGAGTCAGCTCGCGGCTCAGGCACTCGGTGACGATTCAGAAGATTAGGTCATCAGTCATTTCGGGCCTCTCACGCGCCAATTCCTCTGATTTTTCACGCCTGAGGCTGCCAGGTGTCCCTGCAAATTGCATGCTGATGATTTCTCATGTTTGATGCCCCTACAATCTTGCTCTGCACGAGTTGTGCAATGCAGCTGTGTAAGCAGTTGACCGAAAGCTTGATTTTGAGCTCCATGTAGGCGAATTCGTCTTCCAAAGTTGCCCGCAAACGATTGCTCTGCAGCGTTCGCAGGACAGTGAGTTTGCAGCATTTTTTCCTGTGCTGCAAGCGTGCACTTTCCTTTGCTTCTTCTGCTTCATGCTGAACATGTACAGAGAATTGCACAGAGAAGCAGCGTTTTCTGACAAAGCGCAGCCGCAATCCTGATTAGTCAGCCATCTACACCCTACACTAACTTGTGAGCGCACACTGCGTCGTTGTAAGTGCTTCGACTTCACAGCCGTTGATGAGCTGCTTGATCAGTCTTTGACCTAACCAGTCGACTGTCGTTGCTTGTTGCAACGTGCAGCCAGCTGACAATGCAGCGCCGGCTGGCAATGTGACGTACTGTTTGAACTCCTGACACTATGGCCAGCTCTGCTGCTGGAGCTTGTGACGGTGATAAGAGTCTGCCCTCATGGTTTAAACCGGAGCGCTTCTTGGACGCCGAGTTCGACGCAGAAGCTTATGTGTCAGATCTGCGACGATTTGTGAGTGCTGGCTGACAGCCCTGCAATTGCAATGTTCCTTGCTTTTTCACAGCATACTGCATTCCTTCACAGTTCAGTGGCAAGCTCACTAAGTATGGCTGCTTCAGGTCCCTTTGGAAACACTCAGCTCCCAGCTGCAGAAATACTTGACTGTCTTGAAAAGCAAGCTGGTGGAAGTCATCAACGAAGACTACAATGACTTTGTTAGCTTGAGCACCAAGCTCACCAATGTTGATGGAGCTGTCATGCAAATGCAGCGGCCATTGCTCACAATCAAGGCAAGTGTGTGCATACCTTGCTTGAAGCGGTCATGTCACTGCCTTTGTGTGACTGGATATAGAGCAAGTCTTATGCGCAGTGCACTATGACACCTCATTGCCTCTTGATGCTAAACATACAGCAAGTGTAGACTTGCAGTACATTGTAATCCGGAGCATGCACATTTGGCTTGCTGCTTCCTGCAGGACAAAATTGTCGCAGCTCAAGCAGCAGTTCAGTCGGAGCTTGATGCGCTCAATCAGGGCTTGCAGAAGCGCCAGCAAGCTGCAAAAGTCAAGGCGCTGCTGGAGCTCATGCAAGACACTGCACACGTCATGTCCAAAGTAAGATGCAATGAGCAGACACTGCATTTGTCACGTACAGTGACAATCTAATCAGCAGTCACTGCACACATCATGCCCAAAGTAACACACGATTTTTGGCCCCAATACAACCACCAAGGCATCTGGGCTAAGTGCGCATGCTGTCACGCGCACTCAGATCTTTTAGCTGCGTCTTCTGGTCTAGGTAGAGAAGCTCCTTGCAGAGGTGAACGCTCTAGAAGCGCAGCAAGGCGACAGTCAACTTGCATCAGAAGAGCTTGACGCTCGCACCCGTCTGTATGAGCGAGTAGCCAGTGAGGTCAGCAGGCTGAAGTACTTTCTAGCCAAAGGACAAGAGCTGCCCAGCTTGCAACAGCTGCGACCCAGAGCAGATGCTGCGGTCACTCGGCTATCAGCGCTGCTCAGCCAGGCCTTGGATGCAGCACTTAGAGGAGGCCGCATGTCTGCAGTGCTGCATTGCTTACAGGCGTATGCTGCTGTTGGGGACACAGCCACTGCTGAACAGGTGTGGCAGCTGTCGTGTGATGCTCTCACTGTCATGTCTAGCAGGCTTGAGTGGCCTCGCATTTACGCTCTAAACAGCTGCTGTCTGATACAGATGCTGTGTTTATGGTCAATGCGATGCCAACTTTGTTGAGATTGTTAAGGTTTGTCAAGGTTGCAAATTAATGCTGGTATGTGGCATGTTTGATGCGCTGTACTGCAGCAGCTCTCTGCACCGTCGCTTCTGGGCTGGGAAGCTTGCTGTAGAAGATGCTGCTAGAGCTTGCTACTGCTCTTAAGCTGTAACCATCCTTGCAAGGCCAGCGCAGTGGAATGTTACAATCAGCTACAGCTTGTGCGGCATGGCTTTGCCTGCTATGAAAACATGCAGATTGTCTCACATACTGTATGCATGCTTGCCAAGAGCATCACGAGTGCCTGCTTGCTATCATTCCAGTGCGGATTGCACCACATAGCTGTGTGCGTTCCTGCCAACAGCATAATGCAGTTCCTGCCTGGCTGCTGCAGGTTGTACAGCAAGCTTTGGTTCAGCCAATGGTGCAATCAGTTGTTGCTGAGCAGCATGAGGGCAGGGTGCCTGGAAGCGCCCCTGCTTCAGACCAAATAGCCCCAGTAGGTAGCCTGACTTGCTTGACTAATGACATGCTGCTGTCGCTGCTCTGATGCTTGAGTCATCAGCAGAACTGACCAAGTTTGGCTCATTGCTTGCTTTGAAGCAACCAGCCCAAACACGGGTTCTGCCTTGTGTTGGCATACATTGTCCTCATGTTTTATTATGCCTTGCTAATCAATGCATAATGATCCAACACACTAGAGGCACAACACAAGCTGCAATGCATGCGCCTTCTTGTCCGCAAGTGGCACAAGCAGATGAACCTTTCCATAGCACTCAAGCACTCAAAGCTTGTGTACATTTTGTACAGTGCCAGTAGTGCTGCATCTCAAAACGCTACTGCTTCATTCTGCAGGTGCTGGAGGCAATGGTGGTGCGGATACAGGATGAGTGCTGCAGTCTGCTGCAAAGGACCATGGCAGCCCAGTCTGGTCTGCAAGGCTTTGACTTCCTTGGCAACTCCATCCTTGCCGCTGTGGATGCACAGCTCGCCAGCAGCATGCCAGGTAAGCTGTCAATTTGCTTGTTGAGTTGTGGATGATACCAGTGTACACAGGAAGTGAAGGTGTGTTTCTGCCTTCTGAGTGTAAGAGTGGTTCCACCAAGTGCAGAAATCTCAAGGGGTGACGGTGCTTTTCTGCCTTCTGGAGTGTTTAGTGATGCCATTCTGGGTCTGGATGTTCCTGACTGCAGTATGCCAGGTGGGCTGTTGATCTACCTTTCAACAAGTGATGTCAGCAGCATGCCAGACGAGCTGTCGATCTGCCTCTTGAGGTGATGGGTGATGCTGGTGAGTACAGGAGATGCACATGCCTCACTGCATCTATGCCACAGATGTGTCTCGCAGCAACAACCCGCCTTGATGCTGCTGTTTCATCTTCCGACGGCCGTCTTGGGGTGCCCACCTTCTGCGGACCTGCATTCCATGAAACCTAGCTGATTGTATTGTGTCTTGTACCAACAGGTGCCTTCTCACCTGGGGTGCCCACCTCGTTCTTGTCCAATTACAGAGCAGCAATGAGCTTTCTGGACCAGCTAGAAGGCATGTGCAGCACCAAAGCTGCCTTTCAGGTTTGTTTCAAGCCTTTGACAGGCTTTGCCTAGCTGCTTCACAGACAATGGTATGCTGACAGTATTGTCAGCACAAGTGTTTTAGCATATCATTTGTCAGAGTTTGTCAGCCGTGTCAGTTGCTGCTTGCACATCACCTTGCACAAAGTTTGCTGAGATAGGTGCCTGCCAATCTGTTCCTGAAGCTTTTGTGTCGCTCGCTCACACCTCTGTCTGCATTGTCTGCTGTGCAATGAGTGCATCAAAGCCAGCAGGCTGGCTGCATTGTGACTGTATCCTTTGTGCAGCCTGGATAGCTATCAAAAGAAGAGAAAGTCGCACCGTCTCAGCCAAATTCTGTCAACTTTAGTTGTGCAGCCTGCATAGCTGTGAACACAAGGCAGGATCACAGCCTCTTTGCAAATCAGTTTTGACTCCAACGCCACACTGACTTTATTGTACTGTATGAATGTCAAACAACTTGAGTCACAGCTTGATTCAGGACCTTTCTGTGTGACAGGCGCTGCGAGACAGTCAAGCTTATGACAGCTTTCTGAAGCGGTGGAAGCTTTCTGTCTATTTCTCCCTCAGATTTCAGGTGCTGCTTTCAAATTGATTGACATTCTTGGTACTGGTTGCAATGCACAAGTCAGCTGCCTCAACCAAGCTGCATGACTACTCTGCAGGTCAAGATTGCATGGTCAATACGCCCTGAATCCAGTGAATCTTCATACATGCCTTGCATCGCATTTTGACGTTGCTTGATCACATCACTGTTTTGAAGGTTGACTTGTTGTGCATTTAGCACTCAGGCAAATGCTAATGCACTTCATGCGTGTGTGCTTGTCCAAAACCATGACACCTTATAGTCCCATCATGATGAGCTGCGTTTATGGGCAAAGTTGCCCCCACAGCTCTGCACATGCCATACTTTCAAGCACCCATTGTGCAAACATTTGCTGCAACCTAAATGCCATGACAAAGTGCCCTGCGTGATGTCATGCACTAAAACATGCTCTGTCTTCACGGACATATAGTCATTGTCATTACGAGGCACATGCTTTCAGCGTTGTTGGTTGGCTAGCGCATGTGAAAGATTTCTCTGTCTCTCACAATTCTGATGCTTACATGCAGGAAATTGCAGCCCCCCTAGAAAGCGTTGTCTCTGCCTCAGCTCTGACGCCTGTCACACAGGAGCAGCAGGCTGATAACAGCCTGCACCTGCAGCTTCAACCTAGCTTAGCCCTCTGGCATGCCTTGCAAAGGTCAGCTGCTGACTCCTCTTGCTGCTGTTCCTGCTGCGCTACACACTTGTGCATGGACAGCGCACGATGCCGTGTTGATCAAGTCCCTGTACCAGAACAGGAAACCGCTTGCTGACTCTCGTTCACCTCTGTAGTCTTGACAACTGTAGTCTGATGGTCTTTGTGCTGTCACTACGGTTCACAAAGCTTGTGTGCTTGAGTTGGCATAGCATCACCTGGCTGCAGTTCCCGCTCGGCTGCCCTGCTGGCCCTTCCCAGCGTGCGACGGTTCTTAGGCCATTGCGGTGGCTCACAAAGCCTGTCTGCTCTGCTCAATTCTGGTCTCAAAGTCTGCAAATCATGATTGCAACAGCCAAGCCTCAGGACATGCTGAGCGGCAGGAGCATCCTTGCCAGGGCTTGGCTGGTCTGCAGGTGTACAGCAGATGGGGTGTACATGCAGCCCCTATAGGTAGCAGACCCCTAGCTAGCAGACGAGTTTGTCAGGTATACTTGAACAAGGGCATGCTTGGTTGCAGATGTACAGCAGATGGGGTGTACATGCAGCCCCTGGCAGACAAGTTTGCAAGACTGGTTCTGCAGCTGCTGGCCAGGTATGCTTTCTGGGTCACAGAAGGGATTGGCACTAAAGGCAGCAGCGGCACTGCTACCCCACCGCAAGATGGCAGCAACCCCCAGGTGAGCCCATTGCTGCATGAAGATATTTGTGCGACATCATTGCAACTAAGTCACCTGGTTCAGGTCTTGTCATCACACACAAAGCCCTGACACATCAGCCTCTGCTGTGCATTGTCACTCCAGCACCTAGCATGAACACATAATACCAGCAATGCAGCTTAAGATTGCGCTCAAGGGCTTTCCAACAGCAGCCCAAAGCTAGCAAGCATGAAGAAACACAAGGCAGTTCAGTCATAATTCCTGAATGGCTTATGCACATGCGTTAAATACTTTGCATTGGCGTCATCAACAGCTGCTCTTGTACAATGACTCAAGAGTGTGCATGGTGCAGGATAACAGGCAATGGGTAGGCAGGGCGTCCCCAGAGCAATTGGCCCTAGTCAGGGCTGATCTAGAGGTCCTGTCTGCCTGGACCCAAAAGGAGTACTGGCAACAGCTGAATCAACGCCTCGCCTTGCTGCCTGCTCAGGTATGCTTTCCTTATCTTCACTTGCGTCAGCTTGCTGTGTGGATAAGGGCCAGCATGTCCACTTGCTGATTTGACTGCCTTGTCTGCTTTGTATGAAGGTGCAGCTCAGAGTAAGTGTCAGAGCAGCAAGCAATTCATTAAGTCAGCTGCGCTGGTGCGCACATTGCATGACTGTTGTGTCACACATTCACCCACAATCATGCACTGCACCAAGACATTACACGTCATGCTGCACAAGATATGTCAGCCACTGACATGCTGGCTTATGACAGCGAAGGCATTCAGAACATACTCAGCATGTTATAGGCCAACCTCCCTTGAACATCTACTGATCACAATTGTGCCTCCACAAAGATGCTAAAAGGTCATACAGACAATCATTGCCAAGCTCAACAGAAACTGTTGCAATTGCAAAGCAGTCAGAAAAAGGCTACGCTATCAGATGCGTTTGAGAGGCTTTGGATAAATTGGGGCATATACTCTGCAGGTCACAGAGGCAGTGCATAGCAGCTTTCAACAAGCTGCATCAAGTTTGGCTTCACAAGCAGGCCCAGTGAAGGACCTCATTGTGGACATTCTGTTAGACAGATGCCTTGCTGTGTTACGGCAGCTCAGAGGCATCACAGCCACCTACCGTATGACTGCCAGGTAAGACTGTTGCACATGTCACTGTTCAAGGTCTGCATTGTCATGTGCTTGCTGACAGCATTTGAGGATCTTGTTGTGCCTTGCTGCGTCGCGGCAGCTGAAGGGCATCACAGTCACATACAGTATGACTGCCAGGTAAGTGCGATTACTCACATGACTTACAGCCTTATCAGTCAGCACTGCCATATGCTTGTTGGGCAGATTTGGGGTTCCCCGCTGAGTTTGCACAGGATCATAGGCAGCTTACAGGCAGGGCTGACCTTCTGCTTGAATAAATCTTTGCTGCCATCAGTGCGCTGTATTCCGCTCGATCTCAAGCCATACAGGAGACAGGCAGACTCTGCAGCCAGTGCACTCACCCAAAAGTTGTGTTGCTAGCAAGATCTGATTTTCCGCCAAGCTTCGGTGCCACACCACTTTGACTTGACTGCAGGCCCTTGCCGACCAAGCCCTCGCATTATGTTGCTGGGGTACTGCAGCCCTTGAGAGCCTTCCTGGACACAGAGGCTGGCAAGCACTTGCTCCCATCTGCCCAGCAAGAACTTTCACTGGTGAGCCATGACCTTCTGCTAATACAGCAGCTGCTGAGCTGCTGCTGCTGCTCCTGCTGCTGCTTATGCTTCCGCTGCTTTTGCTACCATTGCTGCTATTGTTACTGCTGCTGCTGCCGCTGCTGCTGCTGTTGCTTATGCTCACGCGACTGCTTCTGCTACTTCTACTACTACTGTTGCTGCACAATGCTGGACACTTGCTTTCTGTTGCTGGACAATGAAGCTCACAGTACATTTGGAACCTGCAAAGCTGCTGCTGCTGCACCTGCATTGATCCAGCATGTTGTTACAAGTTGTCAGTCCTGTAGTCACAGGTAGAAGCATGAATGGGTTTTGCTGGCAGGGGCTGATCAGCGGCGTCAGTCAACAGTATGCCAGCATGGTGTCTGAACTGTTAGACATGTTGCGCAAGACTGAGCAATCTCTCGCAAGGGTGAGGAAAAACAGACCAGCAGATGCAGTGACAGCTACTGATGGATCTGAGCTTTCAAACATCCAAAAGATTTCCCTGCAGCTGTTTTTGGATGTTCAGGTATGCAATCTATGCTCTTCAGCTACTGCTCAAAGCATTCTGTTTCTAGCTGTCGATCTGAGCTTCATTTCGGTGCAGCATCTGATAATATTTGCCATAGCCCAAGTATCAAACAGCAGTGTAGAGGTGACACTGTCATGCTGCAAATGGGTGTGGCTTCATGCAGGAGTTTGCCAAACAGATCCAGAAGTTTGGCTTGCAATCATCTGATGTGCCACAATACCAGCATCTGGCACAGGTTGTTGCTTCAGCCAAGAATGAGGATGCCAGCAGTTGATGGTGTGATCACTGTCCCACATTGTCTCATATTTGGCATTTGCCACAACAACAGAGAGGAGAACAAGCTGCATATGACAGCTAGCATCAGCAGCGGGGTCGCAGTCGTCTGTTGGATGTGGAGCAAAGCTACCCAGATTGGGCAAGGTCACAGCAGCACTAGATTTGTGACTCATGATCATCTGACCGTCACAAAGACTACCGTTTTGATCAGGGCTTACGCACATGTGATTGCCATCCTGATCAGTGCTCATGAACATCAAGCATTGCTCCCTGGTCGCTTGACTTGGTGCACTCATACAGCTCTGCCAGGCTGACAAGCTGCCCAAGCGGTCTTCCAACACCCTCACGCCATGACATCATGCGGCCTTTCGTATGCAATGACATGTTGCCCTGATGACTGCATTAGGACATAAACCAGTTTGGGAGCTCTTTTCCTTAGCTCGACAATCATTCCCCACCCAGTCAGGATCTACCGTAAGCTAGAAGCAGCTGGGACTGCAGAATGTCTGAGAGCCTAATAGTGTTCTCATATGCGCCACTGCTCCAAATTGCACATCGAGGGTAAATTAGCTGTCTGGAGAGAACAAGCTGCTGATGTCATGATGCATATAATACAGTACGGTATTGTAGAATGACTGTGCTCACTCTGACTATTTCGACAGCAAAAGAAACAGAAGCGAGTGAGTCCATTTGCACACAATATGGATGTTGTGAGGCCGCAGGCACTATGTCGCAAACCCTGCTTTGATCACACTTTGGTACAACTACTTGACATTGACCAGACTTGTTCTACAGACAAGCTGTCTTAACAGCCACCTGACACGCTGAGGAGATTGGACATGTCGTGTTGGGCATCAATAATCTGAGGGTATAGCCCAGCAAACATAACAAGCAGCACACTGCGACATGACGCCGTCGCAGAGCTAGCATACATTTGTTGAGCATGCCAACAATACAAGAACGCATTTTGTGGCGTAACGTTTATGTTAAGCTAACATATATTTGTGGAGTACTATACGACCCACCAGGGTTTGCTGACATTGCTGCCCCTAGTACTATGACGCCTTGGGGGAGCCTGTGGTTTGGAATTGTGCTCTTTTACAACTCCGATGCTTGCATGACGTCTGACACAAGGCTGTCCTGCATCAGCATCTGGGCCTACACCAGGATCATCAGAAACAACATCAGCAGCTTCCTCTGCCTGAACTGAAAGCTTAGGAGTGTGCTGCACAGCTTTTGCAACCACAGGGGCATCTTGTGAATCATCTTGGAACTCTGGTTCGCCATCATCACGATGCGTTGCTGAACTGCCACACTGCCTGCTGCAGTGCCTTGTCCTTCTGCCTACACGCTCTTCCTCACTGACATCCACACTTAAAGAGCTCTGATGCGTTTCTCCTGCCGCAGTCCCCAGCCCTTTATGCTTTGATGGCAACGGTGCAGGTACAGGTTTTGCAGCAGCTTCAGCGTTTTTGGTACATGGACCCTGTTGCCGCCTTGCTGATAGCATAGCATGCACAGCGTGCACAGCACTCTGCTGGGACGCTGTGGGCACTGCTGAGTCTGCTCTTGACATAGCCCTTGACCTCAGATCTGGCTCCTCATCATCTTCGGTGCTCAATGACTGCGGCAACTGCTGGCCTTCTAGTTGTTGTTGACACTGCTGCTGCTGTTGCTGCTGCAACTCCTGACCTCCTACTTGCTGCTGCTGCTTCTGCTGCTGTTTGTGCTGCCGCTGTTGCTTTGACTGCCGTGCCAAAACTGGAGCTAGCTTGCGCTTCCTGCCAACAGCTGCTGCTGAGGCTTTCAGCATGGCTGTATTATCATCTGCCTGTAATGGCTCTGAAACCACGGCAGCTGCAGGGACTGTTGCAAGCCCTCTGCCGGAAGGTGCCTCAGCTTGTCCATCTGGGACTGGGGCCTTGTTGGGAACCGCCCTAGCTTCAGAGGGGTTTTGTGAAGCCTTGCCTGGCAGTGCCCCAGCTGATGACCTGGGATAAAGCTCACTGTCATGCTGACTTGTTCTAGTAGCGTTGTCAACCTGTCCTTGTGCAGACTGACCAACCAGTGCACCCTGCTCTGATGCCTCCATGTGACAATCAGCACTCTGTACATGACCTGAGCTGCTGCTGACCTCAGACTGGGAGATATGAGATGAGCTGACTACTGGCGCACCTGCTGAGCTAGCTTCTTGACTTTGCTGTGAACTGATCCAGATTGGCAGATCAGCTGACTCCTGCTTTGCATGCTCTGCAGTGACAGTCACTGAGGCTGAAGGTGACAACAGTTGCATGCTGTCATCATGCTGTTGTGGTTGCTGCTGCAGCAACTGCTGCTGGCGCTGGTGGTGGTGGTGCTGCTGCTGCCGCTGCTGCTGACGCTGTTGCTGCTGCTTGTGGTAGTACCGCTGCTGCTGCTGCTGCTGCTGCTGAGGAGTCTTAGCAGGTGAATCATGAAGCACATGTGCAGGAGGGTTGTGGGAGACAGGACGACCCTGTAGTGGGGCTGTGGGCTGATCAGCAGCATGCAGGGCTTGGGACAAACTCCTTGGAGCTGGTCTCACCTGCGATTGCATACGTGAGTAAGGTTTGACACTGGAAACAAATCATGCTTTAGACAACAGCATAGAGCTGGTGTCTAGTAGAACTTGCATGCATGCCATGCAGCACAGTGAATTTTGCAAGCATTGGCAGCAGGAGGCAAGCATTGGCAGCAGGAGGCAAGCATACTATTGGCAGCTTGATCTGCTTCACTACGATGCTGAACAGCAGCTTGACCACTGCCGAGCAGGTCAATCACAGCCAGCCACGAATAACAGTCAGTGCCTCAAAATTCTTTCTCACTGGACCTCAGAACCCACTGACGCAAAAAACAGAATCACAGTGACATTTGAAACGCTATTGCCACCCTGAACACTTGCATGACTGAATCTCAAAGGACTTTGAGTAAACAGCTCAACAGCAAAGCAGCACATACCTCGGAGGCAGGCGGCATTTGGTCCAGCCAGTGAGTCACTCCATTCCAAGCCTTGTTTACCCCGGGGGTCATGCCTGGGATCCCTCCTGGGGTCATGCCTTGGGTTGCCGCTGGGACCAAGCCTGGGGTCACCCTTGGAGTAATACCTGGGGTCACCCCACCACCTTTCCTGTGGTCCCAACTGCTGACCGCTTCCAGGGTCACAGGTTGCCCTGCTGAGGACATATGAGCAAGCAAACCCTGCTGAGCTTTGTCCAGGGTTTCAGCCCCATGCTGTGATGTTATTCTTGACAACGCAGACTTCTTAGCAGGAGTTTGACTCTCTGAGGCGCCCAGGTGGGCAGGCAGGTCCCGCTCAGCTCTGTGCAGTGTTTGCTCTGCACCCTGGATTATGCTCCTTGCCGGTTTTACACAAGCTACAGCAGAAGTTTGCCCCTTTGCTGACGGCCTTTGCAAAGATTCTGCAGGCTTATTTGAAAATTGCAAGCCTGATACCATCTGCTCTGGTCTGAGTGCACCTTGAGGCGATGGCACCAGTGTATCTAGCCTGCCCATGGCATGTTGGCCTGGTACTACAGCAGCTGTATTCAGGGCCTGAGCCCCAACTGCATTGTCAGCCATATTGCTCGCTCCACCGTGCAGTTGAGATGACCCTTGGCATCGGTCATCAGCTTCCCTGACAGTGGCAGACAATGTAGCTGCTTGTACTGCTGCGAGTGGACTGACTGGCGCTGTTGCTCCTTTGATTTCTGTTACATCTGCTTGCTGTGCGTGCTGTGATTTGACCACATGTGTGGCAGCTGGCAGCTGCTCAGGCAGTAGCTGCAGCTGCTGCGTGGGCAACTGCTGAATTTGCTTTGTTGCTCGGCTTGCAGGCAAGCTGGCAGCAGGACCAGATAGCTGGTGATGATAACGCGTCTCATTAGCTTGTGGCAGTCTGGCAGGAGACTGAGGCAGAGCTGGTTGCGCATCTGCCTGTTGCATTCCTGATTGCGCTCTGCCTTGCATGCCCAAGGCTGGCGGTGGCTGCCACAGCTGTGGGGGACGCTGCGGCTGCTTTGCCTGCTGGCCCTGCAGCTGTGGCAGCAATGTCCTGGGCGGTGGTGGGGCATCTGGGACAGACTGCATGCCTGGCTGTGCACTGTTTTCATGACTGTTAGGCAGAGAGGTGGCCACTTGCCTTCTAGGCTCAGGTTTGAAAGTCAAGCTTGCCCCAGTCAAGCACATTGTCTGCCCATCAGCTTTCTCTCTGTGCGCAGGTGCTTTTGATTGCTGCCCACTACCAGCAGTACGAATCAGTACCTCAGCACTGTCATCTGCCCTGCTGTCTGAACCAATTTTCCTCAGACCGTCTTGTGATATTGGCAGGACTGGGGTCATGTCTTGAAGGAATGGGTGCCTCAGGGCCTCAGCAGCAGAGAGCCTCTTTTGTGGGTTGTATTCCAGCATGACCGTCACTAGTGAAGCCATCAACGGGTCTA
This sequence comes from Trebouxia sp. TZW2008, assembly GCA_002118135.1. NCBI lineage: Eukaryota > Viridiplantae > Chlorophyta > Trebouxiophyceae > Trebouxiales > Trebouxiaceae > Trebouxia > Trebouxia sp. TZW2008. The sequence continues at coordinate 437,677 of BDIU01000033.1, read as the reverse complement.
CTTTAGCCAGCTCCAGGTGCAGAGGGCATACTTCTTCATGCCACATGCTGAGTGGGCCTGGTTGCTGCACCAATGCCGTCTCTTGATGCGCATCTTGGGTCTGGTCAAGGTTTTTGGGCGAGGGTGGCTTGGAAGATTTTGGGCCTGTCATCGGACCCAGCTGAGCTGTCATCTGCATTCGACCAACAGAATCAGCCGAATGAGCACTGGAAGCAGCTGGCCTGACTCAGGCACTTTCACTTCCAGCACTTGCAGTTGACAGCACAACGAAAGCACAGTGATGTGTTTGGTGCATCAGCTCAGAAGCTGAGTTTGCAGAAAAGAGAAGACGGTGCAGATCACAGCGCAACTATGAGGCACGGCATACGATTTCATGAGCGCTTGATGCTGTACCTGCTGCATGAGCTCAGCAGCAGAGGTAGCAGGGAAGAGGGGCCGCTGCAGAGCCACTTCTGCCAGCACACACCCCACAGACCACATATCTATGGCAGGGCCACACGCACCCCCAGTCAGTGCCTGCACTGGATCACACTGTCAAGTCAGAACGATAACCTTGGTCAAATGTTGAAAACAAGAAAGAAATATGGCCACACGCCGCCCCTGACTGAGCCTGCGCTGGAAAGCACTGCCAAGTCAGAGTGGGAGCCAACTTGACATGCAGCAGTAATCTGCGGCAAATAGGCAGCTGGGCAAAGACAAGCGCAAAGTTATCATGAGCTGCTTAGCAACAATTCACACTCGGGGGATTGTTAGTGTTCTGAGGGCTTGTTGACTCATCAAAGTCTCGTCGCGGACGGCGCACTGACAACGCATGAATTGACACTTGCACGCCATTAGTCATTTCTAGTCTGCGGTCGTCAATGGGGCTGCACAAATGGGGCTTTGGAGCTGCGTCAATTTTCTGGCACTCATGGGAGAATAAAAACGCCCACCAAGCTCATGTATGTGTTATCAGCACTAAAACTGCCCACTAGTAACCAAATGTGAATTGCCTCTTGGCATGTGCTCAGTGAGTGCAATTGAGCCAGCGTGCCAGCAAGCAAACGAGCAAGAGGGTGCGTGAGGAGATATGACGGAGTGGATGAGTGAGTACGTGCATCACCTCAGGAGCCCTGAAAGACAGGGTCTGCATCTCAAAGCTGATCCTGGAGGTGTCAGTGCCGTTCAGGCTGAAGCAGTTGCCCAGGTCAATCAGCCGCACGCCCACATTGCCACTGCCTGCATAGCAAGCAGCCCATTGGAATTGAGATTGTGTAGGTTGTCTCTCAAGGATAGCCTGGCTTGTCCATGTAAAGCCCCTTGTGTACAATTGTATGGGCTGGAGTGTGACACGTTGCGTCAGCAACACCAGGCGGAATACGGCAAACACGGAAGGCATGTAGGACAGATGAGACTTATTTCGTGGGTGTTGGTAGCTTAGCAAGAGCGGTGTTGTGCTTGAAAGTTGGGCACAGTGCGCAGGGCAGATTTGAGCATGAGAGCACAAATCTTGATTGTTGCTTGTCTCCCATCAGGTTGTGCCAAGCTAAACACAAGTTAAGCCCTTTTGGGTCTGACAAGCAGCTTTGTGTTCCCATGTTCTGAAATCTGCAGTCACTCCACATCAGACGAAAAAGCTGTCATCTATGTGAGACAGGCTTTATGGTGAGCTGTTCACCTGGTGGACTGGTCAGCAGAATATTCTCAGACTTGATGTCTGCATGGACCACACCCCTGCTGTGCATACAGAGCACAGCCCCCTGCAGGCACCATTTTGCACAATCGGAAATTGCACACTGTGCTGAACCTCCAGTTTCTTGCTGTTCATGACCAATTTGTTTCATTAATTCCAAACGCATGCTAGGCAGGCTCAGCAGGCCCAGCTGGGTACAAACTGGAGCGATCAACTGTCGCCAATCAGTTTGGTCCTATCTCGCTGTTGCAAGTGACCGTGTTTACCATGGACAGCATGAATTCAGGAACTTGTGATGCTGTTGCATGCAAGGGTTTTGCATTGCAAAAGTTTTACAGCAAAAACTTGGTGGTCAAAATACATGCCTGTGGCTGAAGCAAGCTAATTGATCTGTATCTGGCTAAACCGCATGTTCCTGAGGGAAGTACATACCAGCAGTTGCACTGCAATCTTCTTCAGGCTGTGCAACGCTGCCAGTCGTGGTACAGTTGCTGAGTGCACCACATGGTCTACCAGACTGCCGTGCAACCTCTCCACAACCAGGCAAACGTGCCCACAAAAGGTGAAGGCAGACAGGAGCTTGACAAGATTATTTGAGCTGCACTTGTCTGTTGCATGGAGAAACCTGAGCGCTTGAAGCTCCTGCACAACACAGCTGAATTGCAAGTGAGTTGTCATGCTTCAGCCAAATTCCGCAGGTTGATGTTGGTGAATGAGTAGTCAGGTACAGTCTGATTCCTTGCAACATGTTCATTGCAGATGGTAATTCGGCTCTAGTGGGGCTGTTGGGAGCAGGACATGGGAGGAGCTGTGTCTGTCTACCTTCTGTCCTATGCTGCCAAACTGGCGCCTGAGGATCTTGACAACCACCAACTTTCCAGTGCCAGAAAAGGTGTCTTCAGCCAATACAACCTGTGCATGCGTCGCGTGGACTTGAGACAATGAGGCATGCACGCGACGCAGGTGTCAGCAGCATCCGCATCACCTCTGCTGCTGATGGTGAGCTATGCCAATTTTAGAGGTCGACGCAGACTTGCCTGGGCTGAAGTGCCTTCACCAAGCAAGCGCAGATATCTGAAGCGCCTGGCCAACAAAGGCAGGTCCAGTCCAACTTTCAGTCGCCCATCTGGCAAGGTGTGCTTGACGTGGCACGTTGCTGCAAAGCAACACAGAAGCAGCTCTCAGCGTCTCCTGAGGGGTGTCGCCCAAAGTACTCGCAAATTTTGCATGACACAAGTCCTTCTGGCGGTGTACAATGGTCGTATGCAAGCTGTGTTGCACCTGCGGCTTCACCTTTGGTTGCTGCAGGCCGGCCGATCACCCTCTTGACGTCAGAAGTCATGGCCCTGGTCACGCTGAAAGCTGACAAATCAGGGGCTGGGCAATGTTCCAGACATGTCACATGTGAAAACTTCACAAACGCCGTCATGTCGCCGATAAGCTGACACAAGTCAACGTTTCGACAGTGCTGATCAGCAACTACCAGTCCGTCGGGAAAGTTTGGGACGCTAGCATATGAATCATCGGCAATCTGACATAGATCTGCACATTTTGCAACCAATGCTTTGCGTCGATCGCCTGCGCTTAACGGTGCAGCTGCTCGGATCAATCGTGAGTCCTTGTGGACGTTTCATGCTCAAAGATCCAGACTTCTTCTTCCTCATGCCCTTGCTTGAACTGCAGCTTGTCAAAAGCTTTGAGTGCATTGCGTTTGACCTTAGATACGTGGCGCCGCAGTATACGGTCGCACGCAGCGTAGCGGCGCCGGTATGACCGTGTACTGACACGCATTTGGCATGAGCACTTTGCGCGCAGGACTCCGTGCCGATGCCTGCACATGTCTGCACACAGCTAGCATTCCATTGTCGGGTCCGCACTCCCTGCAGAGGCCGTTTATGCAGCGGGTAAGCAAACGCGCTGAGCTTGACTCCATAACAAGACTTGGAACTCTGTTCGGGGGGCGACTAGCCTGGCCTCAGCATGCTCACCACAGATCAACTGCTTCGTAGGCAAAGCTATTGTCTCGGCCTGTGCGACTAGCATCTTCGTGGTCTCAATGGCATCAGCTGCATCCAGCAGCACGGCAGGCTGGCTGCCCGCAATCTCCACTACATAGTGCAAAAGCAGTGCCTATCAGAGCAACCTCAGCAACTGAAACTCAATCAAAGCCCAAACAGCAGAAAAATAAGGGTCGAGAGAAAAACAAGGATGACAGTGAGTGAATTGTGGAGTGCAGGCTGCTGCACCGAATGCGTCACAGCTGTGTAGTACAAAGCTTGAAGTGCTGCATTTGCAGGTCCATACAAAGACACTGTCAATCTCCCACAGACCAGCTTCAATATGCGTGCCAATTCTGTTCAGCGAGAACCTCAGCTGCAGAAGTTTTGGCGAGAGAACAAAGTGTATGAAAGTTGCCTGCAGGATGAAACTAAGGTAACATTGACACTGAATGTAGCAAAGTGCCAAGCTTTGCATTTCTGCAACAGCATGTTTATCCATGGACTGGCTCAGAAGCATGTAATCTCACCGTAAGCATCAACTCTGTGCTCTGCAGGAGACCTATGTCCTGCATGATGGACCTCCGTACGCCAATGGAGACTTGCATATAGGTAAGTGTTCCGCAGCCCGTTGGACATGGCTTCAATATAAGTCATCACCCTGTCAGCCCTACATAGTGCGTACAGCTGCTGTCGTTGGGTCAAAAACTTCTCAAGGTTTTTGGCATTGATCCAGCTGTTATTTGTGCAAAAGCATGATCACCGCAAAATGATCAACAAGTTGCATGCATTCTCAAGCTATGTTCTCAACTGTACAGGTCATGCTTTGCACATAGTCAGCATCTCAACCTGTGTTCTCAAATGCACAGGTCATTTTGAACAAAGTCAGCAGCTTGATCTGTGTTCTCAAATGCACAGGTCATGCTTTGAACAAGATCTTGAAGGATTTTGTGCTGAAGTACGAGCTGCTTCAAGGCAAGAGGGCTCGCTATGTGCCTGGCTGGGACTGCCATGGCCTGCCAATAGAGCTCAAGGTGTTGCAGGGCATGACTCCTGAGCAGAGGCGCGACTTGACAACCATCAAGCTCAGGCGTAAAGCTAGAGATTTTGCCCTAAAGGCTGTCAATCAGCAGCGAGAAGGCTTCAAGAGGTGCGGAACACAACTTATCTTGCAGAAGTCATGTTAACCCAGGCCATGAAAGAAAGGTCACTCAAGGAGAGCTAGGCTGTGCAGACTCTTTTGGCTGTTGCAGCGCAAATATGCTGCTGTGCATTCATCTGCTGCAACCTGCCAGCTGCACCAAGGAACTATTCCTTGCAATGGCTGAAAGGCACACAATCTCCATGAGCATCAGACAATCCTAGCTCACACAGCTGTGGCGAATGTGAGATGTATCTGAAGAGGACCTTGCATACATATGGGCTTCGCCTGTTGATGAGGGTTTGGTGCTGCAGGTATGGCATATGGGGAGACTGGGAAGAACCCTACCTTACTCTAGATCCTGCCTTTGAGGCAGAGCAGCTGAGAGTCTTTGCCAAGATGGTTCTGAATGGGCACATCTACAGAGGCAAAAAGCCAGTGCATTGGAGTCCTTCCAGCCAGACAGCTCTTGCAGAGTCTGAGCTGGAGTATCCTGAGGGGCATGTGTCGCCTTCAATCTACGTGGCAATGCCTGTTGTACAGACAGGTCAGTGCAAACCACTCTGCTCCAGAACCATGTGTAACGATATGAGGTGGTGCAGCGCGGAGAGTGCAAGTGAGAGCGCAAGAGAGAGCTTAGACGCGCAAGCAGGAGGTGTAGAGTATACACCAGTGGTTTGTAGGGCAGATCTTAGCCTGTCGACAACGGTCACAGCATTGAGTCATGCTTATGTTAGGGATTGGGACGTATCGTCACACTCGTCAGATGACAGGAGCCAGTGCCAACCTGGCAAACACCATAGACACGCTGCAAAATGGTGTAAAAGGAGCATGAGCACATTGTGAGCTTCCAACGGATTCTGTGAACGCATTCTGGAGAGGCATCAGCATAAAGTGTTTCAGGTCATGAGCGCACAGCAACACAATGGCGTGCTTCTTCTATGCGTGCGCAGTCTTTGATTCACTGAGTGCTAGTCTATACTGTGGCATGTCTGTCTGTGGATCCGTGTGGACTGTAACGATTGCAGATGCATGCTGTGGTATGTCTCAGAGCATTGATGCATGCTGCAGGTGAGCAAGTGCCAGAAGCACTGAGAGAACAGTTTGCATCAGCAGCTCTGGCTATCTGGACAACCACTCCCTGGACAATGCCTGCCAACGCAGCCATTGCAGTCAATGAGAAGCTGCAGTACAGTTTGGTGGAAGCTCAGGCAAGCACTGCTGTCTACCTATTAACAGGGTTGTTGCAAATGCAAGCAGATGCCCACCAGCTCTGACATGCATGATGTCTCAGTGTTCGCATGACTATTGAGCATGGGCGTACATTGCACACAGCATGCACCACCATGGTCTGTGGATGTACGCCCATGCTCGATAGTCATGTGCACATCTGGTTATGCAGAGTGAAGCAACAACCCAACAGAATTGCAAGCTTCCCATTGTCGCACATGACCTCATTGAGCGCCTTGATCATCCGCGCTGCGTGCAACAACTGGGGCCTGGTACAATAGCCACATGCATCATTAGTTCGAGAGCTGATTGTGTAGGGTGAAGCAGCAAGTCATTGGAGCCACAAGCATCTCATTGTTGCTCATGACTTGATTGAGCGCCTGTCAGAGAAGCTACAGGCGTCTCTGACCCTTCTGGGGTGCCTGACAGGGGCAGAGTTGGCAGGTAGCCAATATAGGCACCCCTTGTTCAACCGCACCAGCCCTGTTGTCATTGGAGGGGACTACATCACAACAGAGTCTGGCACAGGGCTGGTGCACACAGCCCCAGGGCATGGCACAGAGGACTACCAGGTGAGGGTCGGTCACGTCTTAAGGCGCCAGATATTGTGTGTTGTTATATCCAAGAATAGCCCAGATCATTTGTCATCATGAAGAAGCATGTCAAACGCATTCCCGTCATGTGCTTTCTTCTTTGCCTACTGCCTTGTTCTGTCTTGGCCCAATGCAGCAAGTCATGCTCTGTTCATGTTCACCAAGACACAGGTGTAGCAAGCTTAGATCGGTTTGTGACAAGTTCTTGGCCGTTTCGTGTGCAGCAGAAAGGATCGTGTAGCAGTCTGCACAGCCCCTATTACATGTAACATTAGTACAGTGCACTCATCTTGCATGCATTCTATGCTTGCAGGTTGGCCTCAAGAACAACCTGCCCCTTCTATCGCCTGTTGATGATGCTGGTATTTTCACAGAAGAGGCTGGGGAATTCAAAGGACTGCAGGTGACACAAGCTGCCCATCGCCTCATTTTCTGAGCTCCACGCATGCTCAGCCTCAATGAGATGTCATGTGTCCTTGGTGCTCTGCAACGTTGAGTGTCAGGATGCATGCATGTTTCTAGCCTGCAACATGGCATGCATGACGTTGAAGTCTAGACCCCAGATTGGCAGGATCAGTCGTGAATAGCATTTTGGCAGGTCAATCATGGGACCAATGCTTGCATCAGGAACTCATATGTCCTGAATGGCGCAATTGGACCCAGCACTGTGTTTAGCACCTACCATGCTTCAATTTTGCACTTTGCAGGTCCAAGGGGATGGCAACGATGCCATCATTGCAGCCATGACCAAAGTTGGAGCCTTGTTGAAACAAGAGAAATACCCTCACAAGTACCCTTATGACTGGCGAACAAAGAAGCCAACCATCTTCAGAGCCACTGAGCAGGTGTGCGATCAAGATCAATTTGTGCTTAGTTTTCTTGCTTTGCTGCATAATTTGCAAACACACTGCAGGCATCACAATTGCAGACTTGCACCAGATGTGCTCTACTGTGAACAGCAGCAAGCATGCTGGTAATCTGGCACTGAAATGAATGCGGCAGACATCATGAGGAAACAGGACTTCACTCCACGAACATGGCTCCCTGGTGGATTCCGTTACATTGTCACAAAACATTGTTGCTGTGCGACGGTCTGTTGCAAAGCAGAAAGCTTTTCCTGTCTGAGATATTGTCATACATTTTTGTGCTATGCGATGCCCCATGGATTGCTGCATCAGCACGCTCACTGAACGGACATGCTGCAGTGATTTGCCTCTTTGGAGGCCTTCCGAGAATAGGCTCTAGCAGCCATCAAAGGCTACAATGAGTTGCCTTGCCACGCTGTTGATGGCCTTTCTAAGGGTCTGACCATTGCACCCATGTGCTGCAGTGGTTTGCCTCTGTGGAGGGCTTCCGAGAGCAGGCTCTACAAGCCATAAAGGGTGTACAGTGGGTGCCCAATGTTGGTGAGAATCGCATCCGGACCATGACAGAGGGGCGGGCTGACTGGTGCATATCTAGGCAGCGCAAGTGGGGTCTGCCAATTCCTGTCTTCTACCACAAAGACTCAGGTGAGATAAGCGCTTTGAACAGCTGCAGCATCCACACCTCTGCTGCATTCAATGCCTTAGATGTCCTGAGACATGTGTCCTTGAAGCAGGGGAAGCTTTGCTGACGCATGAGACAATAGAGCATCATTGTCTTCATTGCAGCAGCCAGCGCCTAATGTCTTGTAAAGCATTGGTACTTGTGAACGAGGAGGCTTTATTGATGGATCAAACAATAGGGCGCACCTCTGCCCAAGCTGTTATCTCAAGCATGCATGTCAGCCACAGGGGAGGGCTTTGATGACGCATGAGACAATAGAGCACATCACTTGCCAATGACACAACAGTGCACATGCCTGCCCACCCTTTTCTGTAATGCACGTATGTCTGCCACAGGGGAGGCTTTGATGACACATGAGACAATGGAGCACATCACTGCCATCATTGCAGCGGCCAGCGCCTAGTATGTTGTAAACCATATGTATCTGTAATCAAGAAGGCTTTGTTGTTACATGAAACAATAAAGCACACCTCTGCCCAATTTGTTTTCTGAAGCATGTATGTCTGCCACAGGGGAGGCTTTGATGACACAATAGAGCACATCACTACCTGATGACACAATAGCGCACATTACTGCCCAACCTTTTCTCCAAAGCACATATGCCTGCCACAGGGGAGGCTTTGATGACACACGAGACGATAGAGCACATCACTGGCATCATTGCAGCCAAGGGCTCAGATGCCTGGTACCAAATGCCTGTAGCAGAGCTGCTGCCAGAAAGCCTACAACCTCAAGCAGATGACTATGTCAAGGGTCAGGATACTATGGATGTCTGGTAAGCTCCTGTCAGCTGCTGTTACCTTCTACACATAACCTTGGCATGCATGGTCCAGTGCCCCAGCACACCCACATTGGCAAGCATGATAATATGGCCGCGTGTTGTGCTCATGGTTCCTCTCAGGCATGCTCAGGTTCTCGTATTGCAGTGCTCATGTGCACGTACATGATAGGCATTGCATAGCTGGTGCAACTTGTCAGGCAATACCTGCGACTGGCCATGCAACCCTACCATCTGCTGTTCATTGCGCGCACATTGTCTGTGCTTGAGTACGTGCAGCTGTCACTTCAAGTCCATCAAACTTGAAGTAATAGCGAGACATTACAGTGCCAATATTCTCATGTCTTGAAGCTCAAAGGAAAGCTCACTTGCAGGTTTGACTCTGGCAGCAGTTGGGCAGGTGTGTTGAGCAGAGAGGGGCTGACCCTGCCAGCAGACCTGTACCTAGAAGGCTCTGACCAGCATAGAGGTGAGCACACTGTCTAACTTTGTGCTGGCGAACATTGCTTACATAGCACAATCAGCTATTTCGCTCTGCAATCAGGGTATTTCAAGGTGCAGCATACTTCAGAGGCTTGTCAATGCTCTTGTCGGTTTGCATTGTGCGCTACTGCTTGTAAGGGCAGCAACTGTGAAACACCTTGTGTACGCTCCACCAGAGACAGACACCACAAAACATTGCCATGTTCTAGCCAAATCCAGTCAGCTTTCTGTTGACATGCAATAGCTCAAAAGTGCTGTCACGCGTGCACTCTTGTGGATACTTAGGGCATGATGTCAGCATCACTGCTGGTCAGGTGACTTGCCTGACAGGGGACTGTACTGCAGGTTGGTTTCAGAGCAGTCTGCTGACGTGTGTAGCAGCAACAGGAGCTGCCCCATACAAGAGCGTGCTTACACACGGCTTCGTTCTTGATGAGCGTGGCATCAAAATGTCCAAGTCTATCGGCAATGTTGTCGATCCACGCGTTGTTATTGAGGTACTCTACTACTTGCACTGCCAGCTTGCCACAGTGAGCATGAGATGCATAAGAATGAATGCATGGTAAGGGTTGTTTGCACTTACTTCGTGTCAGCAGTGCATGCCGTGAATACAAACAAACTGGATTGACGTATTGACTAATTGGAAAATACAGAGCAGTACATCTGATGGCTGAATCAACGCCCCTGCTGCATCAGTGGCTTATCTGTGGTAATTTGTACAGTATAAGCAAAAAATGCATTTTGGAACATCACCTTGTGCTCGCATCAGGGCTGCGTCAAAAACGCCACGCAAGACCCTGTGTGACAATCTGCACACTATAAGCAATAAATGCATTTCGAAACATGACCCTGTGCTTGCATCAGGGTGGCAAAAATCAGAAGCAAGATCCTGCTTATGGAGCAGACGTGCTGCGGCTGTGGGTGGCCTCTGTTGACTATAACAGCGATGTGCTCATTGGTGGCAGAATCCTGAGTCAGGTAATTTGTTGCCCATGTCAGCATTTGAGCAAGAACTGCTGGTGCATAAATACCCAGAGGCAGCAACTCAGCATGTGACTAGATGCGCTTAGGCAGGTTGAGGCATGATATGGCTTTCAAAGCTTGTCAGCGCGCACTGCTCAAGGTGACTATCATCCTCTGGCAAGGAGATGGGTACTGGCATCTTGCTTAGGCTTGACTGCCTCTTCAAAGTCAGCAGCTGCTCTCAGTGCAATGCTCCAGCAAATGCTAACTGCATTGTACAAACATGCAAACTTTGTGCATAGCCTCACCCATGTAAGGGCAGCTGCACCTCTGTTTTGCCCATCGTGTGGCAGTTGACCATGTCTTGCATGTTCTGCCTACCAGCACCCTCCTTTGTGATTGCAGGTAGCTGACGTATACCGCAAGATCAGGCTAACAATCCGTTTCTTGCTGGGGAATGTACATGACTTTGACCCCAGCCAGCACACAGTACCATACAGCCAACTACCACTCACGGACAGATACCTGCTGTCTCGTTTTGCACAGCTTCTACAGGATGCTCAGACATCATACAGCCAGTTCCAGTACTCCAGAGTATACCAGGTCAACTCAATGTCAAGTCCTTATGATTGCTGGGTTGCACCCTGTTTCAACAATGCTTCTCTGTCTCTGCCATACAGACAGGGCGTGTTGTGTTGTATGCATAGCATACAGTCAATCTTGGTCGTCCAGATTGTACCGGGTCAGCCCAATCTCAAGCCCTTGTGACTTTCATTAGCATCTCCACATCAGCGAAAGCTGCTTTCTTGCAGAGGAAGTTGTGTTGTATGTATGGAATGAAGGATTGCAGCATCTACAAACCATGCACTGCATTGAGGCCGACAGCATCTGCACGTCATGCTTCATTGCATGGACAGCTGTTGTCACAGCATGAGTTTCTATGTTCTGCATCTCATGGACGTGTCACCGTCACAGCATGTTGCTTGAGGCGTCATCCTGCTTCACACAAAGTGTCCAGCATGGTTCTTTGCAATAAAAAAGCTACACCACACAGCATTGCACAGCACAGTTTAATTGGTTCAGATTTGCACAAGACAGAACTGGTTGGAGACAGTTGATTGCACCTGTACGTACCTAGTTGGGCCTGCTGAGCCTGCCTAGAATGCGTGTGAAATGAATGAATCAAATTGTGGCAGCATTCAGAAGATGGGCCTCCTGGATGCCGGCATGAATGCATCCAGTCTGCCGCACCATGATGATGTCTACATGCCTGCTGTTGTGTACAGAGTCTGCAAAAGCGTGTGGTGACAGGTCACCATATCTGCTGTTGTGTGCAGATTCTGCAACAGTATGTGTTGACAAGTCACACGTATCTGTTGTTGTATGCGAAGTTTGCAAAGGTATGTGTTGACATGTCACATGTATCTGCTGCTGTATGTAGAGTTTACAGCGTTTGCATCAGTGCATGGTGACAGGTCACATATATCTGCTGTTGTGTGCAGAGTCTGCAGCGGTTTATGGTGACAGACCTGTCCAACTTTTATCTGGACATCACCAAGGACCGATTATACGTCAGGGCAGCAGACTCCTTTGACCGGCGATCCTGCCAAACAGTGCTCACAGCACTTCTGCAGGTCAATTTTCATTCTACAAGCTTCTTTACATATCCCTGCGGTGCTTGCAAGCGTCAGTCATAATAGGGACATCAACACTGATCATGTTTTGACATGCTGGCCAAGCAGAAGACTAGAATCAATTGTCACTTGGGCTTGTTGCTTTGTTACATGACGTGACAGCTTGATGATGACAGTACTGCAGATATCATAATCTGGCCTGATAGTGTTCGACAGCTTGAGAGTGCTAGCGCGGGTGCTGGCTTTTTGTGGCCCAAGTCCAGTCTCACCGTTGCAAACCCTCACAAGGCATCGTTCTGAGCTGTCATAGAAGGCGACGCTTCTTGTGCTGGATGCAAGTGTTGCAGGGCTTTTTGCCTTCTTGCCATGAGAACATGGCTTTGCAAGGCAGCTCTGTGCTAGTCTGCTTCTCTTATGTCTGCTCTCTGTGTTGCAGGGCTTGCTGCCATGTGTGGCCCCTCTGCTGCCCCACCTGGCCGAGGACTCTTGGGAACATCTGCCCTGGCCTGCTCCCACCGACTCAGTCTTCCAAGCTGGCTGGCTTCAGCCCAAAGCTGAATGGACCAGCCTGGAGCAGGTACACATGCGTCAAAATTCCGGCTCCTGTGTGCGTGCTGCCGCATAAAACCTGCTTGCGTACACGAAGCTGCATGTTTGACTGAGTGCACAAGCTGAGAGCAGGCGTAGATGCTGCTGCACGTACAACTTGCATGCAAAAGCTTGGGCACCATATCCATCTTTCAAGCTGGCTGGTTCCAGCCCAAAGCTGAAAGGACCAGCCTGGAGCTGGTGCTTGCACTCCGGCACACACACTGCTGCATACTATCTAACCCACAATAGCTTCTGACCAGACACATCTTGCAAACATGAAGGACATGTAATATAAGATTGTCACCATGAAGTACTGAATGCGCTGCAGAGACAAAGGCAGACCGGCAACTCCCTGCTGGTGCTGCGCAACCAAGTGAACCTAGTCCTAGAGCAGGCACGCAACCAGAAGCTGCTTGGGTCTGCTCTGGAGGCGAAGGTGCTGCTGCATGTACCAGAAGCTTATGCAGCTGCCAATCTCAAGGCACTCAATGCTGCTGATAACGGTGCAGACCCACTACGCTATGCTTTCATCACCTCGCAAGCAGAGCTTGTGGACAGTCAGGTCAGCTGCAGGCATGCTCAAATTGAGGTTTGCTTTTGAGGTCTACATTTTGGAGTAAAAACACTTTGAGTACTGCGAAATGGAGGTGACGCAGAACCCTTGCGCAATGCTTTCATCGCCTTTTAAGCAGGTTGTCGACACTCAGGTCAGCCTCATGCATGCTGCTGAGGAGAGTTGCTTTTGATGCTGTTGCCAGCTTGATGACCTGGCCTGACCTGTTAATCATGATGACCTGACCGCTGTGTGCAGGATCAAGCCAAGCAGGCTGACTTCTCTGCCACAGCACAGCTGGAACACATTGGGGAAGTGACTGTTGGCGTCACCAGGGCAGATGGTTCAAAATGCGCCCGGTCAGCTCTCTAATCCAAAGCTCTGTCACCTATCTGGCTTGTAACCCAAGTACATTGTGGCCACTTGAAGAGAATCTCCAGTGTGTTCAAGTGCAGCTTGATGTCGTCAATGTCATGTCTTGGCTGGCAAAACCAGCATTGCAAATGCAGCCTTTTTGCATGAGTCAGTGTGCATCTGCTCAGCATACATGCAATAGTTGGAATGAGGATCTACCAAGCGCTTGAAGCATGTGTTGCAGGTGTTGGAACTACAGTACGCATGTGGGCGCTGATTCCAAGTATGCAGACTTGTGCGAGCGCTGTACACCCGTCATTGACCTGATCGGCTTTGTCCCTGCACCCAAGGCTGCTGTCAATGAGAATTGATGCTAGGAGGCGGCAGCTATTTCTGGCATGATTACATTGCGTGGGTGTGCTCGTCAGTGCGCAAGCATGAGCTCACCTAAATCTAGCGTTCGTGTCCATGCGTGAACTGCCCAAAGTGGATGCTGCAGCTGATTTGTGTCACGTTGACCAGTGCGCCGCAAATTGCCATTGTGATTGCCAAATTCGACAGCACAACTTTGTCACCTACCCAGCTCATGTCGGCATGGGCAAATCCGGAGCTAGAGCTTCAGATGCTGTCACTCCTTGATCAGGTTGCAAGTCTGCACAATTCATTGGCCTGCCATTTGTTTCCCTTTTTTGATCATTTTCTTCAGAGAATGTTAGAATCCGTTATATAACAGCAAGCGGTGTCGTACGACAAGATCGCGAAGGTGAACGATGTGCGGCGACACGCGCGCTGCAAGAATGACTTGAGCGATCGGAGTTCCTGTGTCATATCAGGCATACAGCCTGTAGCGTGACTGGCGATTCCTCGGAACATGAAGCGGAAACGCCTGACGCCTCCCTCGCATCCGAGGCCTTGCTGTCGTTTTCTTGTCAGCGCGGCCTCGTCAGCATACCTGCAGGGCAGTCGTGTAGCATAGCAGCTGATGAGGCAATGCGTTGCCCAACGTGATGACCCAAGACTCTGAAGCCAGCAAGCCAGATGAAGTGTGACTGCCTCCCTCACAACTCTGAGTCGCATGTCCAGCCGTGCGGTAGCATTCATGTTTTCTTCAAAACATCTTGTGGCTTGATTCCTGCGTAGCTTGTGCGATTAGAAGGCTGGTCTACTGAAACTCCATATTCTTTGGCAGGTCGTGCAACAATGCACAGGTTATCGTGCTATCACCAGCAGATTTTGGTGGCACAAGTTGCTGGTGCTGCTTTTGACGCCAGTCGAAGCTTTGATGGTCGACATGGCTCCAGATCTTGCTGCAAGGCTTCTTGTCCCTTGTGGACTGGCAGATGCAGACTTTGTGCTTGTCAAGGTTGCGCTTTTGCCAGATTGCAATGTCAGATTTGAATTGGATGCAGCTTTTGTGCACACGACTGCTGTGCTGATCAGTTACTCTCATTGCATACAGTCAAGATGGTACATGTTCATCACATGTGAGCATGACAAACATCAGGATCTACAAAGCTGTAAGCCGCATAAAAACAAACACCAGGAGACCAATTGCTGGTTTCTGCAGCTTGTTGATGGACGTCACAAGCTGGTCAGAGTCACAGTGCACCATGTCCAGGCAGACTTGTCAGTCCTCTACAAGACTGCGGTAAGTTACACTCAGAATCACCTTTACTAAAAAGCACTGCGTGATCACATGCTCAGCATCCTGCCTTGCCATTCAGAGTCCTACTGATACATAGCAAATGATGACATGTTCAGCACGTCTTGTAGAGGAGTCTGTTTGGTGCACAGTCCTGAGGTTGAGCAGAAAGAAGCACATTACAGCACGTGCTGTCAGCTGCTAAACCCTGATGGGAATTTCTCATTTCAGCAGCAGCGGCAGTCACAGCATTACTTGCTCCATTGTTTTCAATCACCTGTCAGTATGCAAAGCAGTGAGTGTGATGTTGCACACGATTGCATGATGTTTTTGCAAGTTTGCCCATGGACAACTAACTTCCTGGATGATGAGGGCCAGAGCCTGCACATGTTCAAGCTGCTCTTCAAGCAGCAATGGCGTCACTTGTTGCATGTCTTTGCTCATCTGCCAGTGTTGAAAACTACTTGTCAATGCATCCTTGACTAATTGCTTTTTGTACTGTTGCCAGGGACGCAGTTTCCTCAATGATGAGGGGCAGAGCCTGCGCATGTTCAAGCTGTTTTGGCGGCTGTACAAGTACTCTCCAAAGCACGACAGCTTCCAGCTGGTGCCTGGGATGCCTCGTCACTTGCCCCGCCAGATCCGGAGAGCTCTGGAGACGCTGCATCTCATCAACACATCAGGTCTGTCTCAGTAGCATAAGCATGGTCAACTAATTGCTCAAGACAATGATAATGTAGGACAAAACAGGTCCAGGTGTCACAAATGCGTCAGTGATAGCAGAGCACTTGGCATACAGCTCTGCCTGCTGTCTGTGAGGTGTGCAAGAGGAACTGTCTCAAGATTTCATCTTGGGAGCATGTGCATCTGCAATGGGACAATTTGCAAGTTTCAGACAGCAACATTGTGAAGCAGGGGTAGCACCAGCTGATCAGCAGGCAGCCACAGGCGCATCAGGACATACAAACATTCAGTGAGACATGCTTCAGCAGCATATACTAGCCAACGCTCAAGATCATCTCAAGCAAGCGTTATAAAGCTGTGATTAGCTGCAGAGGCAGCAGAAGACAGCTGCGTGATCAATGAGCAGATTGCAGTCAGCAACCACACTTGACATGCTTTGACTGGGTTAAAGATGTTCATACTGTCAATGATGACAATATGCAATGCAACAGGTGTCAAGTCAAACAGACTCAATGCATCACACGGCATTCCCAAGCAATCTGATGGCCCCTTGGCACTACATCACATATGATTTGACAAGACTGAATGTGACTCAGTCAAGTTGGCAGTGATGACAGTGAGAGTTGCAACAGCTGTGGGATGGAAGTTGCTTAATGCAACCCAGAGGCAGTCCCGCAGAGATTTGGTGCAGCTGTATGCCACTAGCAGACCACTGGTCAATTTGCGCCCAGAAAGCAGGTCAACATTGTCATTGACTACAGTGCGACTGTCAACAGGTGTTGAGTGGAAGACGTTCAATGTGACCCAGAGGCAGTCTCGCAGAGACTTGGTGCCGCTGTATGCCACCAGCAGACCACTGGTCAAGCTGCGCCCAGGAAGCACAATGACCAGCCATGCGTTTGGACCCATGCTGTCAGTACAGGTATTTACTCTCATCAAGGTTCCTCCTGCGTTATGAGCATCAGTGATTGTCGTCAAGAAGAGCAATCAGCTGCATCATGTGTAGCAAACAGACCAGGCATAGGCGATTAAGTACAGTGGATAGCTTGGCTGCGCATGGTTGCTTCCAGGCATATCATCAGCGTCATGCAATTTTTGCCTTATCTCCAACAGATGGCTCGTCACACTCGGACTAAATGACTCACACCGTGACGCATGCAGAGCACAAGAGTCATGCATGCAATCTTTGATGCAAGCATTGCATCCCATCTTGCTGTGCCAAGCTCATGCACAAAGGGCTGTAGATAGCAGCCATGCTGCTTCTCTGTTCATGAGTGCCAAAGCAAGCATATCTCCTGACCGCTAATGCATCTCTTCTGGCACAGAAAACAAGCCTGATACCATTGTGCTGTTGCTGCAGATGGTAGAGGTGGCATATCTCCTCTACTGTGGCCGCTACTTCTACCCAGCAGTCATCATGTGCATGGGTTTTGCAACGGCGTTCAACTTTGCCATGACAGTAAGGCAGCAGCGCCTGAGGCTGCTAGCACTGGTGAACGAGGTCAGGCTGACCCCCATTGTGTGGGGGGGTTGGGTGAGGGCTACCTCCTCCCATAGGCTGCTGCCTGGAGATGTGATGGTGCTGCAGCAGGGCAAAGCACTGTGTGATGTGGTTCTGCTGCAAGGCAACTGCCTGGTCGTTGAGTCTACACTCACTGGCGAGGTACTATGTCTGCTCTCAAATGCAGAAGTTTGACGAAAGCAATGTGCTTTGCTATGTTTTGTCTGCACTGCGCAAGCCTGTGTGTTGGGCAAAGCGCTGTGTGATGTAGTCCTGCTGCAAGGCAACTGCGGGGTTGTCGAGTCTGCGCTCACTGGCAAGGTACTATGCCTGCTCTCAGTTGCAAAACTTGACCAAAGAATTGTGGTTGAGCAGGCTTAACTGCATTGCACAAGGCTGTATGCTGGACAAAGCGCTGTGTGATGTGATTCTGCTGCAAGGCAACTGCCTGGTTGTTGAGTCTACGCTCACTGTCAAGGTACTGTGCCTGCTCTCAGTTGCAAGAACTTGACCAAAGAAATGTGATCAAACAGGCTTTATCTGCATTGCACAAGGCTGTATGCTGGACAAAGCGCTGTGTGATGTGATTCTGCTGCAAGGTAAGTGCCGGTTGTTTAGTCCGGTTGTTGAGTCTATACTCATTGGTGAGGTACTGTGCCACTTTGTGTAAAAGCTTGTCCAAAGGCAAAGCGGCAGTAATGCTGCTGATGCCTGTTGCTGATGATTTTTGCTCACGCTTGCTGCAACAGGCCTATCGCTCTCAGTCATGACAGCTCCGGCCAAAGCGATGTGGCTGAATGTTTTGTATCGGCACTGCGCAAGCCTGTAAGATGAGAGAGCTGGACAAAGCGCTGTGTGATGTGGTTCTGCTGCAAAGTAACTGCCCGGTTGTTGAATCTACACTCACTGGCGAGATACTGTGCCTCTTGCAGAGGCCTGCTGCTGATGCCTGCTGTACTGTTCCCGCTGCTGTTGAGCATACAGCTATGCCTGAGCAATCATTAGCACACAGGCCTCAGTGTGTTGTCATTGCAATGTCCAAGCTTTGTGCTGGTGTCTATACCTTGCTTTGTCGAAGCAAGCCAGCAGTGTGGTTGCTGCATTGCACAAGCCATTGTGCTGTTTAATACACCCAGCTTTGCCAAAGCAGTTCAGCAGTGTGGTGCCTCATCATTGTACCAGCTTTAGGGCTGATGAGTGCCCAAGAATTGTGTTGTTTCAGCCATTGACAGCAGCATAGATGCGTCATGACTTCAAAGTCTTTGCATGGCAGGCTGCACAAGTGCGCAAGTCTGGCTACGTGCCTGAGAAGGGCGTGGACTATGACCCTGACAGAAACCATACATCCACGGTTTATGCAGGCACTATGGTGCAGCAGGTATGCCCCTTGTAGTTATATGTCTTTTGACTGAGGCCAGGACCATGCTTTGCCACCAACTGCTTCTTGAGGCTTGTCAGTGCTCAACTTGCTGTGGCCTGGTTTGAAATTGAGATGTAACAACAACAATAATGATAATAAAGTATTCCAGCATATACTGCTAGGTATGTGTGGCATCAGTCCTATCTCTTGAAATGTAGTTGCGGGCAAACTGCTTTCACATGCTTTTGCCCTGCTGCTATGATGTCACTGTTATCATGTCACAAGCATGAATGCCATTGGACTTCTGCACAGCATTCATGAAAGTCCAGGTACATGCAAAGTTCAGAAGCTGGTCACAAGATGATCACAGGCAAGTAGTTTTTGGGCACCCCTTCTGGTTCTGCATGTTGTAGAAGCATCTTAGTGTGGCCTGGTGTAAAACGGTGTAAAGGTGAAACGCCTTGACCTCACATGTAGCTGTTGCTTCAGTTGCATTGATTGCCTGATGACAGACTTCAATGCTGACTTTTCTTTGTATCAAATTGTGTGCTGAACTTGGCAGAATTTGTACAGGTGTGGAATGCTCAGGATCCACAGGATGAAGTGCTGGTCATGATAGTCAGGTGCGGCTTCTTCTTAACTGCTTGCACTGTGAAACTTGATCACTGCGTCTATCTGAAATGCAGCCCTGTTGCTTTCGCCTCAATTTGTTTGATGTAATGCTGTGGGCCAGTTGACCTTTTTGAATGTGCGGCTGTTGGTCGTGGTACGCAATGATGAAATGTCTCTGATGGCCAGAATTTGTCAATGAGCCAAGCTTGCCCGGGCTAGTGGTGAAAGTAAAAATTGTGAACCCTGAAATGTCAGTTGTCGTTGTCAAAATAAGGGCTATCTTACATTCAAGATACGCAGAGGCCAACATCACCAATCTATCACAGTTTACTTGACGTTAGCTGACATCAAAGCAGCGTGACGGGCTGCTTACACTTGTGTCATGCTCAGACAATTGCCTCGACATACCACAAGTCAAGCACCCTGAAAGCTGTGACACCTGTCAGCATGCAACTGTATGTCAACTCAAGGAAATGCTTGTCCCAGTGCATATATCCTATTGTGTCCCAACAAGTCAACGCCATCAAGAGCTAGCCTTCTGTTGGCACGCAAGTGCATCAAGATGGGCTTGATTGAATGCCAGCCCTCAAGGCTAAGGCTTAGGAGAGTGTGCACGTCAACTCAACAAGCCGGGATTGTCAATGCAGAAATGGGCTGAACACTACAATGGGCAACATGGTGAGAGAGCTGCTGGCACCCACACAGGCCTCAGCAAAGACCTACCCTTTCATCAAGGTGAGCACTCACATGCTTAGATGCACATTGCACAACTCAAGCCTTCTGTTTTGGTCACCTTTGATGCTATTTGCTGGATTTCACCATCCAGTATGGAAGACTGTTGACTGTGACTGTTTGCGTGCGCATCATATGGGCTGGCGCTTCCTGTACACAGAGTGCACTACATCAATTGGCGAGGAAGCCAGTGCTGTGACACCTGTCTTGGCACAAGACTGTGCTGTGTCAACTGTGCTGGACCAAATTGCCTGCATGCATTGTCAGTGCTTTGCCACTTGTACAAAGCTGTGCACTGCAATGCACCGACACAACTGTACAGAGACAGAGCTGTGCGTTGCCACTGACTTCAAGCTCCAGATTGACATTTCAATGCATGGCAAATGCACTGCGTTGTCGCTGCGCTGCATTGACACAGCTATACACTGCCGCTTCACTCAGTGACTCTGTGCTTGCAGGACGTCTTCCACTTGTACCAGTTCGCCTTCTGCCTGCAACTCCTCATTCACATCCCATACTTTGTCAGGGCAACCCACTTCAAGCAAACCGCTGTCCATATGCTGCGCAAGTTTCTGGACATACTGCTATATGCAGCACCCATAGCCATCCCTAGTGTTATGATGATGACTGGGCAGATTGGGCATGCAAGACTGGCTAGGGACAAGATTAGCTTGAAGTTCCCTGAAGCAATGGAAATCGGAGGCCTTTCTGATGTCGTTTGCTTTGACAAAACTGGCACGCTCACGCACTCAGTGGTACGGTACAGCGGCATGGTGTTTATGCAAAGTCATGTGCCCATTCAGCAAGATTTGATGATGTACTTGACGCACAGAACGTGTGGCTTTGGTATGAATTTGTATTTTGTCCTCAACACCATGTTCTCTACAGTACAAGCCTCGTTGCTGTCTTGCTGTTGAAATTCTGAGGTCCCATTACTGTGCTGCAGCAGTGCTGGTACAGTTCTGTCAACATTCTGTCGCATGTCGGCTTCCTTCTGTTGCTCTGTTGCAAAATGTGTGTCTCTGTTGGGCCGGCTGAGCTGCATGTGGTATTGCTGGTGCACAAGTCTTGCTTTGCCACTCTGCAGAAGAGTGCCTTTCTCCAACACACTGAAACAGGCAGTGGCGGTGTTTGGCTTTCATTTATTGCTCTATGACTATGAAAGCGTGTTGTGAATGCAGGCTGAGCTGCATGGCGTCCTGCCAGTGCACAAGTCTCGCTTTGAGTCTCTGCAGAAGTGCATTCCGCTGGAGCAACAGGCTGAACCAGGCAGTGGCAGTGAATAAGGTTTTGACCCAATTGCTGCAATTGCATATCTTGGGTTCAGGCTGAGCAACACAGAGTGTTGCCAGTCCACAAATCTCGCTTTGAGCCTGCAGAAGAGCGCCTTCCGCTGGAGCAACAGGCTGAAATAGGCAGTGACAATGCTTGACTTTCTGCTGTTGCTCTGTGGCTACAAATGCATGTTGTGAATGCAGGCTGAGCTGCATGGCGTTTTGCCAGTCCACAAGTCTCGCTTTGAGCCCCTGCAAAAAAGTGCCTTCCGCTGGAGCAACAGGCTGAAGCAGGCAGTGGCAGTGTGCAACAGCCTGACATACGTGAACAAGGCCACTGTGGCAGGAGCCGACATGGAGCGCAGCATGTTTAAGGCTGTAGAGGCCCGCTTCCTGGTATGTGCTGCTGCTGCTGCTGCTGCTATGGTTGTTGCTGCTGCGGTTTTATTGTTGTTTGTGTCGGTGTTGCTGTTGTTGTGCTTGCTGCTGCTGCTGCTGCTGCTGCTGCTATTGCTTTTGCCAAAGCCTGATGTATGTGAACACAGGCACTGTAGCAGAAGCTGACATGGGGCGTAGCATGTTCAGAGCAGTACAGGCCTGCTTCCTAGTACCTGCTCCTTCTGCTGCTGCTGTAATTGCGTCTGCTGGTTGTTATGGGTGTTGTTGCTGCAGCTGACTCAAAGAGCAGCTGCTGCTGCTGCTGCTGCTGCTGCTGCTGCTGCTATTCCTGCCGCTGCTGTTGTTGCACTTGCTGATGCTGCTGCATTCGCACATAGGTAGCATTTGTCCTGTCCAGAAGAAAATTATAAGCGATTCCCACTGTCCCTCTTACAGAAGCATGCAGGTCACAGCACCCAAATGCACAGCTTGTCTGGAGCACCGGGACTGCCACTGTAGCAAGCACAAGTCTGCCTGGCCCTACAACATACTGTCTCTGGAGATTTTGACGCCATTGACACACTCACCATGCGGCTTGGTCACCGTACTGTGACCATCACTGCCTGTCAATACACTGCCCTGAAAAGTTGAGCATGACACAAACAGTAGGTATATTGTACAATTGCATGCAGGACCGGGAGCATGTGGTGCTGCCACGCCATGCAGACAGCTCCTCAGATGCCTTGACAGCCAAGCTGTCTATTGCAAAAGTGATGGAGTTCACCTCTCAAACTCTGAGGTCAGGGGTAGTGGTGTGGTCAGATGATGCGCCCAAGGGGTCAGCCTTGCTGTTTCTCAGAGGAGCTCCAGTGGTGATTCGAGACAGGGTGCAGCCATCGTCTGTGCCAGATGATTTCAACCAGGTCAGCTGCCATGTTTTGGACATGACTGTTTGGAGGCAGTGGGTTGTGTCCATGTGCAATCAGCAGGGCTATAGAAGCCCACTAGCAAGCATGTAACTGATCACAGTCATGATGATGCTGTCTCTGGCCTGCGCTGGTATCTACAGACACAGATATAAGCATTTGATGTGCCGGGAATGTCAATGCAGCCATCATCTGTGCCAGATGACTTCAATCAGGTTGAGTATCGTTTCTGACTTTGTTTCTGGCTTCATCAAAGTGCCCAGTCACGCTACTTCTAGATCGTGCAACTTTTGCTTACAAAGTGGCATTGCGACCTTTCACAATGTGCAACACTGACACTGCGCAAGATTTGTGTTTAGAAGTGTGTTGCTTCATTACACCGGGAGCGCATATCAGATGTTTTGCTTCAAGAATTCTTTGGTACGTCCGCAGGTTATGGATGAATACAGCAGCAAAAGCTTCCGGCTGCTAGCCATGGCGATGGGTATCATACCGCATGCCAACCAGCTCAGCTTTGATCAGATGACGCAGCAGCAGGTGGAAAGCAGGGCAATTGGCATGCAGCTGCTGTGCCTAGTAGTGCTGACCAACAGCGTGCGCTCTGACTCCAAAGCTGTCATCTCCCACTTGCAAGAAGGGTAAGACGTCCAGTGTGCTGTGCATGCTTTGCTCAATGGCATCACTAAGTACACACCATGTACCTGCACATGGCATCAGCTTGCAGCGTGACAGCATGCTTGAGTGGTTACAAACAGCAGAAGTGTGAGCCCAAGCTGAATGACACTGGAGACGCTGAAGATATCAAGTAACAGGCAGGCTGCGCATCATCACCTTTGCCTGGTGATGGAGGTGTTGCTTTGCTTTGAGGGCAAGCAGCAAATCGTGTTGAGAAGTGACTGATCACCTGACCAGCCTGCCTGCTTGTGGGGTCATCAATTGTGGTGACCAATTGGCTTGCAAATGCAGGGGCGGCCTGAGGACGCTCATGATCACTGGAGACTACCACCACACTGCTGTGGCAGTAGCAAGGGATGTAGGCATGGTTGCTCCTGACGGGCAGGTGGTGGTCATTGACGTGCCTCGCAAGGAATCAGTACGGCTTGCTGTTTCTTCACCGCCATCCTCAGACGGCAGCCAGGATGCTGCAGACTCACCGCCGCTGTCGCCGAGCTCGTCGCTTCGGCAGCGACAGGCTGATTTCGCTCATAACTTCTTCGGGCTGTCTTTGGGGTCCAAGCAGACCTCCGCAGCGCGCGACGAGGCGGATAAGAATGTCAGGCCTTCGTTCGAGGCAGAGAGAGCGATTAGAAATGCCTCCCTTGAGTCTGAAGGCCGCAGAGTGTCCTTTGGCTTGCCACCAAGCAGGGTGTCCCTTGTTGGTGCAAGTGGCAGAAAGTCCCCCGACATTGCAGCAGCAGCAGCTCAGAAGACGTATGCACCTGGCATTTCCTTGGCCAAGCCACAGCCTTCTGATCATGACCATCTAGACCTGCTTCGGCTGCCACGCCAGACCAGCCCAAGCTCTGTTGAATTGCCTGACAAACCTGTCAACAGGCTGTCATCAGATGCGGCCAAGGTGCCCTTGCAATCTACACTCTACAGGCTCGGTTCTGGCTCGCCAGTTCCATCTGGCCTGTCAAGGCGCACCTCTGGCTTGCAACCTCCAGGCGCCCTTTCTAGGCGGATCTCTGGCATGCCACTTCAACCTGCTCTCTCCAGGTTCAGCTCTGGCATGTTGTCTGTGGAGTCGCCACCTAGCACCCTGCAGCGTGCGTCTTCTGGTCTTAGCTCAGGACCTGTTTCTCCTTCGCCTCAAAGGCCGTTGACCAGAGCAGCTTCCCTGACTCGATTGCCAAGCCAGATCCCAATCTCGATCCTGGCATCCCTTCCAGCTGTAGCATCTGACGACATGTCAGTGTCATCTGCCCAGTCTTCAAAGCCTCTGCTAAGGCTGAGAAACCAATTCATGCAAGCTTCAACCAGACTGCTGCAACCATTCCGGCAGCCTGGCGCGGTGCAATCCCTCATTCCTGCAGAATCCCTGCTCAAAGGGCTGACATTCACGTCAGGGGCAGGCAGGCAGCATGTGCAAGCTGGAGAGGCTGTCAAAGCAATGGCTGAAGGCACAATGCAGTGCGCAGTGACAGCAGATGCCTTTGAGTACCTGCTTCAGATGCGGGATGTTTCGGTGCTTGAGGCAGTGCTGCGCAGTGCAGTTGTGTTCTCTCGTATGCAGCCGCATCAGAAGGGTCAGGTGGTGGACCTGTTGAGCGCAAAGGGCATACATCAACCATTTGAGGGGCAGCCTAGGCACGTGAAGGTAAACATCAGCCAAGCATCAAACTATCGCATGCAGCAACACAGCATGGGCATGAAACTGTTTCATGCATCAACCAAGCATGGACACCACACTGTAGCATGTGTCAAAGAAGCAGCTTGTCAAATAGCATGTGCACTTTCGCACTGCAGCTGCCCAACTGGTCTGCAATTTATTGTGGCATCCAGAAAGAAGTAAGCATCTGTCACATGGCAGGCTCTGTAAGCTTGTTGCAGCAGACTTCAAAGCTACCCCATGTGACTGCATTGCATACACATTCAAGACATGACACATATCCTGCTAGCAGAGACGCAATGCAGATTGCTGAGCAAGCCTTCAATGTCTAACGGCAAAATTGCTCTTGGCATTCTAAGATTCTGACGTGACAGCCTGCCAGACAGATAGACAGACAGACAGACAGTTGTTGACACTGCCAGAGGCTCTTGCAGGGCGTGGGCAATACGGCCATCTTCTGCAGTGCTGGCAACAATGTTGCAGTCCACACAGACTCAATGATTCAATGGTCGAAGACAATGCAAACAGATGCACACAATAGACAGCAGGCTTCTTAAGGTTGTTCAACACAATCCTTTAATATAGCTTATGACCAACATTGCTGGGTGATGCTCCAGGGCCTGGGCAACACCACTATATTCTGTGGCGATGGCATCAATGACCTGGTGGCCCTAGCAGCAGCAGACGTGGGCGTGTCCATGGGCGCCACTGAAGCGGTCATTGCTGCAGCTGTGGCCATCCCTCAAGGCTCTATAGCTGGTAAGCATTTCCAGTAGACACCACCGATGCTGTCATTGTTGCAGCTGTGGCCATCCCTCAAGGCTCTATAGCTGGTAAGCATTTCAGTAGACACCACCGATGCTGTCATTGTTGCAGCTGTGGCCATCCCTTAGGGCTCTACAGCGAGCAAGCACTGTCTGTATTGCCCTGACACTGTCAATACAGCATTGACAACAATGGTGATATTAGCTACACTGCATTCCAAGCTGCTCCACACACCCAGGTTCTCGACGTAAACCTCATGGCGTACCTTTTCACTTTAAGTACTCTTTGTACTAATTATGCACTCCCGCATGGGTGCTGGGTATGTGTGGCAGCATCTTATTGCCAGGCTTGCTTGTGCTAGCTGCAGTGCCACCATGCGTTTTTTGACTGTGACCTGTGACTGAATGCTAGCTAGTTGTGCTGATAGTCCTCAAGGATTGCAATCAAGCAGCTGTTTATGTCGACTCAGGCAAATATGTCTAACGATTCGGCAGGGAGGCTAGTTTGCAAGCTGAAAGCAGCTGAAAGCTAGCATTAGAGCATCATTGGAGCAGTTGGCAAACAGACCCTGGTGTACTGAGGTCCTGTCACTGCTGCAGGGGTGGCCACTTTCATCAGGACCGGCAAAGCGCTACACTCAATGCTGATGTCTCTCTTCAAGGTATGTCAATACCAGCATACAGAAACATGTAACACTGTGTCTTTAACAGAGTGCTGCAGCATTGGCTGCACCACAGAGCTGCTGTGCGTGGTTGACACAGTCACATGATTGCATATTTTGAAAAATGTTAGTCACACTGCCACTTTGATGGTGTAGCATGGGCTGCCAAAGCAAGCAATCAGTTGCAACTCACAACAAATGCATTTGTGCTGTGGTTCACCCTGCCAAATGAATGTGACAAATGTCTAGACAGAAGCTCTTGCTGACTGCAGTACATGGTGATATGCCAATGCATCCTAGGGGAGATCAATTGCATCTCCTTCTCCATGGATGGATCCTCTCTATCAAATATGCAGGTAGGCACCCTGTTGATGACAACATGAGATGACATTGTCATCTTTGCCATTTGTGCTATCCTTGCCATGCTGTCATTCTCATGATGTCCTGAAATGCAGGAACCACATGACTTGTGTGCTGTCTTGCAACACCCTTGCATTCTGTGTTGTCAAGCTTGCAGAAATAGCAGGCAACAATGTCATCCTGTAGCTGATCAGCACTGTGGTGCTGACAGGTGCCATTGCTGAATACACATGAACCAGGCATACAACATCCTGCCAGAACTCCCTGATGAGGATTGTGGTGCAGACGGGCGCCGTTGATGCACAAGCGCTGATCATTGCACTGGTAGCTTGCAGATCCATGCTGGCTAATCAACAGACGCATGCTCCATGTCATGAAAAGCATCTATGCTTGCGACAAAAACATGCGAATTGTGAGCATTCGTGGTGCAGACGGGCGCCATTGATGCACAAGCGTTGATCATCGCACTGGCAGCTTGCATGGTGCCTCCCTTACCGCGCCTCAATCGTCACAAGCCAGCCAGCCTGCTGTGCCGCCCATCTGGCCTGGCGCTTATCTTCATGATGGCTTTGGGCCTAGCCATGCTCACCATCTGCTACATGGGATTGCTGGTCACGAGGCCATGGTACCCTGGTGGAAATGGCACACCATATGATGTGAGTAGACCTCCTGTGAGTAAAGCCACTATCCCTGTGAGACGAGTTACATATTTCATTTGAGCACTTCTGTGGCATCTGCTGCATGACTCTGCTGGTCACAAGGCCATGGGACCCTGGTGGGAACGGCAAACCATGTAATGTGAGTATAATATATATGAGTAGAGTTCAACTCCTGTGAGTACAGTGACAAAAGCTGTGAAAGCAGTTTTTTGACATCTGCTATATGGCACTGCTGGTCACAGGCCATAATATCCTGGTGAGAATGGCACATCAACGGATGTGAGAGTGGGCTCTGCAATACCTGCTTGTACAGTTTGTGGGCATCTGCTGGGAAAGATTGCTGATAACAACCTCTGCTTGTACAATTTTCCTTGACATCTGCTTGAAGAGGTTGCTCATCCCAAGCAAACATTTGTAGACATACAGGTGACCATGTGAAGGTTCTGAAAGATTATTTGCAACTGAAGTGCACAGATTAAAGCATGCTTGCTGTTTGCAGTCGCTGAGGACGGCGTCTCTACGCAAAGCATGGTGTGCTGTGCACAGTAACCTTGCTTGATACCTTACACAGATGTGCGCTGTGAATGGCTGTCCCACATTGTTGAAACGTGCAAGTGCATTCAATGTCTATGTCTTGCTTGTATTTGTGCTTGCTGTGACATTATGCTTTACTGACACAATGCCGCTTGCCATGCAGAATCCAATTGTGACGCTAGCCTGGATGTCTGGAAATCTGCAGCTGCTGGCACCTCTTGTCAGCTTGACAGTCGAAAACCACCCTTTCTGTATGTCTGCGCTACACACAAAGCCTGTCTTGTTTGTCTCCCTGCTGTACACCTTTTGTGCTTTCTTTGCAATTCTGGTGAGAACTGAGCAGTTTTGGAACCCATTAGGATTCTTCTCTGCTCCCCAGTCTTTCCGGTTTGAGTATTTTGGTGAATGCATGGGCGGTGTTGTTGCATATGGCGTGCTTATCAGAATAAGTCGGCGGGTCGTGGAACGCTATGATCGGCGCAGGCTGAGGCCAATTTGATGGCTGTACAACCATGATGTTTGTTTGCTGCTGTACCTTTTTGTCAGGGTCTGTTCTGAGGTCAAACACAATGCATATGCCATATTCCTGGCATTGCAAGGTCCAGCTGAGCTTGATGTTTGTAGAGATGTTCTACTTTTGACTAGGAACCGTATGCAAGGCAACTTCTGCTGCAGGGTGTTTTTAAACCATAGCTGCTTGATTCTGTGAATGCTCAACTTAGTTTGGGACTCTGTGAGACTTCTGCTGCACATTTGCAGCAAATTGCAGCACAGCTGAGCATCATTG
This sequence comes from Trebouxia sp. TZW2008, assembly GCA_002118135.1. Classification (NCBI taxonomy): domain Eukaryota; kingdom Viridiplantae; phylum Chlorophyta; class Trebouxiophyceae; order Trebouxiales; family Trebouxiaceae; genus Trebouxia; species Trebouxia sp. TZW2008. The sequence goes on along the minus strand of BDIU01000033.1, from coordinate 408,933 downwards.
TACGTGCACTGAAAGTTATGAATGGTGAAGAATCAAACAAATGATTGCAGAAGCCACTCTAAACAGCTATCTTGCCTGCATTCCTGGGTGATCTCATGAAGCTGAAATGACACCTTGATTGGCGGGTGGCAGTGCATACTTGAAGCGTTTGCCATCAATGGAGCAGTGCTGCATTCAAGATTGTGCAGGTCTGCTTTTGTAAGGTTCTGATGGCTTGCTGCACCAGACTGTTCAACCTTACCTCAAAAGGGCATTGTCAGGCATGACTACTGTCCCTGCCACTGCCTGTGTTCTCAGATGTCATTGCAGTAGGCAGCACTCCAGTTCTGGCACCATTGCATTTGATGCATGTGACAGGCAGAGGCTGCAGCACATCGTCTGGCTCGAGCATCGTCATGATGCATATATATATGTGCAATACTGCCCTTCTTGGGACTTAGGAAGATGTGCATAGTCAATTTGTTCAAAGCCTACATGCGAGCTTGACTACCAACTCTTGCTAGTAGACCGTGCAGCAATTTTTGCACTGATTGCATTTATCTGATTACTAAAATGCACTTGCACACTGGATGCACTGCTTCGTGAGCAAACTTTTCTCGTCATGTTCACTTCCATTCAACAGGCAGCCATACAGGTGGTGTCCATGCAATTTCTCACACTGACTTTACGGATGTGATCAGTCTGTATGCGAACTTCAGTACAAGCATGCGGACCTTGAGAGCACAATTGACAGGGCCAAACAGCTGCAAACATGACTACAAGGCTATAGCCAGCAAAGGCTGCTGAACAGCAAAACAGTGGATTATCTTGGAACATCAGAGTCTGACAGCTGATTCTTATAGCACTGTCTGAATGAGCACCACGCTTGCTGTCACTTTCCTCATGCGCTCAACAGCTTGACCTTGCCAGCAAAGTACTTGCCCTGCAGGCAATGCGCATGGCATCAGCATACATCGTATGCTAAGTACTGCCATGCGTCGCAACATGTGCATGAACTACAGGAAGCACAGCACAAAGGCCTCCCGTTCATGCAGTACCTGTATGTCAGGTGTGGTGCACACTCACCCTTGCGTCAAGATGCAAAAGCGATGGCGAGCTCAAGTTGCCCAAATGGCAACTGTAGAAACATGTTCAGCCGCCAGTGCGGGCTCTCAATGTTGTCAACTCAACACATGGCTGACTGATGTGAAGGCATTGATCATTGATGTCAAGACATTGCTCGGTGATGTCAAGGCATTGCTCATTGTCAAGACATGGCTGACCTGATGCTCAGCAAAACCAAGTTCAGTGGTGCTGGGCTGACGAGCTCCAGTTGGTCCAGCAAATGTGCCTGCGCCATGGCCGCTGCCACCACGCACATCATCCAGGCTGAACATGGCTTCACCATAGCTGTAGCCAGGAGGCACCCAGATCAAACCATGGGCTGCCACAAACGGCAAGCCTGCACAAGATGTGCTTTGTGAGTAAGGCCACGCATGGGGGCTGCTGTTTGGTCAGATTTGCCTGACGTGATGCTGTTCGGACTATGTGCCAAATGCAAATACAGTAGTCAGGCTAGTACCTTTGATGTCATGGGTGCTCAGTGAAGAAAGTTTTGGCATGAGCACAACTCACTGGTCAAGATGGTGATCTCCTGTCCACCTCCCTGAGAGGCAGTGCTGGTGAGAAAAGTCACAGGCTTGCCAACAAGAGCTCCCTTCTGCCACAGCTGGCCAGTGGCATCCAAGAAGGCCTTAAACTGTGCGGGAGGACCACCATATCTGGCTGCATGAGCAAAGCACGAGGTCAAATCAGAAACGACTTCTACGGTGACTGTTTGTGGTTGCAGATGCTGAGAAAGAAGCTCACTTGGGAAGGCGAACACGAAGCCATCGGCATTTGGCAAGTCATGGACGTCTACGATAGGCACATCTGGCTTTGGGGGTGCATGCATCTTCTGCAGAACTTCTTCCGGAAGGGTTTCAGGGACCTGCAATGCGACAAACGATGCATTTCAACGTTCGAGCGATTCGCAGTCAAGCACTGCTGCCAGCATTCGCCGAACAGGGCAAGCTGCGTACGATCAAGCCCAAGCCTAGCCATGCTGATGTCGACTTTGCAGGTGACACACGACAGACTGTTGACACAAGGCAACGAACGAAAACAGTTGACAGCTCCACTCTAGTGCTGTCGGCGTACAAGGATACAGGCGCCGATGGCGTTCCGACATTCTGGCCACATAGTCATGCATCGGGATCACCTGAAGGACTACGGCCTCGGTACCATCGACTGAGTTGATGCCCTTGACAACCTCCTGGACCAATTTGTAGATGTGCCCGTAGGTGGTGTAGAAGATCACATAGATCTTTTTGGTGCCGGTTCCAGACATCGTTTCAGCAACTACGATGGTGTCGGGAGGGAAACCTTGGTCTGTTCAGAAGCAGTCCGCTTTCAGCCTTGCAGATCGTTGTCGTTTTGTGATCTGAAACTTGAGCTTGTCCTGTAGCGTCAATGCCAGCTCCCTCGCTCTGTCCATTGCTCGCTTATCGTCGCGAGCAGGCGGAAGACATTACGACAGACGAGTCTGTAATCTAAAGAAAAGCTTGCCAATCAAAGACTTGATCGGAAACTATGAAGCCTTGAGAAAGGCTTTTTTATTTTTCAGTGGGCTTTTGCCAAAATCGATCGGCAACCTTGGTTTTGCCTTGCGTAAACCCCTGGGACTGAAAGTCCAGATTCCCGTTGTTATGTCACAAGTTACACAATTTCTGAGCGCTGCAGCTGCTGCGATGCAGCACAGCTTGATCACTTGCGGTGCAATGGTCGGCCGTCGTACCAGGCAGTCTTGTCGTGGATGTGATGCTAGTCTTGACATCCTGGTATGTTCTGGTTGAATCGCTGACTCTGAGCTAGTGTGTGTTGCCAGTGATCCTGTTGAGTCCACTCGTTCTGCCGAGGTCGCCGCGATGTGACAATCGACGAAAGTTCGCTGCGACTGCATATGCGAATGTGACCTACCTACGTCTTTGCATAGTGTGCTAAAGCGAGCGATGTTCCAACAGCGCCCACTCACTGGTCACAGCTGCAGCTCTTTCAGCATGCAGTCAAGTCTTCAGCTCGACATCGGACACGAGATCTTGGCAGTGTCGCTATCAACAGGTTTCACTTGAGGAGGGCACAAAGATGCATACAAGTCTTATGGCTTTTAGACCAGTCTGAGACACAGTGCTCTAGCACAGCGTCATGTGTGCGTCTTGTTCAGGCCAAAACGTCTTCGGCACTCACGCTGCTGTGCATGCCAAACCAAAGCAGCCCACCAAAGTCCCCTAAGCAAGCAAGTCATGATTGTTGTAGTGAATGCCCGCTCTTCTTCTGTTGGTGAGTCTTGAGGACTGAAGGGTAGCTCAGCACACGCTGTAAGGCCTCGACAGAGCTTTGTCGCCAGTAACATCACGCCTCTTTGACCTATTCCAACCGGAAGCACACAATGGCCATGACACTGCAGCCCAGCTGCGCCTTGTCGTACGGCCAGGACACAATATGCAACAATCACTCTGAGATACAGATGTTTCTTCTGGCAGTGAATCAGCTTGATGTTTGATCAAATAATCATGAGGCAGTGGACACAGCATGCAAAGCAGTCAAGGCAAAGTTGCACCAGGAGGTTTGGGTTAAGGTGCAAGGTCCCTTGCAGTTCTTGTCAGGGCCAGCTCTAGAAATCTGTTGCATAAAGCCAGTTTGCCTCAACAATCATCTGCTGTCAGCATACCCAGCAGAAATATCACCTGTGCAGCTTCACAAAACAGCTCAGCTGGGTTGTTGCATGCACAACTGTGCCTGCATATAGAGGCAACCACACCTGGATTATGCAGCAGTGTCATATCTGCACAGACCTGTGAATGGGCTGAAAGGCAAGCCCTGCAAGGTGCAAACTCAGCACATATGACTGACAGCACACAGCATGTTTGACGCTTGTTTTGCAGCAGCAGAATGTCATTGGTGCCACTGAAAAGTGTGCGAGCAGATCACTATGCCAGAGCCTGTAAGCGCCTTGCTGCAGCATCACTTACAAATGATAGTGTGCGCAAGGCCCCATGCCCTGCATCACAGCAGGGATGCAGACGTGTTTGTAAAGCTATTAGCTAGCCCAGCATGCCATGAGCGTCCTCCAGATGTTAGCCTAATACACTGTAGCCCCTAGGGAGTCAGTCATGATCAGTGTCCTGCTGCTATGGGTCTGAAATTGAGGGCAGCGATAGCACTGCATCAAGCAATGATTGGCATTTGTGTTGCTTTCAGCTTGAGTGCTGCATCACTTTGAGGCTCAGAGCATTGCCAAAAGGCTGTTTTGGGGGCTCAGCTGCAGCTATGAAAGCATTGCGGCACAGCTGAGCAAGTGATGCATTGCGTGAACACTCAGGGTGCAGCAGCCAGCTCAAGCTTGTCGTGCTTTTGGTCGGAGCCTGATCTTGTGGTGAGTGTAAAGATGAGACTGATCGTGACAGTCAGGGCTGCCACAATAATTCTGTGTTTGTAGCCTGAGCAAGCGCTTGCGCATGGAACTTTGATGCAGGCACATGTGGCTTTACATTCTAATCACAGGGTGTGGCAATCAATGAATGCTATGCAATGTAATGATTGGCATTATGCGGATCATGGGCATTCATTTGTAGTGCATACCTCGAAGTGCTCTTGGACAGATCTGCGATTGCTGATGCAAATGCTGCCATACTTGTGTAGAGGTAGGGCAAATCATGATTTAGGTTGCAGCTTCTGCATGCATGGAGGCACTGCCAAACAGATAAATGCAAGACTGATAGTGATGCCAGCTGGATCTGCGGATAGGTGCAGCACTCGACTCAACAAGGCTACAGCGTTGCTAGATACAATGATGGATGAATCGTGACAGCTGTTGACCCAAGCCAACAAAGATCTACATTTTCCCTCCTCCCACCCCGCTACTATCAGCTCCTTAGTTGCCGGCGAAGAAGACTGATGGGGCCTGTATGTCGGGCCTCCAGGCGATTAGTAATAAGATCTAACTGCGTGAGATGAACGAACAGCGTGAGGCGTCCGTGCGGCTGCGTTGTAGTCCTTTGAAATATCATTTGCATGCATAGAGGGGCCGAGATCTTAGCGGATCCAGGAGTTTTTGCAGCACAGCTGTGAGAAAAGTCGATCGCTAGGCATCCGTCGCTGATTTGTACAATCACTGTCGCCCGCTACAGGGCCGTTCACGTTCTCAGGTTGGTGCAATCTCAGTCTCTGCGCCATAGAGACGAGAAAGGCTGGAACTAGGTAGACTTGCAGTATCAGGTGCGATCCTGGATCGCAATCCATAGCGTGAAGTTTTCGTCGTTTGCGCACTTGTACGCAGCGAGCTGTGTTCTCCGGAGTTTTGTTTGCCGCCTACAACGCGATCGGTCTACAGCAGTTATATTGCGCCGTTGGCAATTTTGATGTGTGCAATGTGCTGTAGGCTGAGGCATCACAGCCAAAGACTGCATTTCTGCCAGCTAGCTTGAGGCCGTCGCGCAGTCTCGGGATCGTACCGCAATATGAATGTGGTTCAAGTCAGCATCGGTGGCAAGGCTATGCTTGTTCCTGTGACCACGATTGGAAGCCTAGCTACCAATGGCGGTGCTATGACAAACGCTCTTCAACCTTGTAGGAGCCTTGATTCAGGTGTCAACATATGTCAGGCTGTGAAGCATTTGCTTGGTTCCCCTTTCAAGGGGTGCACCCGTCTTCAGCTCTCATATTGTCATGCAGGCCAAAGCAGTAGCCTCACATTCAGCAGATCAAGCTTGCAGGAGTCCATCACCAGCCCAGACAGGCGAACAGAAACTTCATCTGAGTCGGTTGAATCTGAGGATGACCTGCCTGGTCCTCTTTGTAGCACAAATGACATTCAGCTAGCTTTCATGGAACTGTTGAGTGTCTTTGATGCATCTGTACCAAACAGTCTGCAGCACCAGAGGGCGCTTAACAACTTGTGGGGCTTCTATTCTGCTCATGCTGATGAGTTGGAGGCATGTGCGTCAGATCTAGAATTCTTGTTGCGCAACAAATCAGAGCCAGAAAGCGTCGTGCAGCCCCCCTTCCTTCGTGTATCAACAACCCCAGCTAGCCTGGGTCGAGGTCAGCACAGCATCAAGTCAGAGCGAGGCAGCTGCCATGCAGCAGATTCTGTACGATGGAGCTTCTTGCACCGCCGCAGCAACAGCTTTTCGTGATGTCAGTCAGGCAAGACTGGTTTTGAAAATAGCACTCATGCAAGACTGTACAAGTTTTTGTGTAGCTTTCCCAGCAGTACTTGAATACCCAAGGTGCCAATTGTAGAGAATTTTCAAGCCTTTGGCTGCAATGTACGTTGGTGATGAGCTGAGTCAATAAATCAAGCACTGATGTTCCCCTTTTTTGTGGACCACGCCCAGAACAAGCTGTTTGGTGGTGTTTGGAGTGGCAGGGATGAAGAAAGCCTTACCATTTGTCATTTTGGCAGTAGCCACTCTCAGATCTCAGTCAAGTAGACTCTACTGTGTGCAGCCACACAGCTGAGCCAAGTATGATGCAAGCTGCTGCCTCAGTAGTTGTGAGGGACCCAAATTGTTGCTAGCATCCAGCTTATCATTTAGTTAGAGACGGTCAAGGAAATTGGAGTCTGATAGCCTGCTTTTGTGCCTTATGTGTAGTTTCCACATGCGTACACATTATCAGTGGGCCCCTATATTTCCCTCAGCTTCAAGACGCCGTGCAAAATTTGATTAATCTCACTGAGCATCCCAGAAGAATCAAGCTGTAAAGCTCAAAACAAGTGGCAATGCTATGTTGCATATGTCTACATGCATATGTGCAATCAAACACAGCATGTGCAAGTGATTTAAACAAGCAAACAAGATGGGAGTTGCACAATTAAGACGTCTGCTGGTGAGTTGTAGCTCAAGCAACCCAAGCTGTATCAGATTGTGCAACGCCTGCAATAGGCAATTTCAACAAGAACTTCAACAGCCAAGTTGGCAGCACTTCAGATTCCCTGCCACTGCAGCTTGACCTACAGCCTGGTCACGGCTCCAGGGGACAGTTTTGCGGCACAGTGATCAATATGCAATGAGCTCCTGACGCCACTGGTTTTCTGCTGTGGTTGCAAATTCGTGGCGACCATGGCGTCGTATCAGCGTGACCAGCGCTTTGAGGCTCATCCCGTTTAAGCTGCCAACATGCAAGCCCGCCCGCCCCACTCGTCCACCATGAGTGGCACCGACAACACTGACAGTGCGGGCATCATGGAGCATAGTACCGAGGACGGAAGCTGTATGACGTGTCTGTGGCACGCAAATCAGCTTGGCGTAGCATACTTTGATCACACCACAGGAAAGGTAAGCTGCTATCGCAGCTGACCTTGGACATGTCACATGACCCATCGACCAGCAGTAACGATGTGCAGGTGAACGTAATGCAGACTCACGACAGCTCCTCCGGGCCTTTTGCATTTCAAATGCTGCAGCTTGCAAAGCTTCAGGCAGCCCCCTCCATCATATATACCAGCAGCAAGGCTGATAGACTGTTTCTTGGCAAACTGCATGCAAGCACTGACAGCTCGACCAGTGATGCCCCTTATCAAGTGCGCATTGAGAAAGCATCCCTCTTCTCACTTGACAACGCCTTGAGGCTTCTTCAACATGTCAACATCAGGGGCATGCCAGCAAACATTCCAGCCAATGACAGGCTGCATTTCATCAACACACGCATCAGTCTCGCAGCCACGCAGCAAGTCTGTGCTGCTGGAGCCTTGCTTGCAATCATGCACAGGGAGGGCCATCTCTCTGCTGGTTTCACTGAGGATCCTGCAGACATGCCTGCTGCTCTGTCCCTAGAGGGCCTCTCAGAAGTCAGTTTAGATGGGTTTCTGACAGTGGATTCAGCCTCAATGCATGCCCTGCAAATCTTTCAGGAAGACAGGCATCCTTCTGCAATGGGCATTGGCCAGTCAAAAGAGGGCTTCAGTGTCTACGGCATGCTGAACAGCTGTGTGAGCAGCATGGGGCGCAAGCTGTTGCGCCTGTGGTTTCTGCGCCCCATCATAAACCTGGAAGTACTCAATCAAAGACAGGACGCCGTGCAGTACTTTATGCATGCTCCAGACATCATCAAGTCAGCCAGAAACATTCTGCGCAAGACAAAAGATGTGTCCCAACTACTACGCAGGCTGCAGTCCACTCAAGGCCTGCTTGATGTCAAAGACTTCAGCTCAGTGCAAGACAGTATTGCAAACCTTCTGATGCTACGTGACATCTTTGCAAAATTAGCTGACACTACTGCTCATCCACCACCAGCAAATCTCCCATCTGACCATTCACAGGGCACAGCTTCTGGCTTCAACACCAGTTGCTTGCACTCAAGCAGTTTTGACAGTCCTGATGGCCGTCAGGCAAATCAGCAGAATGCAGCCTCCTCAGGCTTCCACAACAGATCACAAAGCTCATGGCAGAGGCCAGATATCATCCAGAAGGTGTTGGCATGCACTGGCAATGAGCTGCTAACATGTGAGATCCCTTAATCACTTGTCAGACACTCGTGCTTAATTACAATAATGCTTGCCTGACAACCCTGTATGCAGTCCAGTCCTCACTTGCCAGATCATTGCCCTTGACATGCTTTGTCTTACCATTCATCACTTGCGGCACAGCTACACATGGCTGTGCAGCATGCATTTGATTATGTGAACTGTTGCCGTCGCGGCACCTGGGACAGCAACCTAGTGTGGGCCCTGCGCTGTGTCCTGCACAAGCTGTACTCCAAAACAGAGAAGTCACTGCATCTTGCAAAATGTAGGGCAGCATGCAGGACAGTGTGTGTGTGGCAGGCCACAGCTTAGTGTCCAAAATCATAGATTTTGAGCAGGCTGATGTTGGCATGATGGTGGCATAGGGAGTAAGAGACCAGCTTGATGAAGTGAATGCTCATCCCAGACCACAGAAGACAATGTAGACAATTCAGGGCAGTATGCAGGATAGTCTGTGCGTTGCAGGCCACAGCTTGGTGTCTGAAAGCATGGATTTTGAGCAAGCTGATGGCGGCGTGATGGTGGCTCATGAAATGTGTGACCAGCTTCATGAATTGAATGCTTCAGTCCAAAACACAGAAGGCATTGAAGAAAATTGCAGGGCAGTATGCAGGACAGTGTGTGCTTTGCAGGCCACAGCTTAGTGTCTGAGATCATAAACTTTGAGCAGGCTGATGATGGCATGATGTTGGCTCATGATGTGTGTGACCAGCTTGAGGAACTGAATGCTACAGTCCAAAACACAGAAGGCATTGTACAAAAATGCAGGTCAATATGCATGACAGTGCACACAATGTGCCTGTTGCAGGCCACAGCTTGGTGTATGGAATCATCCATTTTGAGCAGGCTGATGATGACATGACGGTGTCTCATCGTGTGTGTGACCAGCTGGATGAACTGAATGCTACAGTTCCAAACGCAGAAGGCATCGCAGAAACTGTTGGACAGCATGCAAGATGGTATGTTGCAGGCCACAGCTTAGTGTCTGAGGTTGTAGACTTTGTGCAGGCTGGTTTTGGCATGGTGGTAGCTCATGGGTTGTGTGACCAGCTTGATGAACTCAATGTTACTGTTCAAATTGCAGAAGGCATTGCAGAAACTGTTGGACATCATGCAGGACAGTGTGTGTGTTGCAGGCCACAGCTTGGTGACCATATCATATTCATAATGAACTGAATGCTACAGTCCAAAACGCAGAAGGCATAGCAGCAACTGTAAGATAGAGTGCAGGACAGTGTGTCTGTTGCAGGCCACAGCTTGGTGTCCGAAATCATAGACTTTGAGCAGGCTGATGATGGCATGATGGTAGCTTATGGAGTGTGTGACCAGCTTGATGAACTGAAGCACACCTATCACGGCTTGCCAGACTTCTTAACAAAGGTGAGCTGTGCCTTGATTTCTTTTCGTTGATGCATTCTATACGCATGATAGGTAGGCTCAGCAGGCTCAGCTAGGTATGTACTGGAGCAATGAATTGTCCCCAGTTAGTATGGACCTTTGCTAACCTGAATCATGTATACTGAATATGAAGGGTGGACAGATCTTTGTGCGCAGTTGTCTGCCAAGCGAGCCTAATTCTACCCTTGGTGTGTGTGATAGCTGTCCCAACATACACTGAAGACCAAAACCCTGATCAAGACAAGAGACATCTCTTGAACAAACAGAAGTCCAGTGCTGGCACTAACAAGCGTCACTGGCAGTGGCATTAAGCCAACAGTTGCACGCAACTGCTTCTCTTTTTTCACGCGCCATGCTCAGGCCTCTGGCTCATGAATGATACACAGCATTGCCGCAACAATTTAGGCAATGTGGCAGCACCATACACACTTGCTCAAACTGACATCCTGACCTTTGAACTGTTGTTGTGACAGGTCGTTGAGCAAGAGCTTGCCAGGATCCCTAGGCAGCTGGGCAGCCTTGTCAGTCAGCAGCTCTGGTCTATTCTATATATGCCTCAGGTAAACAACCTGCAGTAACTTGAGGTAAAGTGCGTACTGTTTTGCAAGTTTGCTTTGTGCTATACTTGACAGATCAGCTGCTTGTTGCTCAGCAGATTGAATATGTGCTAAGACATGAAATGCTTGGTGTGCCGCAGGTCGGTTTTGTGATGTGCTTAGAGGGGCAAAGGCTTAGTGCAGCTTTGGAGGACTACCTGCCAGACTATGAGTTTGCCTTTGAAGGTAATGGCAGTGAGCTTGGCGGCATGTATTACCATACAGACAGAACAAGGCAGCTCAATGCACACTTTGGCGACATGCTGCACAAGATCCAGGACCTTGAGGTGAGCTCCCTCTTTGTATCTATACACAGCAGCTATTGCGACATGTAGTCATGCAGACTATCAGCTTTTGTCCTGAGCGAGAGTTATAAGCAGCACACAAGGCTTAGGTGTAGTAAGACCTGTTCGAACGTGCAAGGACATAGCTGGATCAAGCAATACCTTCAAGTCTCTCCCAGGCGCAACAGATTGCTTGCATCCAAACCTATCCTGTCCTGGTTGCAATCTTTCAGGACACCAACAGAGGCCTTCAACTGAACACGTGAAGCACCTTGCAGATGCCATCTAATTATGCTTTTTCTCTCAAAGCTGCAGTTCTTGACACACCACAACGCACTTCAGGAAGACCCAGTCAGCATGATCACCCAACGCACTTCAGGAAGCACCAATTAGCATGATCGCCAACCGTCTGATAGCATGCAGGGCAGCATTTGCACTGAGCTGATTCAGAGACTGTGTGAGTACAGACCTCACCTAAACAGGGCAGTGGCAGTAGCTGCAGAGGTGGACTGCCTCATGTCCCTTGCTCAGGCTGCCCGCGAGCACCACTGCACTCGCCCAATCCTTACCAAGGACAATGTGCTGCACATCAAGCAAGGTGATGCCTTGCTCTGTTATGTCAGTTACAGAATATGTCATCTGCATTTGCTGAGATTGTGAAAGTAAGCTCGAGCTGTAAATCTCTGTTCAGAGCAACCTTGATGACAAAGGAGTCAAATGCAATCATCAGCATCGATCGCAGCTCTTTGGGTGTACAGGCAACTTGTGAGTCACAAGTATCAATGCTAGCTTTGCTGTTGACAGAGATGATTATATTGTCAACTGTGGTGATTGTTAGCATACTTGATGGATGTGTGTAGCATAAGTCTTGACTTGCCATGCTGGCTTGTTTCGGGAACTTTGGCAACAACAGTGAATGTGCAAACGGTGCATTTTGGACAGAAAAGTGTGCTGATGTACAAACAATACACAAAATGCTGCACTGCTATGTTGCAGGGCGGCATATGCTAATAGAGATGGTGGTTGACAACTACATACCCAATGACACCGACATGACAGCAGATGAGTCAAGAGTGCAGGTCAGAGCAGATCTTGTGTGTCATTATTCACATTGCAAAGCATCCTGTAGTATAGCTGCTGTCACATGCCACAGCCATTCTGCATCGTATCGCTTTGGATGCGCAAACTAGCATGACAATGCATAGCCCAACGGGATGCTCAATTGCCTTAACCCTGTCAATGGATGTACAGTCAGCAGATGTACAGTCAGCAGATGTACAGTCAGCATGCATATACAGTAAACTCTCTTTGTAATGACACTCAATGTAAGGTCAATCTTGATGTAAGGACAATGCCATTGGTAAACAATCACTGCATTCTGACTGCATTCTGCCTGCAGTGGTTCCTATGAATAAGGACAATTCGATGGAAGGACAAATCTCTTAGTGACCAAAGCAGTCGTTATAAAGAGAGTTTACTGTACTGCATATCTACATTCCAATCGTAGATTAAGTCCCAAGGATTGACTGGCAGCATCTGCCTGTTCAGCCTGTTGCATAGTGCACATGCAGCGCATGCATGCTGCTCACAGGCAGCCATTCACTGACATCTCAATGGGACACAAATGGCCATGTTGCTGTGCACTCCAGCTTGTGTGCAGTGGCTGCACTTTCACTTCTGCTTCTCGAGATGATGGTCATTGCACAACAGTTTGCAGTGCCAGCATTGTAACGTGTGGTTTTACATGATTGTGACGTTTGGCAGAGTTCAATTCCACTAGGGTGGCATTTAATAGCACGTCGTTGAAGTGTCAAGCGCACTTTGCACTGCAACAACCGCAAACGAGAAAGAGGAAGTATGCTAGTTTGCGTAAGGATCCACTCAATGAGCAGATAAGCCCAAAAACCCAGTGCAGTTGAGAAGCTGCCACTGAAATTGTCACCACGTGACAACGTTTGCTACCTGCAGTAGCTAAAGCTAGCACTTAAAGGTCACATTTTAGATCTTTGTAGTGACCTTCTTGCACTCTCATCATGATGATCAGTCCACTTTCATGATAGACCCTCTGCAGGTCATCGCAGGGCCCAACCTGTCAGGCAAGAGCTGCTACACCAAGCAGGTGGCCCTCATTGTGTTCCAAGCAAATGTAGGCAGCTTCGTGCCCCTGTAGAGGCCACCATAGGTCTGACAGACCGCATCTTTACCCGCATTGCTAGCAGGGGCTTGCTCGATGTGCTGCAGTCTACTTACATGATAGAGATGGGTGTTGTTGTTGAACCCCTGCAGGTCATCACAGGGCCCAACCTGTCAGGAAAGAGCTGCTACACGAAGCAGGTGGCCCTCATTGTGTTCCTAGCACATGTGGGCAGCTTTGTGCCCGCTGCAGAGGCCACTATAGGCCTGACAGATCGCATCTTCACGCGCATTGCCAGCAGGGATTCAGTCAACGTGCCGCAGTCCACTTTCATGATCGACCTGAGCCAGCTTGCCACCATGCTGCAGCTTGCAACACCAAGGTCAGCTGCAACCCCACATTTTTTTTAAGGACTCAATCAATGACTGCAGCTTTTCAATGAAATGAGGATGAGTGCAATGTTTGAAGCTAGCAGCACCCAGGGATTGCTGCAACCCCATGCATTGTTCAAGGATCAGTGCGCTGACTGCAGCTTGCAAACTTGACATCATTCTGCAGCTTGCTACACCCAGGTTGGCTGCGCTGACTGTCATGCCTGACTGATTGTTGTTGCATTGTTTGCAGCTTGCAACATTCAGATCAGCTGCAATGTCATGATTGAGCTGAGCCAGCTGGCCACCATGCTGCAGCTGGCAACACCCAGGTTGGCTGCTCCCTTGTGCCTGACTGATGTTGTTGCACTGACTGCAGCTAGCAATACCCAGGTGGGCTGCACTCCCGTAGTTGCCGGACTTTTGTATGGACTGCAGCCAGATTGGCTGCTCACTCACGCCTGACTGATGGCTGTTGCTTTGACTGCAGCTGCAGGTGCCTATGCATTGGAACAAGTGACCTCAATCTGCAGGTGCCTATGCATTGCGAACAATTGACCATGAAGCTGCCGTGTGCTGCAGGTCACTATGCATTGTGGACGAGTTTGGCAAAGGCACCCTTACAGCTGATGGCATCGGCCTGTTGGCAGCAAGCCTGCACCACTTTGCATCAGCACCTGTACCGCCGAAGCTGCTGGCATGCACCCACTTCACTGACTTGCTTACCCAGCCTGTTCTGCAAAGGTACTTCCGGTTAGCTGGGCCTGGTAACTTGCAGCACACAGCTCATGCATGTGACAATTATGCACACCGAACTGGCAAAATTGGGGTCTTGCAACGAGCTCATCCTGTCAGGAGTGCACTTGTCAAACACCCTGTTGCATTCACGGCTTGTGCGTCACCACACCTGGCATGCTTTGGCCAGCCAACAAGTCTGATCGCGTGTGTCAGAATCCGATCAAATGTCAGTCATCATACTGTTAGTGCAGGAACCCACAAGTGGCCTTCTTCACCATGAATATTTTGGCAGAGACACCGGCTGAGTCCTCAAGTGCACATAACAAGAAGGTGGTCTTTCTGTACAATCTAGTTGCAGGTGAGTTGGCGTTTGTGACATGAAAAGTGTTTTAGCGCATATGAGAGCTATCTGAACTAGTGAGTCACCATATTTGCGTTTCTGGTGATTGTTACTTCAAAGTACTGCGTACTTTGTATTGGTGCCAATGTATTGCGTATTTCACCATTCGTAATGCATCTCCACGATCCATACTTTGAAGTACCGCATGTTGAGTGTTATGCAGTGCATGTTGATGCTGTGTGTGTGTCAATTGCTACTTCAGCTGCCTAACAAGCCACATCAAATAGCCGTCCATACTTCTTCTCACGTTGCTGTAACACAAGCTTTTCATTAATAGACTTACAATTCAGCGCACATGCCAGCATCTGACGTTTGCAAATTGTGAGTTTAAGCTGCATGAGCTGCTTGAGACTGATACTATCACTGACAGTGAGTAACATACTTGCTCTTGAGTGTGCCAACATGTTTGCATGATGCATGCAGGATGATGCAGGCTAGCACAGGACCAAGCTAGTTGCAAACAGTTGATTGTTACAGTGTGTACCTTTCTGGGCGTGCTGAGCATGTCTAGCATGCAGTTTTGAAAGCTTGAAATGCTGAATGCATGCAGGATGCGTGGCTCCAACTTTTGGACTCAACTGCGCCCCTATGGCTAGCATGAGATCTGATATCGTACACAGAGCAGCAAGTACCACACTGGCTGTTGGGTGTGCCAATAAGTTTGCATAATGTATACAGGATGCATGGCTCCAAGCTTTGGGCTCAACTGCGCCTGCATGGCTGGCACGAGACCTAGTATCATATATAGAGCAGCAAAGATCACACTGGCTGTTGAGTGTGCCAGTATGTTTGCATGCTGTATGCAGGATGCGCGGCTCCAAGCTTTGGGCTCAACTGTGCCTCCATGGCTGGCATGAGACCTGATATTATACACAGAGCAGCACAGGTACAGTAACTTCTTCTTGTTAGGACACTCAATGTGAGGACATCCTGCGTGTAAGGACAATGCAGTTGGAAACCAGTCACTGCATGCTGGCTGCAGTGGCATCTTTGAATAAGAATAGTTTGATATCAGGCCACTTTCTTGGGAAGCCAAGTAGCTTACAAAGAGAAGTCTTTGTAGCATGCTGCACAAAATTTTGTCAAGTTGCCTTGAGCTTTCGGTACACTAGGGTGCATGCATCAAATTGCAACGCTACCATTTGCATGTCGTAGTGAGTTTTGTGGCGGCTGTACATTGGCACGCCACAGCATCATGCACATTTGCATTTGGAATGAGACTTGCTTATTTCCACTGAAGTGTTGGCAGTTTCGTGACGGGACAATCCACCCGCATCTACAGCAGTTGCAAGAAGCTTCTATAACAGGTGTTCATCTAAGCATGAAAGTCACAAGACTGCCTGCTTTCAGGTGATTGACCTGCAACAGCAAAGGAGACCTATACAAAGTGCTGAGAGATCTTGCAATGCACATCGAGACATACAATATAAGCGGCTTGTTGATGACCTGCTGTCCCTTGACTGTCAATGCCTTGAAGCAGTTGACAAGTATTTGCGGGCTGACAAGTCTGAAAAGTAAAGCTGAACAGTTGCATGACTATAGATCAGTCAGTTTGACATTAGGATGCTATAGACCTTAATTTCTAGACAGGTTTCAGAGGACAGCATACAGCAAACATTTGAACTTGCAATAAAAGCTGTGGTGCGGTGCAAAAAGCGACATCAGAACGTGAAAGGGTAGATTGTACAGGACAATATCCAGCTCAATAGGGTACACTGTGATGCAGGAGTTTGTCACTGCATGCTGCAGAAAATTGCAAGCTTTTATTGCAAGTTGCTGAAACGCCTTCTTCGCTTTCGTTTTGACCTAGCGCAGAGTTTGACCTGTTCACAGCAGCGACGCTATTGACGCGCGACGTGTGCGCATGATTTCGAGCTATAGCTTGTGTTTTGAAATGATGTTTCCTGCGGGTCGAACCTGCCGCCCTTGACGCAAGAGCACCTTGATCAGTGCCTTCCTTGTCCCTTAGCACAACGTCCTTGTCCTCCTTTCTAGCAACATGCATTCCGATGCGTGCACGACTTCAGATGCACTCAAACAAGACAGGTCAACTTCTGAGCCGATGTTCGTCGCAGCGCACGTCGGGTCCGGTTATCACTCACAGCATCTCGAAAGCGCGTATTTGCAAGGTGTGCAACGTGCTGCTGCTGTGGTGGTCGTGCTAGCTCCACAAGCTCTGACAACCCTGCTTCATGCAGCTCTGAAAGCCGCCTGTCAGGCTGCAGCAGTTGCGATAGACTGCCACACTGGCACACAACAAGCAATCCAGGCACTTGAGGCAAGTCCCTGTGCAGATGAAACACCTGTTCAAATGCATGCTTCCTGGGCAACTTCAGCAGACAACAGTCAGCACCTTTGTGGCAGGAATGCGAGGCTACAAATGCAGGGCAAGGCTCCAACTTGACACTCGCTGGAACAGTCGAAACAGATGCTGCCATCATGCTGGGCGACCAGACATTTGCCGCTGTCGGCGCAGTGCCAGGTACTTCATGCCATCAACTGTCTGCTGCAAATTCTTTGCAGCATGCTACGGCAGTGCTGCTTTAGCTTGTTGACAAGCCAAAAACACTGACAATGTCAGGTCTGGCAAGATGATGACACATTGTATGGTAAATGTCTTGCCAAATTATTGCGAGCAGAAGCAGCTCTGATCTTGCATATCTGCATTGCCGTTTACATTCAACTTGAGCATGGCAAAGACATCTACACAATGTTTTGAACAGCTAGGTCAATGTGGTTTCATGCTGCTCAGGATTGGGAAGTGCAATTGCAGCTGCCAGCCTGCTGGCAAAGGAAAGCCAGCAGCCACTTTCCTTGGGGCGCATCAGGCCAATGTGAGCGCTGTAAGTTGTGAGTCCCTCCATGCATCAGACTGCAAGTTGATCATATCTGCCTTGCCCAAGCAAGCTGGCCCTTTGCCTTCCACAACGGCCACTTTGTACATTTGTTTACATCAGCGCGTCTTGGTGCAACATCACACTGTCAATATGACACTGCAAAGTGTTGGATCTGCTTGCAAGCCCAGACTGTAACACGTATGCCGTGCACACGAACGCAAAGCGAAATGGAGGGCACTTATATTGCAAGAGCCATAATTTAGTGTTACCAATGGAGAACTTGCAAATAGCATACAAGCGGTTGATAATGGCAATGATGCAGATCCTTGTTGAGATGTCAAGTATGGAAATGGACCAAATCCAGGGGCTTACCAGCAAAAGCCTTATGATTGCATTGCCAATGTCACATTGAAGAGTCTTGGATCTGTTTGCAAGCCTAGTAGTGATGCAGGTTCTTGGTGGGACAAGGAGCATGGGAGTGGGCCAAATCAAGGGGCTTACCTGCAGCAGCCTCACTGACTGAAGCTGCCAAGGTATTTTAACAAAGTTTCTGATTAAAAGCATGCAGAGTTCTTGCACCACACAGACTGTCTACATGCGTGACGCATAGCTGGTGTCTGTACCAAAGTTCGTTGGCACCTGCAGCAGTGCATGGCTGAACCTCCTGCATGCAACAGCTATTTTGAAGTGCCTGGGCGCACCATTATGCTGCATTTTCAATAGCACTAGCAGACAGGTACACTCCACACGTGTGAATACGCAAGCTCTGACCCAAAGACCTCTCCACTATTCACGTTTGGTATCAATGGTTCAGCTTAGCACAGAACCAAAATTGTTGGGAGACATTTGACTGCTCCAGTACGTTCCTAGCTGAGACTGCTGCACCTGTCTAGCATGCACTTTGAAGGAATGAATGATTGAAGCTCACTGCAGCATACTTTGGCTGACGCAGTGGCATGTGACACCAAGAGCGGTAAAGCAATGGACCAAGTACAAAGCAATGGTTGATGAGGCTGCGCAGCTTCAGCAAAGCACGACCAAGACAGTTGCTTCAGAAGCATCAGAGCAAGCTGAAACTAGAGATCCATCTGGTGCACAGCTTCAGCAACGCAGGACCAAGACAGCTCCAGAAGCATCAGGGCATGCTGAACCCAGACATCCATCTGGTATAAAGCGCAAGACTGCAGACGGTCTTGTCAACAATGATGAGGGTCAAATGGCCCCAGCAAAGCAGGTTCGACTGCAGCATCTCAGTACCACTGGGCTTGAGGCAGCAAAGCAATCAGCTTCAGTGCAGAACCTGACAGAGGCCTTGCCAGATGCAGAGGACATCGCAGCAGAGCCGCATTGTAACCTCAATGACACTGTTGGTGCCATTGTTGTTGATGCATCGGGTACAGTCTTCTGCATGCTTAAGTGATGGTGCATGTGCTTTCAAGAATTGCAGCAAATGTAACATGCAGCCCGCATGCTAGGATGATTGCTGTGGTCACACACATAGTCATGTTCAGTTTTGTCCCAGTAATCACAAACATGTATATTGACTCTTGTCATATTGCAACGCAGCACATTTTTCTATGTGAAGCATGTCTGCATAATGCAAGTTGTAGCTCCTCAGGCGCCAGATTTGTGGTCTTGTTGTGCTGAGTACTCTTGACAACAAGCATGGTGCATTGTGGAGCCATACTTTTGTTTGTCCAGATGTCCTTCATATGAGAAGTTGACGCTGTCTAAAGTGTGGCACCATGCAGCTGATGTCTGCAGCTGTGTTAATGTAGGCAGCTATAAAGATACAGGCTGCACTTGCTTGTGGTCAATTGTGCAATCCTGCACTGGCGACCCTGCAGTTCGATTCACATGTTTATGCTTCATACACATAAAGAGTATGGGAATTTGTTGTGCTCAGCCCTTTGTCAAACCTGAAAGTGCATGCTCAGATTCAAGCAGCTCTGGCCTCTTGTCGATAAAAGTGAAAGACATCCAGGCATGCAAAGACGCTTACAGATTGTGTCAAGAGGCACTTCTATCACTGTTGTTCATGCGGCACATTGGAAGAATCCAGAATGAACATGCAAATATTACTCACACTACAATCATATTTCGGCTGCTTCTACTCAAACAGGCTCCCTGTATGACCTGAACGCATGGGCTCTTTTCTTTTCACATAACAATCAGCCTTTGGTCGTGTAGGGCATTTGGCTGCTGGTGTGTCTTCTGGAGGGATAGCTTTGAAAGCACCTGGCAGGATTGGAGAGGCTGCCATGTATGCATGTGGCTGCTGGGCAGCAGATCCAGACGCTAGTCTCAACAGGTACCATGGATTTCCCAATGCACTGATATAGCCTCTGTACAGCGCAGTGTTGAATGCATCGCTCAAACTTTGATCAGCACACATTGCCATTTTGGGCATTCCTGCGACTGCATTATTGATTTCTGACCAGTGACAAGCGCCATTGTACACTGCTTATCAATACACATATGGTTGGCTTACTGTTGTAATCATGGTACAGACATACGGTCTTTTCAGCAGGCCAAAGAGCTCATGCCCAAGCTGATCTGTTTCGACTTTGCGTAGTTTATTTCGTTGCAAGTATGCAGTTTGACTATGCCTATTGCAGGCCAGGCGTAGCCTGCAGTGTAAGTGGAGTTGGTGAGGTTATTATGAGGGCATGCCTTGCAAAGGAGTGCTGCCAGAAGATGCTGAACCAAGATCTTTCTGTATATGATGCATGCTCCCAAGTGATGCAAGCAAGCACAATGCAGGTGCGGCATTTGTGATGTGTACATGCACCATTGGTGTATTGGACATCACGTGGCAAGGCATCCAATACATCAATGGTGCACTGCATTGGAGGTTTTATGCACATACACATGTCGCAACATGTATGCTGCAATTGCTTAAAATTTTGACTGGCTGGAAGCTTTTGATGCAATGTACTGACTGTGAGGATTGCACAGTGTGAAGGAAGTGTGATAGCAGCATAATCATGTGCACTGTGCTGTCCAGGCTCCCTCACCAAATGACTGCGGCGTACTGGCAGTGAGGGTGGGTACTCAGAGCGACTCAGATGGCCTTGGCAAAGAACCCCAAGTCATTGTGGAGTGCACAGCTGTGCACTACAGCAGATCTATGGGTGTTGCTTGTCATCATCTGCAGAGCACAGCACCTGCACATTGCCACATTCTGCGGCATCCAACCAGCAGCAAACTTAAGTTGACCTGTGCTGGTTGGATCCACTCATGGGACCTCCCCGTTGGCATTTCTGGCAGTTTATGACATCCCAGACGCTGACAGATAGTCATGTTGTCAAACAAATGAGAGTGCCCAATCCTTCGTAATGCAATGAAGCTCGAACAGATGCATCAGAGGCAGTATAGCAAAACTGTTGATATGAACTAGACCTTTGTATTTCAGCTTTTTGTTCCCAGATCAAAATCTCAAATTTGAATGTAAACAACCTGCAACGTCAGAGTAACTCGGCTGTGATCAAGGCTGTCAATGATATGTGACAGCTGGTAAGATGGAGCAATGATACATGACCAAACTCTGCAAACCTGGATACAGCGCAGTTTGCCTCAAGCTGTGACAGAAGTGCTCGTCAAGCACTGCAACCGACAGCCTGCGAGGCTTGCAAAACTGTGCATCAGGGAAATCATCGATGTGACTGTAGTCATCACGCTACACAGTGCGCCCACTCTACAGAAACAAGTACAAGGGGTTGCTGACATCCTGCGTCACCCTGATATAGCTTGCATGACCTCATGCAATGATTGGCATGTTGCAATGTGAAAAACACAGCACTTCAAGCCAACGATGAATTGTACAAAATGAGCTGACTTCATCAGGGAAGTCAGCAACATTGGCAGCCATTGCACCGCATCACAATTCAGGCTGTGGCTGCTGACTGCAAAGTATGGGCAGCAATGACTGATTTGGCTGCCATGTTCTGCACCAGGCGCTTGTGCAGCAGCTCTTGTCCTGTGACAGGGGAGGTGGAGTGATGCTGCAGCCATTCTGTCATGGCGGCCCTTTCATATGTGCGCCCATCAGCAGCTATCACAGGGTCTACCAGCATGCTCTGCAATGCGAGCAAGTAATCAATGTCAAGTTGCAAGACTGCATTGTCTTCCAGGCAGGAGTTGCTTGCACCAAGGAGGCTGTGTTGTCAAAGGATGTATCACTGCGGGTGCTGCAGGTGCAAAAGTTTCAGCCTGTGACCAAAGTCACCACTTTTCGCGGGTGGCATACAGGACACGCACACCTGACAGATTGTGCCAGGACAGGTTCAGAAAGTAGCAGGTTTCCCTGCCCAGATGCATTTGCTGCTTGTGTGACTTTAGCACATGCCGTCAAGCAATGCACTTCATGAAGCATGATGATTGACTGTATTCACAGCAGCTGACCAGAGTGATGGGACAGGATAACAAGGTCTGCAGAAGCTGAGCGCTGTCAGCATCAAGACCTGCTAATGGCTGCTCAGCTGTGTGCTGTGAATGACCCGCAAAAGCTGGACCAGCATGGCTGCATGCATCCGAAAGTGTACAGCCAGGGTCTTGAGACCGCACTCCATCTGAGACTAAACCATCAGGAGCCCTGCTAGCATGGCCATCAGACTGCATCCGTAGTGATGCCAAGTCTGCTGTTGCAGACACAGACATTTCTGTATGCTGAGACACAGCATCTGGCTGAGGGCACATGTGACTCAGTAGGTGGTGATCATCCTGAGACTGCAAGGCTTCAGGAGAAGCTGCTGTTGTGGGTTCTTGCACACTTGATGCTTGAGCATCCTGTGCTGGGGCACTCTGTGCTTGGGTGATCAGTGTCTGGATAGTCTTTGCTTGGGCGCTCAGTGCTTGCTGCTTTGACTGCTTCTGCTTGAGCTTCTTGGCTTTCCTGGAGGCTGCTTTGGCAGCTGCCTTGTCCTCTTCAGCTAGCAGCTGCTCTGCAGCTGCACATGCTAGGGCTTCTGCCTTCTTGCTGTCCTGCAGTGCAGCAATTGATGCATACAGAGGTGCAGATATCTGTTGTCAAGCTGTTTGCACTGTTGCAGAATAGCAAAGCTATTTGCATTTTTGCAATTAGCCAAGCTGTTCCCTTTGCTGCAGAGCGTTCTGTGGCAACATGTAACAGGTCTGCTGGCATTAGTCTCGGTGTGCAGTGAATGGCTTGATGACAATGCTAGCCTGCTGCCTGGTGAAACATCAGCAAGGACTGTTTGGAGCAGTGTGTTCAGCTTGGTCACTATACATTTCAAATGAAGATGTTGTCATGACTCATGATCACAGACAGGCAGCCTTTGTCTGCTGTAGACAGGTTGCAAGCACAATTCGGTATATTCAAGCTGCCATTGCAGACTTACCATCTTGACAACAATGTATCGCTTGATCTCCCTGATGGTCTTGCCATCTAGCTGACGGAGCAAACGCAAGCTTTCAAGCCAGCCATCCAGAAGGATGGGCGCTCTCTTGTCCTTACACCAGGTGAATGATCCTACATTCTGAAATGCTTGCAGCCATTGCTCTTTAAGGTGCAGATGGCGTAGTACCATCACCAGCACCACTGCATCCAACACAGCCTGTCATGCTGGCAAAGAGGGCCGCATTGGTGATGCGGCATACTTGGTGGCCAACTGGTATTGGAAGACACCACAACTTGTCATGCTTGCAATACAACTTGTCAACGTTGCAAAGAGGGCTGCATTGGTGATGCAGCAGACCCAGGCACTCATGGACAGTGCATACGTAAAACATGCGGACACTGCATGGGGCATGAGCTGTGATGTGCCTGCTGCTTCTATCCAGCCACATGCAACATGCTTGTGACAACGTTCACAATCTGTGCTGATCAAGACACATTCTCTACAGCAATTCAATGATTTTGCAGAGTCCTCAGACTGAGCCTGATCAAGAGGGAAGAGACAGAAAACAATGTGTACTTTGTTACGCATCTCAACACGAGACTCTGTGAGCAGCTTCAGCCCAAGGCTGCAGGAGCTTACATAGATTGTCCCTAGCCTGATGACCTTGATCATTACACCAGTGTTTGTCCACTCTATGTGCCTTATTGGTCTTGTGGGCACGCAGCACGGCACATGCATACTGCACCCGATACACCAGCAAGAACAGCAGCTGCAGCAGTGCCCTTGCCAGTCCTGGTGGCGTGCTCAGAATATCACCCTTTTTCATCAATCTAGCTTGCCATGTTTCTGCATGCACAACAGCATGTGGGCGCTTGTACCATCAGCAGTACACATGTACTGCCAGCCGATACACCAACAAGAACAGCAGCTGCAGCAGTGCCCTTGCCAGTCCAGGTGGCGTGCTCAAAACATCGTGCACCTTCATGGTTCTAGCCTGCCATGTGTCTACGTGCACAACAGCAGGTGAGCACTTGTATCATCAGCACAGCACATGCATACTGCAGCCAGTACACCAGCTGCAGCAAAGCAGTACCCTTGCCGCTGCGGGTGGTGTGCACAAGACATTGCCCTCCTCCACAGATCTAGCCTGCCATGTGTCTGCATTCACAACAGCATGTGAGCACATGTATCATCAGCAGCAGATACATACTGTGGCCAGTGCACCATCAAGACCCATCAACACATGGGCGCTTATATTGCTAGGGGCAGCCTTCACTGTGTTTGACAATATCTTCAGATACATCAGCAGATTCTCGTTGCTGCTCCAGGTGCTGTGCCCAACACGTCACCCTCCTTCATGAATCTATCCTGCCATGTCTCTGCATGCACAACAGCATGTGGGCGCATATACCGTCAGCAGCACATGCGTACTGAAGCAAGACACCAGCAAGACCCATCAACACATGGGCGCTTGTATTGAGAGGGTCAGCCTGCATTGTACTTGACACTGTCTTCAGGTACATCAGCAAATTGCCCCATTCCTGCATTCGCAACAGTGTTTGGGTGGTTACCCCACACAGGTACAGCTCTCACTTTGTTTGACACTGTCTTCAGGTACATCAGCAGATTGCCCTTGCCACTCTAGGTACTGTGCCCCACGCATCATCCTACTTCATGAACCTAGTCTGCCATGTTTCTGCATGCAAAACAGCCTTTGGGTGGTGACCCCACACAGGTGCAGCTTTTCTTTTGTCGGACATTCATCTGGAATCACCAACAAATTGCCCTTGCCACGCCCAGTAGCGTGCTCAAAACGACGTCCCCTTGAATCTAGCCTGCCATATTTCTGCATGGACAGCATATACAGCATATTGGCGCACATATTGCATAGCTACATTTCATTGGGTGATCTATCAGAAACAGGCACCTGCAGGCGTGCTGACAGACTAATCAAGTTGTGTGTCATAGCTAAGGGTGATAGCCGTCACTTCCACCACCACTGACAATACTGGGTAAATCGCTCTGAGCATGTGTGGAAAGATGACAGAGCAAATTGCAATGATGGGCATCTTTAATTGTACCCAGGTGCTCACAGGCTATTGTGTGGGTGCTCATAGCAGACAGAGTTGAAGCAGATCTTGAAGCATTGTGTGGCCACCTGTACTGACTCGCACAGCCGCATTTCAGCAAGCTTGGTCATGCATCTGCAGATGCACATAGGGTTCTACAGCAATCGCTTTTTGCAAAGTACCATGGAAGCAAAGCCTACCACAGATGATGAAGTACGGCTTCAAGTGTGGCACATCGCCTGGGTTCAACCTCTGCAAATAGCTGTTCATGCTGGCTTGAGCATACCACAGAGAACCACAACGCGTGCCAGATGAGGCAATTGTCAGAAGCGTTGCAGAAAAGCCTACCACAGATGATGAAGTATGGCTTCAAGTGTGGCACATCGCCTAGTTTCAACCTCTGCAAATAGCTGTTCATGCTGGCTTGAGCATACAACAGAGAACCACAATGCGTGCCAGATGAGGCAATTGTCAGAAGCGTTGCAGAAAAGCCTACCACAGATGATGAAGTATGGCTTCAAGTGTGGCACTTCGCCTAGGTTCAACCTCTGCATGCAGCGGTCCATGCTGTCTTGAGCATAGTCCACCAACATTGCTGAAGTGACAGGTACCACATGTGCTCCCACGTACGCAATATCCTTGTCGTTTGATGTCATGTTGGCAACAACCTCTACCAATTTGCACTGAAGCTGGGGCTGAGGGAGAGCCCCCATGAGGCCAATTACACGGTGTGCAGCTTGTGTCCCCTTGTTGACAATGCAGACAGTGTCCTCTGTTGCTGCCTCGGTTTTACCACCGTGTTGCAGTAGTAAATCAGCCAGCAGAGGCACCAGATTCTGCATACGCAACATCTGTGTCAGATGATGTCATGCTAGCAACAACCTCAAGCATCTTGCCACTAAACCTGGAGCTGTGGTAGAGCTCCCATGAGGCCAATGACACTGATGCGCAGCTGTTGTTCCCTTGTTGACCATGCACACGGCGTCCATTGTTGCTGGCTTGATTTTGCCACCATGTTGCATCGGCAGCTCAGCCAGCACAGGCACCAGATTCTGCATGCGCAACATCTGTGTCAGATGACATCATGCTAGTGACAACCTCGAGCATCTTGGACTAAAGCTGGGGCTAAGGCAGAGCTCCCATAACGCCAAAGTCGCTGTCGTCCCCTTGTTGACGATGCAGACAGTGTCCTCTGTGGCTGGCTCGGTTTTGCCACCGTGTCGCAGCAGCAGATCAGCCAGCACCAGATTCTGCATGCGCAACATCTCTGTCAGATGATGTCATGCTAGCGACAAGCTCAAGCATCTTGCATTGAAGCTGGGCTTGGATGAGCTCCCGTGAGGCAGGTTTTGTCCCCTTGTCGACAATGCAGACAGTGTCCTTGGTTGCTGGCTCGGTTTGCCATCGTATTGCAACAGCACATCAGCTAGCACAGGCATCAAATCTTGCATGCAGAAAGACGTTGTCAGTGGTTGCTGTTTGATCCCAAAAGTAACGGCAAATTTATGTCTTCCT
Source organism: Trebouxia sp. TZW2008 (assembly GCA_002118135.1). Taxonomy (NCBI): domain Eukaryota; kingdom Viridiplantae; phylum Chlorophyta; class Trebouxiophyceae; order Trebouxiales; family Trebouxiaceae; genus Trebouxia; species Trebouxia sp. TZW2008. Next base: position 382,686 of record BDIU01000033.1, on the reverse strand, counting down.
CCCTTTCTTGTATGAGTACGTGCCTGATTGATGATTTTTGAGTTGGTTGACTGGTTTTTTGGGTTCATTCAAGGCAATTGTCTCTTTCCGGGTTCAATTTCACTTATGTAGCTGTGAAACCATGCTGTGCTCAGCAGACGCATGCATGTCAAGCATACTCAATCATTATGCACACTGTTGAAAGGTTGCAGGTATCTGGCAAAAAGCAACTGCACATGGCGGAAAAATTCATGCACTTTCTTGTTGGGCTTTGTCTTCAGGTTTGTGCCTGCCATGTTGTGAGGCGTGACTGCAGCCAATTGGTCAGGTCGAGATCTGCTTTCATAAGACGGTGCAGCCTTGCCGCCAGGCATTGCAAGATGACTCAGAACAGCTAAAGTCACTCAAAACAAGTATGTAACCTTTGACAATCTTTGCCTGTAACAGATGTTGCAGCATCAGCAACAAGCATGGTTGAAACAGCAAAGCCACAATCACAGTAGCTCACCAAGTGATGCAACAGATACATGCCAAGCCACTTTCACACACCTCAGATGCGTACGAGGTGTCCCATAGGCTCAAAGCATCAAAGGCTGCATACAGAAAGTAACGCTGCAGGCCTTTGTTTGACGTCACATCTGACAGGCAGGACAGCTTCTCTCCAAGCGCTTCTGACACATCAAAGTCCTGCAATCAATCAAGCCACCAATCATTTGATCAAGTACAAACTTTGCTTTCACTGCAGCAAGCAGTGCAGCCATCGCTGTTTGGGTTGTCGCAAGGAACTGACGCGCCTTGTGAGCCTGATCTGTCTGACAAAGCTGTTGAAACCTTCATGCAAGCGCTCACAGTGGCATGTGTTTCTAGCTATCAGCTGGAAATTGCTAGCAGCACTGTTATGGTGCATCATCGTGCAGTGTACCTGCTACTTGCTCGGACTCACTTGCAAACTCATACTGCAAACATCACAGGTGCATGGGGTTTTGAAGATTGGTCATTCTGGAGATCAGTACCTCTGCATAGGAGTCTGTGAGCTCTGATAGTTTTTCCAAGCTCTGGCCAACATTGCTGCAAAGGGTCAGTGCTCTTGTCAGGGCAACCGTGTATTCAGTAGACCAGGGCAGAGGAGCCTGCAGACAGAACATGACATGATGAGCTTTGCATCGTTTTTCTTAGGAGAGGAGCACGGTCTTGTATGCAGGCAAAACATGACTTCATGCATCAGCTGTACATTGTCTTGCATGTAAAATAGCCTGCAGACAAAACATAATGTCCAGCAAAGGCTTTGAGTTTGTCTTTTATGCAAAGGAGCCTGCAGACAAGACACTGTGTCATGAATGAGCTTCGCATTGTCTTTGAATGCAGACAAACCATGATTTTGCACATGACCTTGGCATTGTCTTCACCGCCAAAAGCCAGCAGACAGAACACCATGCGACGCATGAGCTTCACATTGTCTTCAATGCAAAGGAGCCTGCACACAGCACCTTATGCAATGGATGAGCTTTGCATGGATTTTAATGCAAAGGAGCTTGCAGACAAGATATGACGCGCTGCATGAGCTGCACATTGCCCTGCCTGTTGATGCTGTCATATAGACCCTGAGTGCCAACATGACTATCACAGGTCATATAGGCACTGGGGGTGCGCTTGCTTCTCTTCGCATCCCAACAGGCAGTGGTGGCTAGTGGATACACATGAGCCATCACAACCAGCTCAAAACAGGCCTGAGCCTGCCTGTCTGCACTGCAAATCCCTAAGCAGCAAGCAAGCGCAAGCAATGGCTGAAACTGCTGACCTTAAGCGCAGTATACATGATGAAGGTGATGGTAGCAAAACAGCCGCTCTCCAAGACAGACTGACAGAAGGAGTCCTCTGGCAGAGTAGCTTTGCTCTTGTTGTCTTGCCCCAAATTTGCAATCTCTGTCAAACAGAGGCGGCATAGGCAACCTGTAGCTGTCAGCTGCGCAAGCACGTCTCCACTGAGATCTTGCAGCAGGCCTAAAGAATGGCTGGCTTTGCTAAGGACAACTTGGGGCGGGTATCTTCGCCAGGGTTGCTGCTGATATGCAAGGACATTCTTGGCACACTCAGGATCATGGAGTGCTGCGAACAAAGCGTCCAGTAGAGCAGTAGCAGCATCTTCTGGGCAATCTGGTGTGTCCACAATGCGACCTGCAGAAACACGCAACCAGACTGGGTCAGACTGTTGGTGAAGGCTGGTGACAGCAAGGACAGTTGCAGACATCTGCAATGCAAAAGCTTGGATCTGAGCAGACAAAAGCTGCCAATGTTTCGCGGCAATATGTTGAATGGTTGACACACTCAGACTCGGTGTTGAATGTTTGACAGAATCAGACAGGCAATGTTTGGATCAGACTGTAACAAGCATCTGAAACTGCCTGAACTTGCAGCACAACCCATGACTTGTGTTGGGCAAGTCTACTGGAAGCGGCAGTTCTGTTCAGCAAACTTCGCTTTAGCGGCCACTTGCAGCTTCAAATAAACTAAGGTGGCAAGTCTTGATCATTCTGCATGCTCACTAGATGGCCTGCTAATGTCAATTGCACAGCTCGCTGTCATTTTGTGTCACTTGCAAGGCAGGCTTGCGCCAAAAGATGCATTCACTAAGCCAGCCTAGCAGGCAAGGACCAGGACTGATTGCAATCAGCTGCTTGTGCACAGCTTACAAGCAAGATGCGTCAGGGCATGCTGTGACTCAAGCTGGGGCAGACTCACCAAGCGCATTCCATAGACACTGTGTGTTCAAGAAACAGATATCCAATTGCAAGCTGCTTGTGCCAAAAACGCTGCTGTCTCGAGCTGCCCGTTTTAGTACTGCATATGCTAGCTTGCTTGGGTGCTCGTCTGCAGCTGCATGTGGGTTCCATGCAATCAGGGTTGGCTGCCAGATGCTACGGACGACGCTAGCTACTTCTTCCTCCATGTTCGGCAGAGAGTCAGCGACCAGACAGCATAGCACTGTCTGCACTGACTGCTGACAGCTGTTGATGTGACCTTGCAGCTCACTACTGCGATCCTTGCATTCTGATGCTGGCCGGGTCATTGCATGACCCATGGTCATAGCTACGACGAGTACTGTCTTGGTAAGATGATGTGCCTCCAGCCTCCCCGCTGGCCCTTTTGGCTGAGGGGCAGGGCCACAGCTGTGGAGCAAAATGCATTTCATAGCATCAGCAAGGCTGCCCAGCAACGTCAAGTGAGTGACGTGGGCACCAGTGAATTTTCCTTCCAGAAAATCTGCAGCATCAGCAACATTAGTAGCACAATCACTCTGACATTGCACAGTCTGGGTGCAGGAATGCACCCAACCAATTCAGGACTGGGCTGATATGCAGTGCCAGCATTTATTAGAAATCAGCGGAAGTCATCTATGAGGAAGCTGGACTGACACAGCCATACAGCTGCTGTGCTGCATGGTGAGGCGTTAAGCTGCAGTGACATGGCCATACAGCAGCTAAGCTGCATGTTGAGGTTTGAAGGGGCTAGCTTGCCTGAGCTACAGGTTGCAGCACTGCTGGCAAGCGCGTTGCCCAAATGCAAAAGAGCGGATCCTTGCTCAAGCTCAGTGGCAATTTTGGTGCAAAGATGTATCGGTAGCTTTCTTGCATCTAGTAATGCGCAAACCAATGTGTGAGCAAGCACGCTATGCTCCCAACCGCCTTGCAGTCCGTTGAGCAAGACAGGCAGTCCACCTGCAAGGCAGCCAGAAACTTGGCATTTGCAGCACAGGCGCTGTTGCATATTATGAGACGAACACTGGAGTACTGAGCATGATGCTGTCTGATAATGGCTTGCTGCTTGCGCACAAATTGCTTCTTGCATGCTGCAAGCCAACAAGCATCTCTCATGTATCCAAGTAAGCAAGACTTGATTGCAGAGGCTTGCAACCTGGAGCAAGAAGCAGCCACAGGAGCATGCATTTGGCAGTTAGTTTACCTCGCTCGACAAATTCAGAAGCTACTGCTGTGTGGCCAATCTCAATCATCATTTGTTGCAGCGTCCAACACAGTGTCAGAGTCCAAGTTCCTTGCTCTGGTGCCACAGTCAGCTGTTGCCCAAGTACAACTGTTGCATGGACCAACCAGACGCGCAAGTCAATGTGTGCTGAGCTGATCTGATTGTTAGTGAGCTCTTCACCACTTAAACCAGCAAAAAGCTTTCCGATAGCTGAGAACTTGTCCTCCACAATTGATGCGAGCAATCCTGTATCAAGAGGGTCAGGCAGACCTTCTGCAACGCCCCATGATAGCGCCATGAGCTTCAACAAGACAAAGCAGTCCGCAAGTTGCTGCAGAAGGGCATTGCTGAAGGCTGGACTGCTCTGATCACTGTCTGCAGCCAAGTCTGTAAGCGCAATTTTGCAGGTCTCTGTTGGTGCTGCACCCTCAAGACAGTCAATAAGGCTCTGCTGTAATCTGTTAAGCACCACTTGGAGGCAAGCACTGCTGCTTGATGATGGCAAGTCATGGTGTGAGGTCGTATCAGTGCTTCCAGCATCTAGCACATAGTCATTAGGTGTCATGTCTGCAAGCGTGTGCAACACATCCATGGTGGCTAAGCGAGCATCTTCTGAAGCAACATCAAAAAATGATGTTGTTCTTCACAGCTGTTTGCATGGCTTGTTTCCCCTCAAGCTGTTTGGGCATTGTAGCCAAAAGCTCTTTCAATTTCTGGTATACATAAAAGGCGGCACAGGAAGCACTCAGCTGCAAAGTGTCTGTCTTGTGGCAGTGCATCTGCAGAGGATTGAACACGTCAAGCCGATCAATTACTGACGTACACAGCATCTGCAATGTTCCTCTTGTCGTCAAGTAGCCAAACTTGATTGCAACAGCAGCTGATCAATCAGCGAAGTGGTCTCGGAGAAGACGCGGCAGTGCTCGACTGGTAAGGGAAGATGATTGAAGATTGATGCGAGCGATATTTGGCAATTTCAGTGTGCGTCAGTGACTGAGATGACGTGCGCAGTCGGCCGGCCCTGCAAGCTACAAGCTTGATCAGCCTTTCTTTGCGAAGGCACAGCACCTTCGAGATGCTTGGCACACCTGAAGATGATGCGTTGATACAAAGGAAGTCTGTCTACAACGCCTACATGTGAAAGCGGATGTGACGGGCCGGCGAGGTCCGCTGCAAAGCTAGGTCTCCTTCACAAGTACAAAATACACTGATTTCGCGTGCAGCTTCCGAAAGGCAGCAATGCCATTTTTTGGTCAATGGCATGCACATGTGGAGCGTACATTGCAGGCACTTAACAAGCAATGCTCACTAGCATTTGCCTTCAGTGTGCGCAGCTTTCTGTTGAGTGATTGAGCACATCAGGGGCTGCACCCAGACTATTTGAGAATGACCCGTGCACTTAGCCATAATGCAAAACTTTTGCTAGACTCAGGGGTGCTTGTGCACACACGATTGTGCTGTGTCCGAAGAATGCAATCTGCAAGCAATCATTGAATGGCATACCCAGCGAAGACCACGCAAGCGGTGCCAGTGTCATCAGTTCTGATTTGCGAATATGGAACTGATGACAAAGCTGCCAAAGCTGTGTCATCTGCAGGTATCTAGTCCTTGCACAACATGCCATTGCACGGCACAGCAGATGAAGCAAGATTTGTATGCACAAACTGAGCTACATACCGTTTGAACCCATCCAGCACGTGGCTTGTCATAAGAAATGACAGGTGCGTGTGCGCACCAATTCGCGTACGCACCTACGGCGGGCCCGCACCTACGCACCCCGAAAATGGCCCGGTGCGGAAGGTGCGGTGGTGCTGTGCTCAGTGTTGTGAGCTGTTTTACGCTGAAAACGAGCTTTTTTACGGTATATTCACCGACATTACGGTCACCCCGTACGAGGCCTTCGGTGCGCGCACCTACGCACCAAGTTTTGAAAATGCCGCACCTGTGCAACTATGATGTCTATGCTACTCGCAACAGGATATTATAAAAGCAAACACAGTGCTATTCCCATGCAGACTTTGACTGCTGTACCTCACACCCCTGATCTAGAAACACGCCATATGCTTGCAACATTTACTGACTCTCATCTACAGCAAGCTCTACAGAAATCAGCACAAGAGGAGCAGACAGGGCAAATAAAAGCACAATCATTAAACAAAGCGACCAACCCACAATCAATGCGAGAGGGGACCCAGCAGAACCATGGCATACATGCACTATAGTATACAGTTTGACATATCAAATCAAAGAGGGGGATGGACAACAAGAGCATAAGGCTCAGTTTGTTGAGCGTACACAGCTATGTATAGAATTCCTGTCTGGCTTTGTGCTGAAGCACATTCAGGACACCTTGCACGGGTGCAAGGGTTGTGTTTCTCAATCCTTCAATTGCGCTTGAAGTGCAGAGGCAGCTTCTGCATCCAAACTGGCAATGTCTGATGTTGTCTGAACGCGAGTCAGAGGCGCTGTAAACAACTGCCTTTGCATGACCCAGCAGTCTGTACCGTCATGTTCTTGTCTACGCTACATGGCTTGTAAGCAGTCAAGCCTGTAGGACGCGCTGTTGCAAATATGCTAGCTTGCTGGGCTGACATTGCCAGTTCTGGCAAAATTGGAGGCTTGTTAGGCAATCAAAATCTCACTCTCGGTAGAACTCAAAATGGTCACAAGCTGACAAGATGCTGCTGCTGCTTGAGGTGCGCCTCATAGGGGACTGTGCTTTGTGCTGCATAAATTCTGTGTTGTGAACAGGAATACCCAGATCCAGTACTGCGCTGCGGGATGTCATCACATATGTGCAATCTGCACGATTTGCTACCTGTCAGCGCATGTCCAAACCATGGGTGCTAGTGCAAGCAGCAGCAGGCTAATTCTCACCTGTCAAAGGAGCAGACTCTTGTTCTGGCTGCAAGTACCCAGTTCTGCCCCAAATGGTGACCATAAACCTCTTGATGACCACTTTGTGGCCAAGCACCTTCTCTGCAGCCTCAGTCAGGGTGCCTGCAGAGTGAAAACGGGATTTGTGCCACTGTCACAATATCAAGCGGACTTGTCCGCACCGACTCGGAGAAACAATTGACGCCTACCTTTGGCACATTCTAGGCTCTCTGCCACGTCCAGCAGCGCAGACACACGACCGATGGTTCTGCCGCCGAGTCTCAAGGAAAACGAGATGTGCTCAACTTGTACCATATTGTCTGCACAGCAAATCAATGACATCAGATCGGCATAACAAGCACAGACCGGCCGCCAACCGCAGTAGACGTAGGCTGATGCGCAAATATTGCGAGGTTCATGCCAGTAGTTGGCAGACAGCATGCTCTCTTGTGCAAGCTTGCGAAGCGCAAAATACCCTCGGATCTGACCTTTTCAGTGGTAACTCAGATATACAGGCTGCTGATCAAGCTGTGACAGCAAGGCGTGGAGCTTCAAGATTTTGCACCCTGAGCAAGTTGTGCTCTTAGTCCGCACAACCCGCCAAAAAGAGCTGTTCAGTCTCCGACTAAAGCGAAGTCAGTTGCAAGCGCAACAAGGCAAGGATGCATCTGCAGCGCAACGGTGTGTGGATCGGTCATAAGCAGCGCAAACTTGAATTTCGGATGCTCCCGAAGGGTAGCGCTGCACTACTCGGAAATGCTGTCCAGAGCCTTAGTCATGCTACTACATCCAGCTTGCTATTCAAATTTATGCCAGTTGGCATAACCATGTGACCATCGTTCGACGCGTCTTTTGCAGTACTTTGTGACCTTGCACACTGTCCGTAACCCTCACATAAGGTGCATGTGAGCTCGTGCGCCGCAGCTGCTGCGACTCGAAGAAGCTTGAAATGAAGCATGCTGCAGGAAGATGCCCTCTGGGTGATTGCGAAAGAAAGTGACCTGGCTTGCATGCACGCTTTGACACCTTCCACGTCTTCATGGAATGACAAGAACAATATCGCAACAGCGCTTTGTGAGAGTGCGCAATAGCTTACAGCATGAAGAGCACTGTGGCTCAGTGGATCAACATGAAAATCGTCCCAGAGGAAGCCACCCGACAGCCATCAATATTGCGAACAGCAATGCCAGTGAGCGTGTGCAGGCTGCGTAGTTCCGAAAGCTGCAGGACACGCCATATGGCCAGTATTGGCACCACGTACAGCTGCTGCGTTTGCAGCCAAAGAGGTGACAACAGTCGGGCAGAGTTAGCTTGCTCCTGAAGCCTTGTTTGGTCCTGACATGTTGCTTTTGACCCAGGGCTTCAGCATTTGTGCACATGCACAAGAATGGCAGCAATGGTTGTACATCTGACATGCTATATATGCTACACATCCGTAAGCACCTGTAGGATGTCAGTTTTCAATTCGAGGCAGTGTTGCTTAGCAGTGCACGTTGCAGCTTATCCTGCATACTCCGTAAACTTGCTCACCCCCAGTGATACAGCAACACTGCATTATTGCAGGCTCAAGGCTGTAGTTCTGCATTGCCTTACTTCACGAGATCCGATTTGAAAGCTGTGTGGTGACACACAAACAGCTGGCAGTGTCTGTTAATTTTTGTCTTCTTTGCCAGCTTTCTTGATGTCAGCCACATTCATTGTTTCGCCACTTTGGCCAAATATGGCTATTTTCTGGATTCGTGTCTGATCTTCATCCCCTTGATTGCTTGCAACAAAGATGCTGAGTGAGGTCAGAGATTGAAACTTGACAAACCTGCAGAATTTGTGACTTGTCATTGTTTTGGCTTTGCTGTTGTCAATCTGCCCAGCTGCATACAAGCGTGAAAGCTGACCTGAGGGTCAATGCTGCACCCTCCAAGTCTTTCTCTGTCAATTCAAACTCCTGAATGGCCGGGGCATTTTCAGCTTCCCCAAAGCCAATGCTAGGTGTGTTCTTGAACAGGCGAACGGTTTTGGGGCCTTTGCCTTCTGTGCCTGAGCTCTTGATGACCAGCGAATTCAGCTTCACAGCTGCAGCAGAAGATCAGCTAGCTGTGATGCCAACTCCACGCCAAGTAGGCAATGCACAGGAAAGACGCATGCTGCTTGCTTGGCAACAGATGTGCATGCCTTGATTGAATGGGATGTGAATCAGCAGTTGTTCGTCTGTGTCTGACTCTAGGTACAGCCCCTGATCATCCCTATAACCCTGCAGAGGTCCAGGCTCCGCTCAAGGCCAGCTGCAGACCTAGAAAATTGCTTAACAACAGAAAACACCTGCTTGAGGGCGTTGCCAATCGGATGTGCAGGCTGCTGGTTCAAGCACTCAACGCTTTTGAAGTCGATGTATTCAAGCAGATCTGCTTGAGCAGACATGAGCCTGTAGATAGAGGCGTCTGTACAGCCCTCAACGGCTTTTGATGTTCAGATTGCAGCTCATGTGCAGACAGCGTCATACGTTGCCCAGCGCTGACCCTTTCCTTGAATAGCATGCTGCATGTGTCCATGCTGCTCAACATGCAGTGAAGAAGTTGCGCAATGCACGCTTTCTGCAGTCGACTGCTTGGTCGACTGCTTGTGATTGAAGGCCCCTGTTCGCTCAAGCCCGCAACAGGACATCCCGAGATAAGTTGTGGCTGCTGTAGCGCAGGGAATTTGCATTACATTGATGCCGATAACTTCGCAGTCTTCGAGCATATGATAAACGAGTAACTACACCATCAGCGACTCTGTACCGGCTTGGGCTTGGGGCATGCTCTACGTCAATGCAGGCATCAAGAGCCTGAGTCGTCTTGCCGCCGCATACTACCAATCGTGTCAGGCGCTGCAACCTACCCATTTCGTGCTGCCAGCAACGCTGCCTCACACTGCAAGTCTTCTGCATACTTTGCCCAAAGGCTCGGAGTCGTTTGTGGCATTGAACAATCTAAGCGATAACTCAGGAGCTACACATTCGGTAAGCCACCGGGTGCAGGCGCATCCAAGTGTTCCACACAAAGTTTATTGACAGTTTTGATCGCTTACAGCCAAAGCGTGTTGGGCGAGGCACTGGCTCAGGCCTTGGTAAGACAGCTGGAAGAGGGCATAAGGGACAGAAGGCCAGAACAGGTACTTTGCTTTGTGTACTTGATGACATTCGCATGCATGTGCATCTTGGGCATGCTGAGCTCACGCTCTTGACCGTTGTGCAGGGCGAGATCCAAAGCTAGGTTTTGAGGGAGGTCAGACTCCTCTGCGCTTGCGCATTGGAAAGCGAGGCTTCACAAACCCGTATGTTTGCAGCTGGGGCCTTTGCGCACCTTCTTGTTGACGCCTACTGCCTATGCTGGGGTAGTGTCATTCCTTGCATAGATTTTCTGCTTTGCTGCAGGTTTCAGAAGGATTTGCTCACTGTGAACCTAGATGATATAGCCAGGCGTATTAAGGAGGGGCGACTTGATCCCTCCTCAGTCACAACTATGCATACACTACGGGAAGCTGGCCTTATTGGCAAAAAAGTTCACTCTGGAGTGAAGCTGTTAGGCAGGGTGAGTGCCTCACAGTCACCATCAAGCATCCAAGGCTGCACTGCAACTTGTGCTGCTGTGTTGATCTGCAAGGTCAGAGCCCCAGTTCCATAATGTGTGGTGTGCCAATGGCAGCCCCAGTCCCAATTAACTGAGATGTGCACTTTGCAAATCTTAGCTAGCTTAACATGTGACGTAGCCTCTGCTGGCCTGACATCTGGTGTATGTATTTAAGTGCGCTTTGTGCCAAGCATCAAGCATGCTCTGTATGATTGTCAGTGCATTGCCACCTTCTGCATGTGATAGCAGTCCTGCCCTCTGGTCGCAGGGCGCAGACAGTTTTGACACCCCCTTGCTGGCCTGACAGTTGGCTATTTGTATTGACGTGTGCTTTGAGCCAAGCATCAAGGATCTTTGCATGATTGTCAGTGCATTGCCACCTCCTGGCCTCAAGACACTACCACCTTGATCGCAGGGTGCAGAGAGCTTTGACACTCCCTTGCATCTGCAAGTGAGCGAAACATCCAAATCAGCGCAGCAAGCTATTGAGAAGGCTGGGGGAAGCGTCACCACAGTCTACTACAATCAGCTTGGACTGCGTGCTTTGCTCACTCCCTCTTTCTTTGCCAAGAAAGGCAGAGCTCTGCCGCGCCCAGCTGGAGCTCCTGCAAAAGTAGCTGTCCGCTATGATCAGATTGGCCAGCTCCCACCTAACACCGCTTTGCCAGCCCTGACGCAGTAATGGCCTCAATTCACATTGGAGCGCCTGCCAAAGTAGCTGTCCATTATGATCAGTCAGGCCAGCTGCCACCTAACACAGCTTTGCCAGCCCGGACGCAGAGATGCCCTTGTTTCATGTTCCACACCTTTCTTGTCTTAGTTGTGCTGATTGTCAAGATTGTGTAAATCTGGCTTACATCAGCAAGCGCAGTACAGTGCATTGGTCAGGAAGTTGTGCCATGCACATTGCGAGGATATGGCAAAGCGTCACGAGTTACTGCTGTTGTGTCACTCACAACAATTGGCCATGGTGTGTTTGGACTTGTGTCTGTGTCACCAGATTGCAATAATTGTGCCCAGACGCTTAGCCAATAATCAACTTCAGACACAAAGTGTCAACGCTAAGCACATTTTCAAGTTGCAGCACATGTATAGGTGGTCAGCGCAAAGTACAACACAGCTTGACATTGAAAGGCAGCTACAGCTCAGGACTAACCTGATTCACCGGGAGGGGTTGTAGCGACTGTGTGAAGTATGTCCTTGGCAGGCAGTGCTGCATCCAGTGAGTGGTACTCACTATTTGCCATAGTCTTTGCATTTAGCATTCAGCAATTGCAAGCTGGCCCATGGGTTGTCCAGATGTGAGGCCTGTGAGCCTGACTGCCCATGCTGAGCAAGGCACAGATGCGGTGCAACAGCCGTGTAGTGCTGTCCTGTTTCTCCTGCTTGGTGTTGATAGGCATGTGTTCAGCCTTGAACCAATGTGCAAGAAGTGCCAAAGCGAAAGCTTCGCTTGCGTGTGTAACATCAGTAAGCATGACATGTCCCTTAAAACGCATCCACTAGCAGACTGCAGCTGGACCCGATAAATCTGCATAACAAATGGCCAAAAACTTGCTTAGGTGTGAGTGGTACGCTAGTGATTATCGAGACTCAAATGACCACACCCTACGAAATCCTCAAGGCTCATCAAACTCACGGGAAATTGATGCTGACGTGTCTCCCGCCATTTCACCAAGGATGTTGACCAGAGTGTTAACTAGACCGTTGACCCAAAGCGTTGAGGAAAAACCTTACTGCAATCTGTGGCAAGCCTTGCTCGCATTTATCGCGCTGCGGCTATGCCACCTTGATTCATATCCGAGCTCAGTTTCATGAAGCCCTGAGGAGGCTTCGCAACCTGCGAATCTTCGCCAGGACTGTACATCTTACCATGGTGTTCAGCTATTTGTTTACGAAGGACTCGCAGTCGTTAGCACTGAAGAGATATGCGGTAGGTTTGATTGATGCCGAGCACCGAAGCACGACGGCAGCAAGAATTTCCTCTAATCGTCGCCCTACTGCAGGCTGCCAACGGGATTCAGGCCCAAGACTTGGCGTATTATCAGATAATGAATAGCTCAAGCTATTCCGCAATGGTACAACAAAGTCTCGCTTTTCTCCATCGCTTTTCGCGGTCAAAGCCCGTCGCATATGGCTCACCGCTACCTGCAACTGAGCTCACTCAATCTGTGAGTCACCTGCAGGACAAGAAAGTATTGACAGCTACCAGAAGCACGATCAGGATGGCTCAGCAGTGGGAACTCCCTCAATCAGCACTATTGACAGCGCTGGGTACATACTCAGAGCTCATGATGGTCAGTGCACGGTGCATGAACTCTCTTCCAAACAAAGCTGTCTACTTGGGCTTTGACAAAAGTGAACTCCATTTGAAGCTGAATTCTTCGTGCAGAATCTGAAAAGACATAAGGTAGTTCTGGCAGAAGAGGTGCAGCAATACCAGATGCGCCTGCCCTTGCTGCCACAAGAGGCGCCAGAGTACGCCAACTTGTGCTGTCAACAGGTATGAATCAACGGCAGCTTTACATATATGTCTGCTGCACATGAGGCGTGGGTCAACTTGCCTTCCATGAACCAGGAGTGCTGAATATGGTGACCTCCATGCAGGAGGTTGGTTGTCGTCGCATCTATTTGCATCTTTGTATTTCTGGTGGAAACTGATACTGTGCTTGACTGCTAAACAGCAGTGTTGCACAATACGCCAATTTCTTGTTGCCAATGCGTAAAAATGCGCCGTATTGTGCTTCAATGCGCCAATACCCACATTAGTACACATCTGGCCCATAAGTCTCACCAGCATAGACTTCATAGATAACAGGCTGTCACACGGCGCAAAACGCTGCAAGTCAAGCTCTGCAAGTGCGTTGCGCAACATTCTTGGCTGCACCGTCATGAGTGCTAATTCAAATGTGCAATGAGTGGCAGCATGCCAACATTGTGCATCAGGAATACAAAGCTCATGGCACTGACCGTGGTGATGCAGAAGTGATCTGTGACCGCTGTGACCATCAGATGCCAAAAACTGTTGTGTAGCAACAAAACCACTCACCTTGCTTGGTTTGCACCAGATAATGATGCTACAGTCACTTGTGCACTGGATATTGTGCTGTTTATGATTTAACATATTTTTGACCCGTATCCACTGACCAGATTGTCAATACTGTAGAATACTGCTGTATTCTGTATTACGTATTACGTGCGGTGCAACATTGCTAAAAAGTGTTACGCCAATCTGATGCTGGGTGCTATGTAGGGTGTCTTTACATCACATCAGCAGGAGTCACAGTCAGCATACTGCAGGCTACTCTGCTGGTATCATTTGCATAGTTTGCAACTTATGCCCCTTCTTCACTCAGTAATGTCCTTGCTGTTGCTGGTACAGAGTTTGTACAGGGCGCAGTTACACTCTGATCACTACTGCAAGTCCCATCACATCAACCACAAAAGTCACAATCAGGATGTGGCAGGCCTCATCTGCTGCTGTCATTTGCATCATGAGGAGTTGTTACGCTCTTCTTCACTCACTGTCCTTGCTGTTGCTGGTGCAGGCGTTGTTCAGGGCCCAGTACTATAGTGACGACTACTATAAGGACATCATGGGCGTCCTGCATCAGGATGAGTGGCAGGCAAATTGTGTGTACAATGTGCTAGAGGAGATTGAGGCCCAGCTGCAAGGCCGTCAGGTCAGGATGATCAAGACTCTGTCAGAACTGATTTCACTGTGTGAAGTCAGCACAGCCTGAACACCAACAGATTTGCATACTGTATGTGGATTTATCTTATGAAGCGCAGACAGATTTGCGTATTGTATGTGGATTTATCTTATGAAGCGCGCACAAAACAAACTTTCCCCATGAAGATTTTCTTCTAGTGTTGCCTCCTGCATCAGGGCGCAAAACAAAGTGTATGCGTGCACTCTGGAATTCCAAAATGATTGACACATCACTCAGCCGCAATTCTTTACTGTTGACCTTTGCAAGTCAGGATGTGTTGAGATTTTGGCAGATGCTGCAGTCAGTTGCATGCCAAATCACTGCACCATGGTGCAGCAACTGCTGAAGATAAGAAGTCAATATTGTGCTGGCTCAGCTCAATACAGCCAACCCCAATAATGACCCGTGCGGTTTCAACACAATGATGTTGCAAAGTTGATTGCAACCTATGCAACAGATTGTTCTCAAGATAATGACTTGCTGCTGTGCAGGCTCAGCTCAAGGCAGCTGACCCGGTGAGGCACCCCTGCAACTTCAACCCAGCTGCTCACAATGCCATCAGAGCACTTCTAGCTTCACACAAGCAGGTAATCACACAATTCAGGTCGTGTTGTGAGCTACTGGTACTAGGCTACTGCTACATATTTACATAGGGGTGTTTCACTGTGTCATAGACTGCCTGAGCCCTATGGACATATAGTCATTGCCACTGTGTGGAACATGTGATCAGCCTTGTTGGGCTAAAGCATGCAAAATCACTTTGTAGGTATGGATGACAAAGTGCCAATGTTTGTGCATCAAGTGTTGTACAACGGCCACGTGCTGGACATCTGAAGTCAAAGTGATGCATGACAAGAGTCTGTGTTGTGTTGCTAAGCAGCATGACCACTGTGTGTCTGTGCACCACCATTGTCGTGTTTCTGTGCAGCATCACCATTATTGTTTTGTGCAACACGACCCTTGTGTTTCTGTGGAGCGTGAGCCTGGCATTTGCCCAGTGCCTGGCGTATGGGTGCCCATCACACAATGATGCATAGCCACCATCACTATGCTGTCATTGCTAACAATGTGCTAAGAAATTGCCACATGCCATTGGCTGCTTGCAGTTCGCTTTTGCCCAGGTCTGACTGAACCTGTAGCCGATGATAGCTTTGCTTGGTGCACCTTGACATTGCACTGGTGAAACGCGTCTGACAATCACTTGCTGACTATAGGTACAAAGCCATTGCGGCAGCATTTGCTTCTGAACCCAAAAATGCTGTGTCAAGTTCCAGGTTATCTGGATCTTTGAAGTCAGTCAACAGACTGGCAATGCTGGCAGATGTGAAGGATGCCCTACACATATTCTATTGTGACAACATCTGCTGCTGCTTTAAGCAAAATCTTGCCGCCAGGAGAAGCCAGGCTTCACAAGCCTCTTACATGCCATTGCACCGCTTGAAACACCTTCAGATTGTGCTATCCAGGCTGAGTGCTACAGTGTGTGATACAGGAAGAGAGTGTGCTGACTTGATGGCAAGGTGCTTGTATCTCACTCTGCTGCCGTAAGTCTTGCGTCTTTGCGGATGGGTTTCCAGGTCATGTTGGCATCTTTGCTGAGATGGGTTCTCAGATGCAAGCAGCTCAGCTAGAGGCAGCAGCTCTCCGCAAGCCTTTCGCATGCCACTGCGCCACCATAATCAGCCTCATGTGTGCTGACCAAGTAAACCCTCCAGGTTGTCTTTGACACTTCGCGCAAATAATTTTTGAGCTGGAGGCAACAGATCATCACAAGCCCTTTGTGTGCTAATGCGCCACCCAAACACCTTCACATGTGCTGTCCAAGCTAAGTCTGCTGTCTCTGCTGATGTAATCCAGGTGGTGTTTGGCATCTTTGCTGAGATGAGTGCCCAGCTGCAAGGAGTTCTGCTGGAAGTGGCAGCCAGTCAAAGGGATGCAGCTGGCTTGATTGGCTGTCTGGCACACCTTCATGTGTGCTGTCCAACCTGACTCTTTGTCCTTGCTGATGTTGTCCAGGTGGTGTTTGGCATCTTTGCAGAGATGAGTGCCCAGGCTCAGCTGGAGGCAGCAGCTCGCCAAAGGGATGCAGCTGGCTTTATGAGTCGTCTGAGGAGCATCCAAACATTCCAGGCTGACAGCATGAGGGTGAGTCATCATGCTTCGTCTGCCTTACCTGTCTTGTGTGTTTTACTGTTTGATGTATGACCTACAGCACATCTGCTGAGATCCCGCTTACTGCAGCGATGACAAAGTGTCAACAATGTTTTTGTATGCTGAGCATCAGGAGTGCTCAGACATGGCAGACTGATGTCATCAAGGTCTGTTATTGTGCCTTAGGAGCCGTGTGATGGGTGTACTTTGTTTTGGCTGAATCAGGTTGCGAATTGTGCTGTCTTTGCAAAATTCTGTTCCTGACAGCTGTGATGCGGTGTCTAAGCTGTTTTCCATGCTGATTGTCTGCTGTCAGCAAGATCAGGCTTTTGTTTGCTTGCAGCTGGACTGACACAATCTGCTGCAGGCTGTGTGCCTTGCAGATATACATATGCTCTCATTGTGTTTTATTTAGCTCCTTGAAGCATGACAACCCAGCATCCTCACCATCACCAAAACCCCATGACTACCATCACCATCGTCCCTGTGCTCATCATCATCTCTATCAACCCCTTGATGACTACCATCACCAACACTATGAAAGCCATCATCAACACCACCAAGAGGCCCCTCCCGCTCCCCCCCTCCCTCCCGCCATCCCCACATTATTGCTACTGCTGTCCTGCTTCTCTGCTGCTACTGTGACTTCTGATGTTGCTCACACTGTGTATGTTGCATCTGCAGGGCCTGAGACTTGACTTGCGCACAGCAGCTGCTGATAGCTGCTATTGCCATTCCTAACATTACTGCTTTGACTTTAGCTGTTGCTGCTGTTTTCAACAGAATTGTTCACACTGTTATTACTGCATGCGTAGGGTCTGGGATCCAAGCTGCACACAGCAGCTGCTAAGAGCTGGGCACAGCAGAAGCTGCAGCTGTCGCTGATCCTTGCATCACTGCCATTGCTTGTGCTGTCACAGCTACCATCCATATTGTTGTTCACAGTCTTGTTGGTGGGAATGCAGGGTTTAAGAGCAAAGTCGCGCACAGCAGCTGCTGCCACCTGCTGTCAGTGTTTTTGTCAGCACTGCAACTATTTTTGCTGCTACTGTCACCATAAATACTCTTCACACTGCTGTTTTGATGGTCACAGGGCCTGAGAGCAGGGTTGCACAAAGTAACTGTTGGGCTACAACCAATGTTGTCGACATCACCGTCACTGTTGTTGGTGGCACTATCACAGCTGTGATTGCTACCATTGACACTGTTTGTCACCTACTGTTGTTAGATGTACAGGGCCTGAGAGTTGCGCATAGCAGCTGCTGACACGTTGGACCTGGCCACCATCATCACCATCACTATCACTGATGTTTGTTGTTTAACCACTGCTATCAGTATTGCTGCTGACTCCCTGGTCATTCAAGTACAGGGCCTGATAGCAGAGTTGCGCACAGCAGCTGCTGACAAGAAGGACCACCAAAAGCTGCAGCTGTCCTACAGCCAGCTTCAGGACTCCCACTCCCAACTGCAGTCACAGCACATTGCGCTTGAGGAGTCACACTGCACCCTGCATTCAGAGCACAGTGCTCTCGAGGAGTCTTATGAGGACCTGCGTTGGAGGTACACAGAGCGTACAGGGAGTATGTACAAGGCCAAGGAGGAGGCTGCGGCCAAAATGGAGAAGGTTGACAGGGACCATGCGCTGCAGCTTGAGGTAACTTTTCTGCTGACATCTGATTGCTTGCGGCTAATGATTGACAGCGTGCAGATGTTGAAGACAGATGAAGCCTTTCTAAGGGCTTGACTACATGATCAACCTCAGAGATTGCTGCTATGCATCTCCACAAATATGACTGCTGCACAGCCCTGGCTGAGAGCAGTCTCTATTCGCTGTTGCCTATCATGTTCAGATTGGAAAGTGTTTCTGCAATGGTCGAGAGCAACTTGAGGCCAACCCTTAGGCTGCATTGGGTATGACTTATGTCTCAGAAAATGTGGTGCACCAACTGTGTGTGTGCGCATTTGCTGCATCAATTTTGCATAGCTTAGGTTGCAGTTCTCATTCTTGTTGTGTGTACTTGCTGCAGCCCCTTGTCGCATGGCCATTAAGGCTCAAACGCAGCAGGTACTGAAATGGGTCAGCTTCATCTTGTCTTTCAGCAGCTCTTGGTTGTGTCTATCCACAGAGACTATCTCAGAGGCTATCAGCAACACAGAGACCTTCAGTGGCACATATGCAAAACGCAGCAACAGCACAGAAACTGCAATCCATAGCCCATGTTCACCTTTCGACACCCGTATTGCTGAGTGCAGGACCTTCAAGGTCAGCTACTTTCAGCAGAGCTGCAGATTCAGGAGTTCAAAAAAGATGCAGGCGGCTTGCAAAGAATGGCACGCATGCACGGTGCACCAACTATACATGATGCCGATCTCTGACACTGTGTCCTATCGACATTTCTCAGCCATGTTGCTGTATGCAGGACCTTTCAGGCCAGCTATATTCTGCAGAGCTGCAAATTGAGCAGTTCAAGAAGATGCAGGCAGCCTGTGAACAGCTGCAGGCTACCAGTATTGCTCTTTCCAAAGAGAACCAGACCCATATGGATAGTGAGAAGAAGTTGCAGTCTATTGCGGCTGAAGCTCTGAAGTTTGCCAAGACGCAGCAGCAGGAGGCGGCCAGCAATGTGCAGAGGCTCAACCTGAAGCACACCCAAGAGCTTCGGGTATGACACTCTCTTGATGCAGCCTGTTGCTCTCTAACAAAGGAGTCTGCTGGTATGTGTATTCATACACTCATTGACTCACTGACTCATCCATCGTTCATGCATGCATCCATTTGTTCACTCATGCATTTTACTCGTTCATTCGCTAATTCGTTCGTTCGTTCATTCATTCACTCACTCATTCATTCGTATTCATTCATTCATTCATTCATTGGATCCCTCATTCATTCATTCATTCATTCTTTCATTCATTCATTCATTCCATGATAAAGTCGTTGGGGCTGGTTGGCAGATGGCCATTCTGCAGACGTCTTCAACTAAACCTGTCCCCTCAATGGCACATTTCCATCATGCATCAACAGCACCTCATGAGAGTCTATGACACTGTCTCAGAGTTCAGCTTTCACCACCCATATTGCTACATGCAGGACCTTCAGGGCCAGCTAAACTTGGCCAGGTCGCAGATTGAGGATTTCCAGAAGCTGCAGCAGGTTCTGGACCAACTGCAGGCCAGCAGCGCTGCTCTGCTATCAGAGAACGCTGTCCTTACAGACAATCAAGGCAAGCTCCAGCGTGTGGCGTCGCAAGCTCTGGAGCTTGCAAGGACACAGCAAGCGGAGGGGGCCAACAACATTGACAGGCTGAACGCAAAGCATGCTGAGGAGCTTAAGGTATCTCTTCATGCAGCTTTTTGACCAGGGCTCATCTTGTTTTCCGTAGCTTTGCTGTCTGAGCATGGTCATGCTGTCTTTTTAGTGCATCTAGCTCCAATGTCTAGCGCCTAGCTGCATTGCTGTACACGGTAGCACTCACTTTTTGCTTGCATGTAGGGGCTCCAAAAGCAGTTGAAGTCAGCTCAGACTCAGATTGAGGACCTTCAGAAGGAGCAGCTGGAGTATGAGCAGCTCAAGGACTGCAAGCCCCACCTTGAGCCTGTGCAGTCGCACTCAAATTTTGCTTGCTTGCAGGAGCTCCAGAACAAGATAAAAGCAGCACAAGCTGAGGTGCAGGACCTCAAAAGGTGCAGCTGGAGCCTGTGCAGCTCACAGATTCAAGAAGTCGCCTTGTGTCTATGTGGTTGCACTCATTTTTCGATTTGCTTGCAGGAGCTCCGAAACCAGATGAGGTCAGCAAAGGCTGAGGTAAGACCTCAAGAAGGTGCAGCTGGAATAAAAGCATCTCAAGGACTTCAAGACAGAGCTTGAGTCTGTGCAGTCGCACTCAAGTTTTGCTTGCTTGCAGGTGCTCCAAAACCAGGTGAGCTCAGCACAGGCTGAGGTGAAGGACCTCAAGAAGGTGCAGCTGGACCATGAGCAGCTCAAGGAGTTCAAGACTGAGCTTGAGTGCCGTACCTGCCGCGCTCGCAACTCTGAGCCGCTGCGCCAGGTCAAGTCTGGGGTTCAGAAGTTGATGCTAGAGGTTGAGCGGCAGCTTGCAGAGAAAGGTGGCAAGGAAAAGGCTGAGCAGGTACAAAATTCATTCATCATCATCATCATCATCATCATCATCATCATCATCATCATCATCATCATCATTCTTGTTACCATTATGATGTTGGTCGTGATTCTTAGTTTCATTGTCTCAGGTGATGCTGCTGTTGGCATCAATCTCAGGCCAAACCTTTGTCGCATGCAATGTATGCAAGGCTTGACACTCAAGTGCATGCTTGCCCATGCAATGCGTGTCAATATTTGATTTTGTGGAACAAATGGTACATATCTTTCTGTACAACATGAGCTTCAAGAGCTGTTAAAGCATCACGGGCACATTCTGGTCATGCTTAGACAATCCATCTCATGTTTAATCAAAATCATGTCACAAAATTTTACAATGTTCACAGAGTATCTGTGTGCTTGCAGGTCAACAATCCTGATTACATCCCCGCCCTGCCCTCCAGCCCAACTCCATCCGCCCTCAGCCCCAGGCCTCAGGGCTCACGCCTGCCCACTCAGCGCTCAAACACTCAAGCCTCATCTGCAGAGCTCACAGGACTTGGGGCCAAGCCCAAGATGAGCCCTAACGGCTCATCTTCTTCATCTGTGGCATCTGATGCCCTGAGGAATGCTGATGTTACTGGGAAGGCCTTGGCAGAAAGCGGTGCTGAGCACGCTGAGGCTGCTGTCACTGTGCCTGCTGTACACAATGGCAGCAAGAGCAAGAAGAAGCAGAAAAAGGTGCATTTTCTGCAAGTTGTTTTTTCTGCATGACTGGGTGCCTTTAGTCTGCGATGACCTCAAAGGGAAGGGGAAACAACATTGCAGTGGCCTTGTCTGTGCTGTAGGAATGTATTATTGGGCTGATGCCTTGCAAACAACGATATGGACCAAGTGCACACGGCTGCATCGTGCACAACGTCGCAATGACTTGTGCAAGTCAGTCAAACTTGTTCTGCCATCTCTGAAACATCGCAAACCTGTTGGTCTTCTCGCAGGCTGGGACAACAAGCCAATCTGTGGTGCCTTCTGAAAGCCCACCTGCCACTAAGCAGTCCCCACCCCCCCTTCTTTTGGCCCCTTCATCGCTGCTGACGACTCACCCTTATTCACCTTGTATCAACCCCTGAATCACAGTACAGCCTACTTGTGATCTCAACTTTGGTTCTTCTGCAGACTGGGGCAAAAAGCCAGACTGCAGTGTCTTCTGGAAGCCCTGATGCTGCCCCCAAGCAGCCCTCCTTTGTGGCCCCATCTATGCCTGCTGACGACTCACCCTCCTCATCTTTGTCATTTGCTGCCCCTGGGGATGCTGACGTCAGTGAGAGCGCTCTGGTATCAGGCAGTGACAGGGGCTCTGAGCCTGCTGATGGTGTGGCTGCATCAAAGGGAAAGAGCAAAAAGGCCAAGAAGAACAAGGTAAGCAAACTCCTGCTTTGCTGGGTGCCTGTATTTACTTGTGATTGACGCCCGCATAAGGAAGTCATTTGCAACAGCCTGGTTTTGATCTGTGTGGTCTTTATATGTAAAATGATTGTCACAGCAATGCATTACGCACAATCATACGTTCAGTTTGTGTATAGCCAAAATCCTCAGGGATGTCCTGTCACACTCCAAAATTGGCCAAAGACCTGTACTACCACTGCTAGCCCCTTCACATATTTCATGTCAAGCTCAATTGCTGCATTGTGTGCGATTGTTGCAGGGTGGGGTACAGCTCTTGCTTGACCTTCACGAGTGGGCTACATATATGATGCCATGCTGCAACGACATATTAGTGATTCAGCCTTCGTCTTGCTGCAGGCTGGGGCAAAGAGCCAGACTCTACCTCCCACTCAAGACCCTGCTGCTGCTCCCATCAAGCAGCCCCTTACTGCCCTTCCTACCCGCACTAGCCCTGTCCCATCCACCGCCGCCCAACAGACCCTGGAGCGCAGCTCAAGCAGTCTAGTGACCGCGGCTGGCCCAAAGCCCATTGAGGCTGGAAAGCCGTCTGAGGGCACCAGTGGTGCAGTGAGGCCCATGTCCAAGTCCCAGAAGAAGAAGCAGAGGGAAAAGCTGAAGGCAGCACAGGTGATTGCTGCCATGCATGGTCAGGAAAGAATCAATCATGCGTTTCTGGTGTACATGGGTGCATGTGGGTATTGCATATGAGTGTTTGTATACTGCGTCTTGAGTAATTTCGTGCAAATGGCAGCCAGGTAAAGCATGTCTGCTGATTTTGACAGCGAAGCAAACACTAATGCAATATCACAGCTGTATACTGCACGCATTACAATCGCTGCGAGCTCAGCACAATCATGCCAATCTACATGTCCGATAACAGCTTTCATCTGCAATGCCTGTACTCATCAGATGTCTGGGACATGCTTGCAGGCAAAGGCGGCCATCAATGCACAGGAGCAGGCCGTTCTAGACTGTCCCACCCCAACCCCCACACCATGCCCACCGTCCTCAGCCCCAACCCCCACCCCATGCCCACCCCCCTCAGCCCCAGCTGAGGCATCCGGCTCAGGCCAAGTAGTAGACGCCAAGGCCACTCCTTCCACTGCTGTGTCTACTACTGTGAGGCTCCAAGAAGTGCCCCTGTCCAACAAGGAGCTGAAGAAGCACCTTTCTGGTGTCCACAAGGTATGTGCATGGTTGATGAAGCATTGTCAGAAGCTGAGGGGAAAAGTCCCCTGACCTCGTGTGTCATGATTCCATTCACTGCCAGGGTAGTGCATGCAGCCATCACTCCATGCGTTTCATTGCAGCCATAGTTTCGTTGGCCATGTGCTGCATTGCTCAGGTATACAGCTCAAGTCTGAGCAACAAATTGTGCTACTTGACTTCATGTCTGTGAATGCAGCCACATTTGATCAGCAGTTTGTGCTGAGCTACTGCAACCATCTGGGTGATACTGCTCGACAGAGCTTGAGCTTTCTTGTTCTTGACTGCAGCCCAAGTCAGAGTGGCTATGCCAGAGGGCAGCACAGGCACAAGGGCTGCGAAGGAAGGAGTTGATGGACCAAGTGCAGTTTGAGGCTGTGCCCAGTTGCCCTGGCTACTGCTGGCCTGCTGACCAGCTGTGGAGGGACATTAGCAGCGGTGGCCAGGCCAGCATCCACTAGTAAGCCCCTGTGCCTTTCTTCTCCTATCAACTTTGTGTCGTTGCTGCTCATGCTTGCAATGGATTGACCTGTCTAGCGTTATTATGCAAGACAGTTCCTAACTGCCCTGGCTATTGCTGGCCTGCTGACCAGCTGTGGGGGGACAGTGACAGCGGTGGCCAGGCCAGCAATCACCAGTAAGCCCCTTCGCCTCCCTTCCACCTTCATCTGCTTGCTATCTGTATTTGCTATGAGCCAGCCTGCCTTGTCACTAGGACATTGTCAGAAAGTCATATTCAAGGCAGGTAATCTTGTGTGTCTCCTCTAATGTGCTGCTAATGTGCAGTGTGGAGTACTGGTTTGAGGATGCACAGGGCATCCTGCAGCGGCGCCCAAGGGCAGTCAAGGTTATGCCCTACAGCACGCCTTGCCAGGTGGCGCTGGCAGACAGGGAGGCCGCCAACCTGGCTGCCCTGTCATCACAGGGTCAGCCCTGCCCCTTCGCCCCTTCACTCTTCCATGAGGTCATTGCACCTGCCAGCTGTGGGGCTAAGCAAGCATGGCTGTCCATGAGGTACGTGGCCCATCATCTGATTCCCTGCAGTCATTGACATGCATCCTGCTGCAATCTCATATCATTGCGGCTAGGTGTTTCAGTACAGGTGCTAGCCAGTAGACCGTGCTATAAACTGTTGAATTGGTGGCCTGTGCTACATGAGCTTCACCCTTGCTCAAACCTGATTTCTATAAGATGTCCAGACGCATGTGCTTAATCAGGGTGGTCATCTGGTATGTGCTCTGCTGCGCGTCCTGTCATGTCAAAGTTGCTGACTTTGAGTGCCTGGCTGTGCAGTTTGATTGAGGGTGAGGAGCTGTCAGAGTACATGGGAAAGGCTCTGGAGAAAGTGAAGGGCGACAATGTGGTCCAGGTGGTCGCTCCCGTGATCAAGAGGCTGTTGCAGGTGTGTATCTACCCTTTTCTTTGTTTTTTCTGCTGGTGACCACCGCAGTTTGTGTCACATTTGACAGCTCCTACCTGCACTTTTACTTCAAATTCTGTTGGCGAAAGTCAGCTTGCTTTGTACAATATCGCCTATTCTGGACAACAGCATTCTAGCTGGCACACAAAGGCATGTGTCAGGCTGATGCATCACTGAACTCTCAGCTTACAGAGTGCTTCGCTTCAAGTGGCCACTGCTCTAGACAGCAGCCAATGCGTCCAGCAGCAAATCACTCACACAGCAATGCTACGCACCAACTCTCTAAGCATGGCAAGCATGCCCAGCCATGCCTTTGTGCTCACACTGGCCCTGTTTCCCTCAGGTAGTAGCCACCATGTATGCCAGCGGTCAGAGGTGCTTTGGCGATTTGAAGCCTGAGAACGTCATGATCCAAGGCAAGAAGCAGCTCACCCTTGTCGACTTCTCTTCAAGCTGTGATGCCACTCAAGGTATATCTTTGCTGTGTGTTTCTGTGCATTTATATGTGTCTGTGTCATGCTGAAGTGTTAAGGGAGAAAAGCAATTGACCCTTGTGGACATTTCTTCCAGCTGTGACAATACCCTGAATACACCTGTGCCCTGTTTGTCTGTCTGTGTGTCTGTGTCTGTGTCTCTGTGTGTGACGTGTGTCAAGCATCAAGGATGGCCTTTTGCATCCCCAGCTGCTATGCTGCACTTCTGTGTAAGGTCTTCACTCAAGCGCATGTGTTTGTGCTGCAGAGGCTATCAAGGGGGCTCCCTACACCCTTGGCTACGCTCCACCAGAGGCCATGGCAGTGGCCCTCACTGGGGCCACTGCCCTCAGCCCTCTTGACTCCCACAAGGGTGACGTGTATGCCATTGGAGTGATGGGGTTGCTGTGGCTGAGTGGCAAGGGAAACATGCCCTTTGGCCCGACCAAGGCTCAGGCCGCAAGGATGCAGACTGCAAAGGGCAGTGAGGCCAGCAAAGTGCTGGATGCGGAAGCGCTGCATGTTGGCAGAATGCAGCAGGACTGGGTGAGTACAGCTAAGCTTGCTTAGTGCAATATGAGCATGAGTGCTTTGAAAACTTAAGATTTTTTGCTGATACACCAAGATCTAGATGTGTACAGCTACACTTCCTAGTGCAGTATAGGCGAGACTGCAAGAAAAGGTTGGCATGTTTTGATGGCCTTGATGCAAGGCTCCATGCACCATGCAAACTTTGTTTGCTTGAGAGCATCAACGTGAGCTTTGCAGGTCACTGCATTGCAAGCTAGGCCAGCAGGGGTTGTGATCAAGTGAAACAGCGTATGACGCCTGTATTGACAGTGTGTGTCTGGTCCATTGCAGGCTGATGCAGTCAACAGTGGAGACAGTGATGGCAAGGCAGCACAGTGGCCAGAGAAGTTTGCTGGCGCTCTGCAAGGTGTCCCTAAGGGTGCTTCAGTCAGAAGCGATGCAGAGTCATTCTTCGCGACTTTGCTGCACCCTGACAATGCAAGGAGAGCAAATGCCAACGAGGCATTGCAGCACCCATTTCTTAGGCAATATTAGCGAGCTGTGAGGGTGAAGGCTAAAGGCTGAGTTTGGTTGCTGTTGCAGTCTATAGACGTTGCATGTACTGTACTTGTAATAATGTTCGTCGCATCCTAATGTTGCTTGGGCCATGCAATAAATCGTCGTTTGAATTTTTGCGTATTTTCATGGGCTGTCGGGCCTTGCTGGAATGACTTTTAATGCACGTTGGGCACTTGTAAAGGTCTGCAGCATTTCTGCATTGCACTAGCAATATCACTGCTACATGCAGCAAGACATTCTGTTGCTGATTGGACTTAAGACAACGCCCTGTAACAACAAGCAGACTGACACTAATCCTCTGAAAAATACTGACAAACTGGATCAGACATCTTCGTCAATGTCATAACTTGGGCCTGCATCCTCTTCAAGGTCTTGTAGTGCATCACACTCAAAGACCTGCGCTCTCCCAGATCACATGCCAGGCTCGTTGCGCATTTGTCTCCAAGAATGCGCAAATAATGCTTATTTTTCAAGGAGGTCGGACACATTCAACACTTTGTTTATTGTCTTTTTAGGCTTGTCGGCGTTTGAATAGTTGAATATTAAAAAGACGAAGAATATTACGAGTACGGTATATGTTTTGTGTTTTTTTGGGTATTCACACTATGTAAATTGCTTAATATATGGCACGTCCAAATTCCACGTCCACAAGTGCTGTATGGCACATAGCATAAACATCTATATCGACGTCTACGTATGGCATGTAGCACAGATGTCACGCATCCATATCTAGTTCCAAATAGCTGACAACAGTCATCAAGCTTGCAGAAAAAGCTAGCGAAAGCACTGAATTACACATTGCACACATGTCTGTGGCACAGATGCTAAACAGCACATAGCATAGATGTCACTCCTCCATGTCTGTTTCCAAATAGCTAACACTGGTCATTAAGCTTGCAGAAGGAGCTAGCGGAAGCGTCGTATGGCACATAGCACAGATGTCTGTGGCCTGCCGCTCTGCTGATGATGTATACTGCTTGCATGTTCTGCAGCAAACGGCACTAGACATGTTTTTGATGAGCTTGCCAGACGCCACGCAAACCTGCGCAAATAATACAAAACTTCAAAATTGACTCAATTAGCTAATGCTGAAAGTCAAAAAGGCTTTGCTAGTCCAGTGACACTGTGTCAGACAGTATCAAGTCTGCCACCATGGTACAGAAAATTTAGCCTCGTCCTTGCCTATGCTTAGACTTTCTGCAGATGATGAGCTGTCAGATGCTCAACAACACCTTTATGCAAGATTGCGGCACTTGCACCAGCTTAGGCGTGAGTTGTGACACAGATGCTCTCATGCCCAAGTGGTCTCAGTCTCTAACATAGTAAGCTTTCTAAAGCGACCAGGCACATCACAGGGGCTGTTGCTCACTGAGAATCAGCACTCAAGGACTGTGCTTGCAGACAACATACAAAGACCTACCTCGTGCTTGTTGCTCTTTGCTTTGGCTGTCATGCCAAGCGCTGCCAGCTTGATGCTGCCTTGCTCCCTGGTCTCATATAGTGCCTTGGGATCGTTTGGCGGATCCCTGGTGAATATGGACATGGCAAGGTCTGCAAGCTGCTCCCTTGTAGCCTGAAAGCAGCAGGACAGCTTGTCATGACCCTGGTTTCATACAGTACTTTGGGATCATTTGGTGGTTTCCTGTTGAGTATGGCCATTGCAAGGTCTGCAAGCTGCTCTCTCTTGACCTGAAAAGCATCGGGACAGCTTTTCGCAAGCATACACCAATTTGAAGACAAACGTGCTGGGATGTAGTCACATACAGCGCCTCGGATCATTGGTATATCCCTATGAATATGGACATGGCAAGGTCTGTAAGCTGTTCCCTCTTGGTCTGAAAGCAGCAGAACAGCTTCTCATAGCGCTGGTTTCATACAGTGCCTTGGGAGCATTTGATGAATCCCTTGTCAATTTTGTCAATTTGGCCATTGCAAGATTTGCAAGCCGATCTTTCTTGGTCCAAAAGCAGCAAGAAAACCTGACATGACCATACACCAGGGCTTACACTCCAAGACATGCAGTTCCGCAATGTTTCCAACATCAAATGGCGAAGACATAAGAAGACACAAATTCCAAGCTGCCCTGACATCCATGTTGTAGCTTTGGTTACAGCTTGAGATGTTGGACCAAAGCTTGTCTGATCGATGTCTGATTTCAGCAGGCAACGGTCACTATGCCTACGCGCTGTGCTAGCAACAAACAGAAGTAGCTGTCATGGCAGCTGCAACAGCACTGTACGTCTTGACGCCTAGCACCACAGACTCTGTTGGAACAATATGATACAGTAACAGATAGACAACAGAATTGACGCAAAGACTTCATGACAGACACAAGTCAAACAACAGTGAGGACATTCTCTTTTCTGTAGTTTGTGCACTTAACAAGTCACCTGATCAAGGCTGGTGAGGGACTCCAGCCTTGTGAATGCCTTGCTGCACTGACCAAAGAAGCCATTGTAGAAAGCGGTCAGGCCCAACAGGCTGTACACATCTTGTGGATCAAGCAGATCTTCAAATCTGCAAAGCACATCGCTGGACATGTGAGTCATGGGTGAAGACAAGGGCAGGGCAGGTGGGGGCCGGGCACCGCACGCAAGTGTTGCAGGCAGGGCCGGACAGCGATTGGCAGGAATGTAGCCAAGGGCCAGCAGTACAATACAGCGCAATGCAAAGCAGAGCAAGGCAGCGTAGGTGCGGGGTCACTTGTGCAAATGCAGGGCAGGGCACAACAGGGAGGCAGATGAGGGTAGGGCAGGGCAGAGCAGGAAATTGTATGGCAAGCCAAGGCAGTGCAAAGCACGGCATAGAAGCCGACCAGTGCAGTGCAAGGCAGAACAAGCTGAGCCAGATGAAGGCTTACTTGCCCAGGTGCAGACATGCCGTTGGATGTAGAATAGGTCAGGTTGAGACTGTAGCTTAGTGAGGGTAGATGGCGGCTTACTTGCGCAGATGCAGGGCTGTGCGCATGGCAGCATCCATATTGCCAGCATACAGGTGGTGGTGGGCCAGAAGTCTGAAGCAGTGGGCCTGGGTGCGGTCCCAAGGCAATGCAATGTTGAGCAAATTCAGCTTTCTGAAGCTTAACGTGGCTGAATGGAGGCTTACTTGCGAAGATGCAGGGCTGCACGCATGGCAGCGTCCATATTTCCAGCGTACAGGTGGCGATGGGCTAGCAGCCAGAAGTGGTGAGCCTGGGTGCAGTGCCAAGCACTGCTAAGGGAGCCAGGGCCAGGCCCAGCTGCCTCTAACTCCACCAGCCCTGCAATTCACATGTCCATGCGCTATTGTCTGGAACACACTTGCAAAATGCTTGAAGCCCACGCCGCCCGCCTGACGGCAACCTTGCCATGCAACCAATGCCACTGTACATGAGATGCAACATAGGAGGCCAATGCCCAGGCATTATGAATGTGAGCTTGCCTTTCAGGGTGTTTGCAGCTGCAGCAGTTTCAGCTGTCAAGCATTTTGAGACCAGTCATCAAACATGCCATCCATCCACTACTGCAACAGCACATGCAACCAATGTCAACCAACTGTATGTCCAATCCATAAAGTATAAGACCAAAGTCAAGCAATGCTATGACACTGAAACAACCCATAGTGTATGAGACCAACATATATGCACTGTATATGACATCTAACACCAGCCCATCCTGTTTCAGACCAGAACACATAAATCATGTGAGCTTGCCTGCGAGTGTGTCAGCAGCTGCAGCAGTCTCTGTTGCTGCAGGGCCTGCCCTGCTGGGGGATGCCCCAGGGCTGTTGCCCCCTATGTTTAGCATCCTGGCTTTCAAGTGGTCCACCTCAAGAGCCGCCAAAAGGTACAGCTTCTTCAACCTGAGTGGTGGAGCATGGACAGCAGCTTCTGATTGCGCCAGCTGCATCAATAGCTGAGCTGCCTCCTTGTGGAAGTGAGCCTGCAATGCCAAGGGGCCAGTCACAGGGAGTCTGGGTATCATGCCAGGGTGATTGTGGTGACTTGGGCGTTTTGATAGCCAAGTGTGGCAGGCAGTCCACCTCTAGAGCCGCCAATAGGTACAGCTTCTTCAGCCTGAGGGACAGGGCATGGGTGGCAGCTTCAGATAGCGCCAGCTGCATCAATATCTGAGCTACCTTCCTGTGGAAATGAGCCTGTAGATGTCAGAAGATGGATGATAAATGCCCTGAGCATAATATATGAGCTTGTTTGTGACGGGGGGATTGTTTCAGTGGCTGGCAGCTTCTGATTTGACCAGCTGCATCAGTAGCTGAGCTGCCTCATTGAGAAGTTGTGCCTGCAGCGATCAGCATAGCATGCTCCTCTTGCGCTTTGGAAGTATAGCTCCGAAGCTGGACTGCTGACGTGGCTTTTAAATTGCTGTTGTCAACTCCAGCAATGGTGTAAGATCTTCCTGTTGCCATTGCTGCATGCAGTAAGCCTGAGCAGGACTTTGTCTCAGTGCTGCTCAAAGTCTCACCATGCGATGAAAGTGTCCCACGACTCAGTACCACTGCCCAAAGCGCATACAAGGGGTGCAACAGCAAGGGTGACCAGAGCCATTTGCCAAGCAATGGCCGAATGAGGCCAGGGCACACCTTTCTGTACAGTTGGACAGCTTCCATGGTCTTGTGCTGCTCCAGCAGCATGGCAGCATACTTGAACAGCAGGGTTTGGATCTCAGGCATGCTGTGTTGCTGAGCCAATGCTACAGCTTGGTCCCACTGGTTGAGCACCACACAGCAGTCAACTGCCTTCTTCACTTTCCCAGCCTGTTGCAAACAGCACAGTCATATGTTTGCACACAAAGAGACAAGTATTGTGTGAAGTGTATGTAGCTTTCCTTCGCCAGTCATGTATGCCATGGTGCTGCCTGCTTCTCTATGTTTACAGCAGCTATTGCCTGTTGTGAAGAGCTTGATCGTGGGATGGCGTGCATGCAGTGAAAGACATGTGCCGAGCCCTAGCAGCTGCTTGCGCTGCTGTTGTCACAGCAGCTGTAGATGACAGAGACGATGCTGAGCTTCTGACTTGCTATCACCAAAGATGACAGTCAGTGAGATGATGACAGTACTAAGCAAAGTGTGCTTGCAAGTCACATACAGATCACATGTAGTAGGCAATGCTGACCACAATGCTGCCCAATAGGCTCAAGGCAGAGTGCTGGTTGTGCTTGTACAGCTGGTGTCACAACAAACAGACAACACCGTTCAGAGTTTGTCCTGAGGTCACAAAGCTGGCTGTGAAAGAATGAAAAGATGACAATTACCATCACAGCTGCTAGGCAACTGTATGCAAATGCCACAAAATGCTAGGCAGCAAACGGCGTGACATCAATGTAGGCAGCAGCAGCTTGCTAGCGCAGATCCACACCATGGAACTGGCTATCCAAATGCAGCAGCGGGGGGCTGATGTCTAAGGCGGTGCAATACCACTCATCATAGTGCCGTCCAGCACAGATGCTAGGGAAGTGTAAGCAGGTGCTAGACGCAAATCAGCAGTGAAGGACCTGACCTTTATGTAGGCAGCAGCAGCTTGCTGACACAGACCCACACTGTGGAATTGGCTACCCAAGCGCAGCAGCAGGGGACTACCCTCAGGGGTGGCTGCTATCAGCTGCTCCAGGCTGTCAAAGTCCTCAAGCTGATACAATGCGTCTGCCAGAGCATCACTGTTCTTGGCCTGGGCGTAGTATGCTGCTGCCTGCATGAGCACATATTTCTCAATGCTATAATCAAATGCAGCATAGAAAAGCTTGTAAGGTCATGACTTTACCAATTTGTTCAAAATGGTAAGCAAATCACTGCAGTTCGTGGTGCTGCTGTTGGTACTATGGCTTGACTGTGGTCAAGCCATAGTACAATATTGTGCATCAGTTGCCACACTGGCTTCAGGCTTTTGCGCCTGCATCACTCCATAATCACAGCGCTTGGCTCTGTGTGTTGCTGACTGTACATAGCATGCTGCCTGTCAACTTACAGTTGGAACACACATGTGCCTGTGTGGTATAACACCTCAATGCTTCTGGTGCAATGCACCTGTATGCTGCTGCTATGATGTTCCTGATGTATTGCTGCAACGTGCATATGTGCTTCTGCTGGGTTGCACCTGTGCTTCTGTCGCAATGCATCAGTGTATCTGTGTATGCATGTAAGGTGAAAGGTGTCAGGCTGTACCTTGTGCCACCTGTGCCTGTCAGCATAGTGGTCGCCAATCTTGTTCCATATCAAGACCAGCAGCGCATCATTGCCAGTGTTACGCTTCAACAGCTGCTCAGCCTGTAGCAGCACATAGCTCAACATAATTTGCCGTCAGCTGCTGCATACTCAAACATCATCTGCTGTTGGCTGCTACGTGGCTGAACATCATCTGCTGTTAGTCGCAACACAGTCAATGCAAGCCATCAAGCATTGCAGCAGGAGCTAGATGCATGATGTACAGGTCGAGGCTGCATTCTTTGCTGAATCATCACAGGGATGACCAACACTCTCTGCAAATCAACTTGCTTGGCCTGTACCTCATCCCAGAAATGACAATGGAGCAGCACGCAAAAAGGCTGTAAGTCATCACAGACCTTTATTCCAATGCCTCTGTACAAGCGACTGACAAAAAAGACTGAAAGACACAGGACAATGAGTCAAAGACGAGTTGCACGTCATGACAGATGGAAGCTTACTGCAAACCAGTCTCCCAGACGCATGTACATATCCACTGCCAGGTCTGGTCTGTCCATGCGGCGGTACAGGGCCTCTGCCTCATCAAACTGCTTCAGGTACAGCGCAATCTCTGCATCCTGCTTCAGAGCACTGTCCATGCGCCTTAGCTGCTTCACAATCTGAATGCCCTGTGACAACACGTAATGTATGTCAAAGCAGACAGCATCTCTGCTTCATCAAAATGCTTGAGCTAGAGAGCAAAGTGCATCCTGCTTCACAATTTGCATGCCCTAGAACTGTGCACAGCATATTTGAAGCACACAGCGCATAACATGTCCGCTTCATAAGCCTGTTGGAGACACAGAGCGATACATGCGCTTCAGCTGCTTCACAATCTGGATGCCCTGTGACAGCTCCAACTGCTACAAGCAATGCTGTATGGCAGGGCAAGTTGCTGCCGGTCTGCAACACAAGCTGCAAGAGGCAACATACACAGGCAAAATGCAGACTTTGAGCTGTTGCAGCTGCAATGGACCAGTTCAAAGTCAAAGCCTGAATACATGCGACGTCACAAGGACCTGCCAGAAGGGTAGCAATGCTTCATCTTCATGTAGGATGGGTAAGCTACCTTATACTCTGCACAGCGCACGAAGCTTTTCTCAGCCAGAACACTTGTGACGAGTCATGTCCATGCAGCATAATTTTAGGCCATGGGCAAGCTACCTGATATTCTGCACAGCGCACAAAGCTTTTTTCAGCCACATCCAAATTCTTGGCCTTCAGGGCATGCTCAGCAAGGGCACGCCATAGCCTGTGGGAAACACAGCAGACTCAGCTTGCAGGACTAGTCTGTGTCATCAGACTGTGTTTGATTCTCTTGGTCCCTGCCATTGCATGTGGTCTGATTGGGTGCATGGCTCTTGGAATTGAGAGCACAGTGCAGCAGATAAACAGTAAGTCTGCAACTCAGCTAGAATGAGGTCAGTGCTTGATGAATGACAGTGTCAGCAGTTGATGCAGTGTTCAAGCATGACCAGAGGGTTGTTCAGCAGATGCAAAACAAGTTGCTTCTTCACCTAGGGTGTGGCTGTTGCTCAATGAATTGCATGATGTCAACACTTGATAAAGCGGTCAAGCAAGCACAGAAGGCTGAAGATGCCAAACAAGCTGCCAGTGTACCTGGGATGTGGGTTTTGCTCAATGAACTGCATGGTATCAGCAGTAGATACAGTGGTCAGCAGTTGTCTTGTGTCACGCAAGCTGCGTGTCTCAAACTGAAGGACCTGTTCCTTCCAAGGCTGAGTACCAGACTTAAGTGTGTCTTCCAACATCACAGCCTGCACATCCAGGTTGTGCATTGCAAATCTGTGAAGATTTGCTCATGCATTTACATTCCAGCAACTGAAATTGTTGCATTGTACGCTCAACTGCATGCTCCTGCCTGCTATGACGAGGACAAACCTGTAGGATTGGTGTTGAGGGACTAAAAACCTTGCAAAGCAGGCAAATTCACAGCATTTCAAAAGCAACCATAACGTGCACTTGAGTCATGCATTGACATTTGAAGTCATTGTAGTATCAGACTTCACTGCATGAACGCCATCCTTCATGACTTAGCAGTGCTGAGCTTTGTGCTATTGATGCTGTCCACAGCTTGTATCAACGTGTGTGGGTCTGACAAAGCCATGTTCCTTACCGTGACCTCCAGGTCTTTGAAGCAGCAGAGGCGTGCTGTGGACTGGACAGGCTCTTCAGGGTCTAGCCCCCTGTACAAGAAAGACCAGCATGGTCAAGACCTTGCAGACAGGCTTGAGCACCCAGAACCTTTACATCTACAACACCGCACCCATAGAGCTGCGTGTATGTTGCAATCACATGAACAGCTCAAGCACAGCCAGAACGGAAGACTATGCATCAGAAGGTACTGTGCAAAGACAAGGAAGAGTTGCCTAGACAGGTTGTATGGCATCTGTTACTTTGGCCAGTAGGCACTGCACAGGGAACGCCCGCTGACTCTGGCCACCCATGATGCAGAAATGCCTGGTCATGACCAAAGCTCAAGAAGCTGTGCTTGCAGTCTGCGCGTTTCATGTTTGCAATGATGTGCCTCAACAGGGCTTGCTCACCAAAATTCCCTATTAGTCATGAGAAACATGACAACAACGACTCATGAAAATATGCAGGGTAATCTGGTGTCTCAGGTGGTTGATGCTGACCTGAAGATGTACATGCGTCCCTTCTCCATCATGGCAAACAGGTCGGGGCTGTCCTGGCTCCAAAGCATGTCCCATACATCCTGCAAAGCCAACATGCACTAGCTGAGCTAACTGTGATATCCTGCTTGTCTTATTAGTCTGTCTGGCTGATCACGAAGAACAATGGTGGCTTCTGCAGACTCTCACCAAGAGGGCATTGTGTGTGAATAAATTCCAGATCCAAGTGTCTGGTCTATACTCATCAGGGGTTAGTCTATGAACAACAGCAGTCAGGATGAGGGCTCTGTGAGGGAGATCATGTGACGCACAAGGAGTAGCGCACTGTTAGGACTGACCTTGCGCTCTATTGACAGGTGCTCCCCTGATACTGGCATGCGTGGGCTCTGAGCTGCAGCCCCAGCCTGCTGAGGGGCTGATTGGAAGTCGTAGAAGGACAAAACGCCATGCAAGTCAATGACAGACATGCGAGAGGCATCGGAATTGAGCGCAAGCGCCCGTGGCTGGCAGCGCAGCATGTGCTTGCCTGCAGATAACAAAGCAAGCCATTTTGTGCCGTAAGGTAGCTGGGTTATATGCACCACATGCTTAGCACATTGCATCCACATGCACGCCAAGCATTTGACATCCTGGCACATATTGTCAAATGCAATGTGCCAGCTGCCATGACCTGTTTTGTTGGGTACATAGCAGCTCCAGTGATGCTTATGAAATTTTGTGAGAGGCATCATTGCTCAATTGAAGCTTAGAATTAGTCTGACACAAAATAACAGTGGCTTGCTTGCTGGTATTAGTGTGGTGGTGGTGGGTTGAGGGATGCACAGATCTGCGCGAGCAGCTATTGCACTGCAGATGTTGTGAGCAAGTTCATGCCGAGGCTCTGCGGTGCACACCATGGTGTTTGTGGGGTTGCCGAGGGGTTTGAGCTTCAGCTATTATCACATCACATGCTGACAATATCAGGTGCTGCCAAAAAGGCAGCGGAAAAGGGAGAGGAGCAGTTGGGGAGGGCGCCTGACCAGCAAGGAGCATGGGGCAAAGCTGGGGGCCAGGCATTTGTTGTACTCAGCGCCACATGCTGACAACATCAGATGCTGACAAAACGGTCACAGAAAGGAATGGGGGGCGGCCTTGAGATGGCAAAGGTTCTGAGGGATTAGCTGTAGCCATCAGAATGTGCTGACAACACCAGATGCTGACCACATCAGGTGTTCACACAAAGGCAACAGGAAAGGAGGGGTAGCGGGGAGATGCTTGGGGGTTGATGGGGTTGGGGGGGGGGGTGACAGGGGCTGACCAGCAGGCACCAGGTCTGGTAGGCTGTAGCAGAGGACCTCCCGAGAGGTACGCCCAACCAGCAGCATATGGGAGGCAGCTGTGATGGCTGTGATGGGATTGTTTGCTGCTGAAGAACCACCAGCCCCCCTCTGCACACCAGTCACTCACAGGAGTCTGCTTGCCAGCCCTTCTGGATACAAGTGTCCCTCAGGCTTTCAGTCTGTCAGTGTCAAGAATGCAGACAAGTGCACCAGCCAAACGATGCTGATGATATGGCGCCAACCTGCCTGATTGGCATTGTCACATGGTGCCAGTATCAGACTGCACTTGACGCATGGCACAATCAGGTTGTGTATTGCCACATTTCACTACAGCATGACCCCTTGCATGATCACATCAGTCAGCGTGATGCTAAGTAGGAGCTTACTGGAGAGAAGGCAGCTGAGTCCAGTCTGAAGGTGGCCTCAGACTGTGCTGGCTTAGCTTCTCCAGGCAAACCTACACTGCTGTTGCCTGCACTGACAGCAGAAAGTCAACGCCATGCTGATCCACTGAGCGTGTCAGGTTGTTGACATGTGTCTGTCTGGTACAGGGTATTGAGGTGCACGCCTTCTGCCAGTTTGCAGAGAATGCAGTGGTTGTTACTGTGCCGCAAGGGTCCAGGGCCGCTGGTCAATGCAGAGGAACAGCACTATTTGACCCAGCTCATTCCCAATGCCATGCTGTGGATCGAGACAAGATGTCATAAAAAGCATTTGCTGTGGTGGGTGTCATGCTACGCAACACAAGAGTACCAGGTGCAGTGCTGCTGTTACAAGAGCGTGCCAGGCAACAGAGTGCTATTGCCTCACATCCAGCAGCATCCATTCATGATGCTATCCCTGCCATGTTCTGCCAAACACAATGCACAAGACCAATGCCCTTCAGCCTTATCGTGATGGCTCACCAGGGTTGTACAGCCACACAAAGACGGTCTGTGCAGATGCTGCCACAACATGGCTCCATTTGCACAGATTGTTTTGATCACACTTTGCCACACACAAGACACATGACTTATCAATGCAAGACACTGTCATCATGAAATACCTGAGGCAAGGTTGTACAGCCACACAAACACTGTGTGTCCAAACGCTGCCATAACATGGCTGCTAGTCATAGCCAGGCATGAGAATGACACCAATGTAACCTTGGACTCCACTAATGTGACCTCAGTAAGTCTGGGCACATGCAGCTTTGCAGTGCAACAACCACAGACTTGAATAATGCGTAAGCTGATCAAGATGATTTACCTGAAGCAGGGTTGTACAGCCACACAAAGACAGTATCGCCAGACGCTGCCACAACGTGGCTGCTGGTCATAGCCAGGCACGAGGGCTGCACCACTGTGACATTGGACTCTACTGGTGTGCCAATTGCGTCACAGATAATGAGGTTGCACTGACCAGGCTCCTCCCCTCGTGTGACCAGCAAGCAGTTCTGACCAGCAGCCTGCCAAATTCAGCAGTCCACTGTTGATTGTCTGTGTCACTATCACTGTGGTATCACAGCAGCCAGTCTTTTCACAGATTCGGCATGTGTCTCATGCGTCTGCAGGTTCTAGTAACCCGCACAAGATCATGTACATGATGAAAATGATGTGTTACCAGAAAGCACCTTAAGGGCAACCAGGCGCGAGTGGCATGCGCCTGCAGGTCTCAAAAGCAATTTTGCAGTGTGCAGCTGCACGCCCCTGAAGGAAGGGGACAAGGTATTGATGCAGCAGCTCAGTGTCAGGTGCATGCACCTTGAGACCAAGGATGCGCATCATATGCCTGGCATGAGACTCATGCGTGTGCAGGTTGCAGGACACCAAGCAAGCATGAAGAGCATGTTCAAGGGGCAAGCACCTTGACAGCAACCAAGCACTTCACACATTTTGCATGGGTCTCATGCGTTTGCAGGTCCCATAACACCAAGCAAGCATGAAGAGCATGTCTAAATAAAAAAGCACCTTGACAGCAACCAAGCGCTTCACATATTTGGCATGGGTCTCATGCGTCTGCAGGTCCCAGAACACCACGCATGCCTCTGGTCTGTCTGGTTTGTTGAAAGCATACACAAGGGTGCCAGCAAAGAAGCCCCAGAGGTACTCAGGGTGCACATTTGCAAAGTAGACTGAGGAGTCCACAGCAAGGGCGATCCTGTGACCACCCTTGTCCCATGCTATGGCTGTGATGCCTGATCCTGGGACCCTCAAGTTCTTCAGATGTTGCCCTGCAGGATCAGGCACAGGCTTGATCCTGTGCACAAGTTTATTGCATTCTTTTCACCTTTTATCTTGTCTGCGGCGTACACCAGGGCGCCCGCCAAACTGCCCCAGAGGTTTTCTAGGTGCACATCTGCAAAGCAGACTGAGGAGTCCACAGCAAGGGCAATCCTGTGACAACCCTTCTCCCATGCTAGGGCTGTGATGCCTGATCCTGGAACCCTCAAGTTCTTCAGATGCTGCTCAGCAGAATTTCAGCAGAAGTCTTTTGCATTGGCACATCATGGCTTTTTACAGGCAGTTTGTTGTGTCTGAATGCACCTAGCAGGGTCGCGGACTCTCACTACAAAGCACCAGGTGAGGATGAGGGTCTCGCTTACCATTGTAGGAGTAGAACTGCACCATGGCAGCTGCAGGCCCAGTATTGTTGCTAGACAGCCCAGACACGGCCAGCACAGACCCGTTGCTGTTCCACTTAATGCTGCTGACTTGCATGCCGGTGTTGATGACTAAGCATGTGTCATCCAGCTCATCCTTCATTAGCTGAAGCTGGCCAGTGCGCAGGCACAGGGCCAGGGCAGGGCAACCTGGCTCACAGTAGCCCTCCTGACCCTTGTACCATTCCAGCCCCACAATGTCTGCTTGACCGCCATAATTGTCCTGTATGTCAAATATCAGGCGGTCAGCTGCTTGGCTCAGGGTTCAGCATATAGTGACAGCTGGCCGTTGCACAAGCAAAAGTCAGGACAGGGCAGCGTGACAGGTAGAAAGCCTTTCTGCATCCGCATTTACTCTAATGCCTCAGTATTTTCATGATTGCCATGGCTGCCCTTTAGTTCCTCTATAATAGTTTGCTTGTCATGGCTGTCCATATGTCAGACATGAGCAGGAGGGTACCAAGCGTATTGAGCAATGAATTGTGCATAACCCACTGTGTCAGTCGCCTGCAATGGCTTCCAGTCCATGCAACCCGTCAATACAGCAGTGGCACACTGAACTGCCTGATGACTTCTCAACAGCAGCTGGGTTTGGGTCTCTTGTTCATCCACAGCAGGTCTTGCGTAAGACACCTCAGCCCAACCGTCTTGTTAATATGGCAGTGCTGAGGACGTGAATATTGCCTGTGCGGGTTGCAAAGGTCATACCTTGCAGTGCAGAGGCACTTGAGAAATGATGTTGCCGCCAGCATCAACAATGTGGCATTCACCAGCTGTGGTGCAGAACAGCAGACGACGTGCATCAGGGGACCAGTCCACTAGGGTGAGTTGCATCTGCAGCTCTTTGCCCCAGAGACGGTTGCCTGCAGCAGTGCAAGGTGTACTCAATGCTAAGAACTACATCTTGTGATTGTAACAACATTCACTTTCAGTGCATGGACGCTGCATTGTGTTTGTTCTGCATAAGCTTGTTTGCCTTCCAGTCCAGCTTCTGCATGAAACGCCTGCGCTCCAAAAGCTCCATGTCCTGCTTTGACATGTCATGCACATGCTGGCACCAACATCGAGGTATTGCTGAGGCTTGAACAGTGCAGTCATCAGGCTGATGATGCGCTGTGATAGCAAAGTTGTCTCTGACAGCAGTGCTGCTTATTGACGGTAGAGCTGTACAATCGATACACACATGGCATGGGGAGATGTGGACAGCATACCATCAACTCCACCCACGATGACTGCCCCGTCTGCATATATGATGCAGATTTTGGAGCCGTCAGCTGCCCACCGCATGTCCCGCACCACACTCTTGTTCCTGCATCACGGCTGTCTTCAGGCTTTGTCTATGCAATTGTGGCTACTTATGGCATGACCAGCAATGCAGGCGACCCATCAAGGTGCAAAAGACAGCTTGAAAGTGCACAAGCAGCACACAAATGAATTCCCTGGAGGCTGTCAATAACAAGCGAGTGGTATGTGCGCCACAGGATTGTTTTCACAAGCAATCAGCAGTTTTGGTATGCGATAGCACCTGTTGTTGATCATTTCCTCAAACCACAGTCCCTTGTGCAGTATCCAGACAATGATGAGTCCATTGGAGTCGCTGGTGGTCAGCTTGTTGTGCTGCTCATTCCAGGCAGCTATCACAACACTGTCAGCATGGCCTTGCAGAGTCTGATTTGCGTTGAGGCCTTGTCCACCAGCAGTACTTGCATCTGTGCCTTTTGGATCTTCCAGTTTGAGTACCTGCAGCACTCGCCATACTCATGATGCTGCACACAGGTTGCATATCAGCTAAGTTGCAAGCTTGATACAGCTGAAAGGACAACTGTGACTGCGTACAAAAGTGGTCAGAAGCAACTGGTATGGCCACAGTGATGCACATTGCTGATTGGTAGACAACGCACAAGCGATTGAACCGTAAAAACGCATGGGTAGGCATCACCTTGAGCATGCCTTGGTCGCAGCCGCAAGCAATCCAGGCCTGCTCCCCATTCCAAGCAAGGCACTTCAGCTTGGCACTGTTTGGTATGGCGATCTTTTTG
Source organism: Trebouxia sp. TZW2008 (assembly GCA_002118135.1). NCBI lineage: Eukaryota > Viridiplantae > Chlorophyta > Trebouxiophyceae > Trebouxiales > Trebouxiaceae > Trebouxia > Trebouxia sp. TZW2008. Next base: position 341,802 of record BDIU01000033.1, on the reverse strand, counting down.
CTGCAAAAGACACAGAACACTCAGCTGTTGCATTTGGTGTTGCAAACGCAGCTCAAACGGGGTGTAGAGCACTGCGCACCTCAAGTACGAGAACATGATCACTGGTCACTCGACACAAGCGGCTGCTTGAGATTTCCGTTGGTTGCGGTTTTGGTCTTTTTCAACTTGATATTATTGCAAGATTTGCACAAGCAGCAGCTGAGCCGGCAAATCCATGCGGCAGCGCTAATCGCAGCTAGCACGTCGCTGGCGTTTCGACCAGGATCATTGGCATCAAGCATGTTGCTTGAGTTGTTGCTGGACATAGCGCGGCTCGGCTGCAGATTTCTGTCCAGAAGCAGGCTTTGATCAAATCTATGTTGCTATGTTATGTCAAGCACCCAGCCTGCGGACTATGCAAAACAAGTTGATCTGATCACTCAAGGTGCTGCACCAAACCCGCAGTCACAGCCTGTCGGTACCGCCGCAGAGGTTGATGCGCCTGCTGCAGACAGTGGGTCTGAGTTGCCGGTCCCTCCGCCAGGTACAGCCTCATGTTTTGACTGTCAAGTTCCCTGAGCTATTGTTCAAGACAAACAGGTATGTACTCCAGATTTGCTTGTTTCAGGAGCCCCTGCGGCCAAAACGCTATTGGCTTCCATTGGCTTGAATTGTGAACAGCTCCTTGGTGGTCAGCCATTGGCATATGATGCTTCTTTCCATGGGCCTGCCAGTTCTGAGCGAGAGTGAGATTTTTTCCTGCCTGCGATCTACAAGCCCATAGCCCTGATTGCTTTCTTTGATGGCTGACCACTGACAGGATCCATTGCTTGCCAGGTATCATGACAAGGCTGGCTGTCTGCTGCTTGCCATCTACTGGCTATTTCTCCTGGTGCGAAAGCTCAAAAGCGTACTGCTGTCAGACCAACACAACCAACAAAAGACACCAGAATGTATGACCGCAACTTTTCTTGCATGCTGAGTGCAGTTTGTGTTGGTACTGAGCACTTACAAAGCCAGTCCTCAGTGGCTGCAACATCCAACCAACACTGCGCACACGCTCTGTGGCAGCAACTTGGGTCTTGCTCAGCGTCAGGGCTTCTTATGGTGGCCAGATGCAGACAATACAAGTCTATCATACTGCGTCACAGCCTGCCCAGTCTTGACAGGTAAACTCATCTACTGCTTTGCTATGTCACTGCTGTGCAAGTGTATCACTGCAAATGCCATCTGCAGATGACATGAGTGCAGCCCCAATGTTGCTATTCCTTGAGTCATGCAGATATGCATCTTCCTGCAACCCCAACCCCGGTGCCACAATGGTCATGCAACAGCAGCATCACTGTCATAGTAGACTATGACTTCCAATTTGTCATGATGCAGAGGTGTTGTGCGTCAATGCCACAGCGTATGTCATCAGCACAGACAGCACCTGCACCCTAGTCTACTCAAGCTATGACAGCACTGACTACCAAGGCTATTGCTTGCCAACAGACGCCACCTCTTCAACATGGACTGTGCTGCATGCACTCGTCAACAAGCCTGCAGTGCGCTTCTGCCTCTGCTCTTCATCTATGCATGACATGACACTGCAGTAAGGCTGAGCATGCTTTGATGATGTCAGGGCGGTTGTTGCGCACGATTTTGGTGCAGTGAAGTTGTCACTCTGATGACCCGCTGTCGTCTTGATCTTTGCAGCGCTGTTTGTGCCCGAATGGTGTTGCCGATGCACACCGCCATGCCTCCCTTTCACAATATATGCAGCCTGCATACTGTCACGGCAGCCTGTCATAGCAGATGCAGCCTGCACGGTGGTGCTGATGCACATTGCCCTACATGCTGTCAGCAATCCCAAATGTTGCAGTGAGTCCACGAGTGATGTGCCACAAGCAAGAATGAGTGTTTAACCCACACCTGCTTGTCACAGCAGATGCAGCCTGCGCAGCGCTGCTGATGCATACTGCCATGTTTGCCTGTCACAGCAGATGAAGGCCAACCACCATCAAGCTGTTGTAGCTAGCGAAGCAGCATCATCACAGGCAGAGGAATCGTCCTTCTGCTGCAGGTGCTTGTCCGGGTGATGCTGGGCGACTCATGGCGCAACTGGTACCTGATCCTGGCTTGTGCAGCACTTGCTATGGTCATCAGCCGCTTCCTTGCCAGCATGCTCAGCACAGACCCTGCGCTGTACCTTGCTGTCACCTTGATTGGCTCAGTGGCCTGCTTGGCCTTCCTGGGATCCACCATCTTGTTCCTAGGTGGGTTCCAGTCACACCGCAACGATATGCTGATACCAGTGGCCGGCTCTGGCTCGCGCAGCCCTTGCTGTGGTCATCATCCGCTTCCTTGCCACCATGCTCAGCACAGACCCTGCACTGTGCCTTGCTGTCACCCTCTTTGGCTCAGTGGCTGTCCTGGGATCTACCATCTTGTTCGTAGATGGGCTCCAGTTGATGTCGCTACTGACGCCCTTGATTCGGGCACGTGTTACCCCAGCTGTGGTCACCAGCCGCTTCCTGCCCAGCACGCTCACCACGACCCCTCCACTGTACCTTGCTGTCACCCTGGAAGGCTTAGTGGCTTCCTTGGCCTTCCTGAAATCTACCAGCTTGTTCCTATTTGGGCTCCAATTGTTGCCGATACTGGTACTGGTCATTCTGGCATGTGCAGCCTTAGCTGTGGTCATCAGCCGCTTGCTTGCCAGCATGCTCAGCACAGACCCTGCGCTGTACCTTGCTGTCACTCTGATAGGCTCAGTGGCTTTCCTGGCCTTCCTGGGATCTACCATCTTGTTCCTAGGTGGGCTCCAATTGATGCCAATGTTGATGCCTCTGATTCTGGCGTGTGCAGCCTTAGCTGTTGTCATCGGCCGCTTGCTTGCCAGCATGCTCAGCACAGACCCTGCACTGTACCTTGCTGTCACCCTGATTGACTCTGTGGCTTCCCTGGCATCCAGCATCTTGTTCTTAGGTGGGGTCCAGTCGCATCTCAAACACGCTGTTGATGCTGGTACCTTGATCTGATGTGTGTGGCTTTACCTGTGGTGATCAGCCGCGTCCTTGCCAGCATGCTCAGCACAAACCCTGCGCTGCACTTTGCTGCACCAGCAGGCCTCTGCTCTCCATCCAGGCATTCAGCTAGCTTCAATCTTCGACTGATTAAGCTGCACAGCCAGCAGCCTCACATGCAAGTCGAGTGGCACACACAGTGCCAGCTAGTCTTGACTCCACTTCAAATATCAAGGGTCTTAGGTGTGGTCTTTACCCATGGCATAGCTTTCCTAGGCAGCGCTGTTGGTGATGGCTTCTATCTGCTGCTCCAACTTGGCAGTGGCAGACTAAGGCCGTACAACGACTTGTATCTACTGCAGGTGGAGTGGCACACACCGCGCCATCTAGCCTTGACTCCCTGTCAAGCATCAAGGGCCTCAGGATTGTGGTCTTTGCTCTTGGCATAGCTTTTCTTGGCAGCGCTGTTGGCTATGGCTTCTATCTTCTGCTTCAACTGGGCAGTGGAAGGCTGATGCTGGGCATACGCCTCATCAGAACTGCAAATGCAGCCCTGAAGGACATCAATTACACAGCCATGCTGCCGCCAGTCATATGCACAGCGCTATTTCTGCTGGGCATGTACGCGTATGTGGTAGGTAAGCCCACATGACATGAGAAAAGAGGCTATTAGGTTTTGGCACATGAGCCTGCATGCAGAAATCTTCTTCTTGTGCTGACTGGAGGCGACACGTTGCCGAATGCAGATGCCCTTAATTACGTGTCCATCGCAGCACACCATGCCTGACAACAACACTCCTGAAAAACGAAGCTCCTGTACTGCATGGGCAAACACCGCTTGGGAAAGTGTGCAACAGCGCTGTTGGAAAAGTTTCTGCTTGCTACAGGGCAAGCACATGCCACCCTTACACAGTTGGTTCAGTTCAATGGTCATCAGCAAGTCGAGTCTCTGAATCTTGGCATCTTGGTCTTGCAGGGGTGTACATCTATGCCAAGCAGGTGCAGAATCAGGCATCTGAGTCAGGCTTGGTCTTTGCGCGGTGGCTGTGGTTCTTTGGGCCTCTGCATGGCTTCGGCATGATCTGGACAACCTGCTTCATCCTTGCTGTTCTCAGGATCACCACAGCCACTCTGGTCTCTACCTGGTATGATCTTGCAAAAGCAGCTTGACCCAAATACGAATGTCATGGGTCCTTTGCAGCCTTTGATGCTTCTGTAAGTCCTATCGCATCAGCTGCGCAAGTACTTGCAGCAGCTTCTGGCCAATTTGAAGCGCTTTTTACCTTGCTGCTTGCTCAAACTCATCAGCACCGCTCTCACAGTGCTCACTTTCGATTGAATGCATACGACCCCAAAGTTTGGATATGCTCAACATCACCAGACTGCTGCCTCAACGACGATTCAAACGCTGTGGAGCAAGATGTGTTGCTGTGTGCCGGTGACAATTGATGATCAACATGAGATCAAATTCTACTTGGTAGACAATTTGCCCCGCAGGTACTGGACAGTAGATCCCAAAGGAGACAAGATGGAGGCCTTGGCTGTGCCCACTGCTCTACAGGAAGCCCTGGTGTCCCACTCAGCCAGCCTGGCCCTGGCGTCAGGCCTGTTCACACTGCTCGCACCCCTACAGGTCAGCCTTGTACAGTATGCTTGCATCACTCAGTTGAACATAAGAGAAGGATTTCACTGTTGGGCGTGTTTGAGAGGACTTGGACAGATCGTGGCATCACTTGTCTGCTCTTCAACAGCTCCCAGTTACTCGTTCAATGGGGTCAGCAGTGTCCCACACAGCCAGCCTGGCTCTGCCATCTGGGCTGTTCACTCTGCTTGCATTCGTGCAGGTCAACCCATTGCCTTCTCACTATGAATGCGTTCATCAGTCAACCAATCATCAACATATCAGTCAAGTGATGAATCAATCAATGAAGCAACCAGTCAGTTGATCCATCAGACGGACATCCTGTCAATCAGGCCGTCATTCAGTCAGTCTGTCTGGCTGTCAACCAATTCGATTATTCAACCATCACCAATCACCAGTGTGTTGTCTGGGTCAGGCTGCCGTCTCAGTGTGGCCAGCAAGCAACTGCCTGCCAAAGAGCATAAAGTCACCAAATGGCACTTCAGCATTGATGCCCATGTGCAGATGGCACTGCACAAGCAGCTTCATAGCCACCCAACATGACTTCAGCAGCAACTTTGGTGCTCGACGACCCATTACTGCCTCCTGCAGGCTATCAGTGCTGTCAGCAAGCCTTCTTTCGCTCAAGAGCCTGAAAGCCGCCAAACTGCAACTGCAACATTGACATCCTCTGATGCGTGCTGCCAACTGCAGGCTGTTGTAGCCATACTACCAGCAAGCAAGTGCCTGCCTGAGAGTCTGAAGGCCACCAGCAAGCACTTCAGTAGCGATGCCTACGTGCAGATGGCTGTGCACGGGTACAGCCTGCGCCGCTGCTGGGTGACTGCCTGCCAATTGTTGCACCGCCACCAGCGCCGCCTCAAGCACTGCCAAGGCGCTGCCCATACCGCTGTCTTGCCTGGCAAGGTGACCAATAGCACGGAGCCTTCAATGGCATCATGAGCTGATGTTGCTATGTCAGTAAGCTGCCTGTGTCCTGTGTCATTTGTCTGTGTATCTGTGTCAGGCAAGGTGACCCATACCATGCTGTTGCTGCAACGCCACCAGCGCTGCCTCGAGCACTGCCAAGGCGCAGCTCACACTGCTGTCCTACCTGGCAAGGTGACACTCAAACTGCTGTGCTGACAAGGTGACATTGAACATACTGTGCTGGCAAAGCGTATTTTGACGTGCTGTTGCTCCCCATGTTGCTGTTTTACCTGGCAAGATGAGCCATAATGTGCTGTTCCTGCTATGCTGCGATGTGCTGTGCTGTGCTGCAGCGCCATGAGCGCCGCCTCAAGCACTGCCACAAGGCCTCCAAATTGCTGTCTTGCCAAGCATGGTGACCGATGATCTGCTGTTGCTGCTGTGCTATGCTGTGCTGTGCCGCACTATGCATTGCTTTGGCCTGCGGCGCTGCTGGGTGACTGCCTGTCAGCTGTTGCATCGCCATCAGCGCTGCCTTAAGCATTGCCAAGAGGCTGTCCACACTGCTGTGTTGCCTGACAAGGCGTATAAATGTGCTGCTTCTGCTGTGTTGCAATGTGCTGCGGTATGTTGTGGTGTGGTGACACTTAGCAAGCTGTGCGGGCAACTTGTGCCATGATGAGCTGTTGCATGATATGATGCCTGGCAAGGTGACCCCTAACGTGCTGATGCGGTGCTATGCTGTGCTTCACTATCAGCTAAGATGACAATGATGCACATTTGCTTCAAATTGTTTGTCAACAGTGTAGGTTACAGTCACAGCACCATGCAGAGTTGTTGACTGTTGTTTGTGTTGCAGGTGACAGTCACAGCAGCCACTGCTTGCGCTGCTGTGTGGCTGACGCAGTACTGTGGATTTGAACACACCTTCACAATTGCCACTGTGGGCGTTGCCACCATAGCCGCTTATGAGCTGTCATGAGCTTACTTCAGCATAGTCACAGGGCAATGTACAGCTGTTGAATGTTGTTTGTTGCTGGTGCAGATCACAGTCACAGCAGCCACTGCTTGCGCTGCTGTGTGGCTGTCACAGTATTGTGGCGCCAAGCACACATTCACAGTTGCCACTGTGGGCGTTGCCACCATTGCTGCCTATGGGCTGTCCTGCGCCTACCTCACCATGCAAGAACAGGCAAGCATGTTTGTCTCAGGAAATGGAGTCTGTTGTCCTGCAGTCTAATCTTAGCATGTGCTGAGCATGCAAGCGCATATAATGACGGCATGCGTCTTGCAGCAGGAGCCTATTGTATACACACGCTGCTCAACGACCAGGTTTAGTGAGCCAGCTTACGCTACAGTCGATTTGCTGCATGCTTGCATGCTTCAAATACATGATATATACAGCACAACATGTCAAAACAGCAGAGCTTCAAGCCTTCCAGCTGGACTTGTCGCAAGTCATGCTCATTTGACTGATGCTGATTAGCCAATGGTGATGTCTACGTGGAGGGCGTAGTGTTCTGGCCATATCAACGCCACTGTCAAGCACTGATGCAGCATACAGGGCCTGATTGGCAACATTTGGTGCGTCAAACTGGTATTTGACACAGGTTTGAAGGGCTCTTAGCTGTCCATATCCCAAAACCTGTTGCCAATACAGGCTGTTGAAGCCATGCTGCAATGCTTCTGTGAAGACTGTGAGCGCAACAACGGCTCAGCCATGCACCCATACTACATGCCACCTGCTTTCAAGAAGGTGATTTTGGATTCAGCTGCCAAGCAGGCAACAGGGTCCAGGTTGACTGGAGCAGCTAAGCAGATTGGGCATGCCATGAAGCATGTGTTGCAGCGAGCGGCTGAGCCCCTTACTGCTTTCTGCATGCGGCTAGTAGCACAAGCGTCTGATTGGGCTAAGCCAGGAGGGTATCAATCAGTCATATAGCTGTCTGCTTGCAGATTATGAGCTCCTATATGCAAAGAAGTGCTTGTGATCATGCCTCAAGAACATAGACCCTCCTTTTATTGCTATGCCATACAGTCATGCAACATTCAGCCAAGCAAGCGCTTCAGTGCAAGCGATTTGCCAAGTAGCAACATTACAGACTGCAAAGCTAAGACAAATGCACGTGTCTTGATGGTTCGCTAGCTTGCTTGTCATTTCATGTGAAACGACGTACCCCACTGCCATTGCTCAAGTTGACAAGGCAAGCCTTGATACAGCCTTTTTACTCTGTCAAAAAAGTTCATTTGCATTGCCAGAGGCTCTGCTTACATGCTCACAAAATTCAATGCAATGCATCACTCTTGATGCTTGAAACGACAACACGTTCACATAACCATCTAGTTGACTGCATCAAGCATGACTTTCTCATCCTGCACAAGATTCAACAGAACTACAATCAGGATCAGGACAGTAGCAGGAAATCACAGCCCAAGGCATTCATTGTCTCAGTCTACTATCTGGCTGTATCACTGTTTCTCAATGAGGACTTGAGCATGGCAGGGCTCTGCGGCGGCTGTTGTGATTCAGCGTCACACTTTGCCACTAGCGCATCAAGAGCGTCAGCCACGTCTGTGAATGTGGCACGTTTGCTGGGCTGTGTTGCCCAGCATTTCTCCATGATGCTGCTCCATGCTGGGTCGCAGTCTTTAGGCTTGCTGGGCCTCAAAGTGCCATTCATCACTCCCTGCATCAAAATTATAAAGTTCATTGTCACTTGTGGTGCCAGCCTGTCTTCAACGTGTGCTGCCATTTGACTTCAAGTGAGCAGTACTGCTAGTGGTGCAGTGACTGGTGGCTGTTGCAGCACACGTGATCAATACTGTCCATGCTTGAAACTTGGCAAGGTTCAGAAATCTCCATGCAAAGGCCAAACATGACATGCCCGTTCCTGACTAAAGCTTGTCAAGAGTACACAACACCACGGCAAGCCAAACATCCCATATCCATCCCTGTCTTGAGCTTGTCAAGGCTCAAAGACACTACCAAAGCAGGCTTATTGACCAAAATTCTGGCAGGATCATATTCAGGCACACTGTGTGCGCCACAGCAGACTTACCAATGACCTTGTTTGCTGTAACATGTCACTGTGCACATTGTCTCCACTACAGCAGGCTTATCAAGAAAATGTCCACTTGCCAGATGATTGCCAGCCAGCAGAGCAGGCTTACCGAGAAGATTTCTGGGAGGCCAAGACCTGGGTAGGGTTGCTCCGCCCAGGTCCAGATTTCCCACATGACTACCCCAAAGCTGAAGACATCCACCTTCTCATTGACGCGGTCCTCCTGCAGCTCCTGTGAAAACAAGAGCAGCTTAGCTGTACAGTAAACTGCTGATACAAGGACATTTGATGCTTTACACATCTGTGTTGTAGGGACAATGAAGATTTGGCACTTGCGAGTGATCTACCAGTTCAACTGCTCTTGTCGCATCAATGCATGGAAACAGCCTTAGCCAAAGGCGTGACAGGCTCCTGCGCTTGCTGCATGATGAAGTCAACAGAGCAGTAGCCAGAACTTTCACAGGGTGATGCTCCTACTGCATGGATCGAAGACGCATGAAGCCAGAACTAACAAGCTTCTGTTCTTGCTACGTGATTTGATGAAAAAAGCACTAGCAGAATGAGGCATACAACCCGGCTCTTGCTGCACAGACAGAACAGTTGGGCTGTTTGACACACTTTCATGAAAACGGCTGTTCACGATATGAGCTTGAACAGGCCAGGGGACTTACAGGGTCCTGCTCTTGCTGCATGGAGGGAAACAGCTCTGGCGCCATCCAGGGCAGTGTGCCTCGCATGTTCCCGCTCACAAACGTTGCCGCCTTTTTCTTGGACAGGCCCAAGTCCCCAATCTTGACAACAGGTCTGTTGAGGTCGCGCAGGTCACATAGCAGGTTGTCGCACTTCAGGTCAAAGTGCACCACACGCCTGGAGTGCAGGTACTCCATCCCTGTGACCAGAAGCAAGCTGTGAGCTGTGAGCTGTGCTGCTTTTGCAAGTATATATGAAGTGAAGGGCTGGTCTAAAAGCTCGCACAAGACACATAGCAGGTTGTCGCACTTCAGGTCAAAGTGCACCACACGCCTGGAGCGTAGATACTCCATGCCTGTGAGCGAAACCAAAACGTCAGCTGTGTTTCTGATTGCCTTCACAAATGCTGTACAGAGTCTTGCAACAGCTGCTGTTCCACCTGATACGACAAGAATGTAGATACTCCATCCCTGTGAGCAAAAACAAAATGTCAGCTATGTTTCTGATTGCCTTCACAAGTGCTGTATAGAGTTTTGTAACAGCTGCTGTTTCACACCGAGAGTGCAGGTACGCCATCTCTGTGAGCAAAGCAACAAGGTCAGCTGCGTCTCTGGCATCTTCTCTATTCCAAAGACTAATGTGCTGGAAGATAAGCGTGTGCCTGGCAAGGATCATGCATGCCCAACATGGATGCCGCCACGGAAGCTGCTTACGTCATGTGGCAAACTGTCTTGGAAGTATTACAGACTGAGAGAACAATGGCAAGGCTTGAAATGATCTGAAACAATCCGTCACAGTATAGCATATAGTCAGAAGCGTGCATTATGGGCGCTATATTACAAATAAATTCAAACATCATGCTCTTTATAGAGAAGTTGAACCATTGCTTGCCTCATTGCTTGACATGAGCACCAAGCCCAATGCAGATTATGCACAATCTGCCAATTCCAGCCCCAGCATGCACACCTGACAGGACAGGGCTAGCTGCAGGAGTGTGTGTGTTGGGTTTGTGTCAACTGGAACAGCAAGTTGGGTGTGAGTCATCATCATGCACAATGCAGATTGTGCCCAATCTGCCAGCTCCAACTCCAACACACACACACACCTGCAGCTAGTCCTGTCAGGTGTGCATGCTGGGGCTGGAGCTGGCACATTAGGTACAATCTGTACTGCGCTTGGTGGTGCTCATGTCAAGCAATTAGGCAAGCAATGACTCAATTGCTCTGTCTGTGAATAGCGCCCAGATGCAGGTAAGTGTCGGATTTGGAGCTGGCAGATTGGGCACGATCTGCATTGGGCTTGGTGGTGACTCACACCCAAACTGCTGCATCAGTTGACATGAATACAGTCATGCATGAGTCACCTCTGGCTGCTTGCAATGCTATGGCAGCCCTGACTCTTCTGTCATTTGGAATCCGGTACTGCTTCAACTTCTGAAGGCCAGATCTGAGGGACGAGCCTCGCACGTATTCCAGGACAGACGCAGGGCTCTCCTGGTTGACTACCACACCATAGAAGGCGATGATGCAGGGGTGACGTAATGAATTCAGAGTCTCTGCTTCACCAAACATCTCTGCATTGCTCTGCACACTGTTGGTGGCGTGCAACTCTTTCACAGCCACCTCTACTCCTAGCCACCTGTACAGCACCACGAACCTTGGTACTGCCCCCAGAAAGGGCACGATGCAGGAATTTGAGGATCTCTGCCTTGCTCTGAACGCTATTAGTGGCGTGCAAGTCCTTCACTGCTACTTCCACTACTAGCCACCTGTGCAGCAACAATAACATGAGTGCTGCCCTCAGATCTGGCATCACACTAAACTCAGCAGGCTCAAATAATGATAGGTCTGACCTTCCCTGCCAGTGCTTGGGCTGGGGTGCGGGCCAATTACCCCGTTTTGTTTTAGGGCTGCGATTATAACATGCGCGCTTCTTTTGCGCAACATGATCATTTGGGGGTGTTTCACTATGTCATAGACTGCCTGAATTTCATGGACATATAGTCATTGCCACAGTGTGGCACATGTGATCAGCCTTGTTGGCTGGCTAAAGCATGTAAAATTGTACTCTCTCCCTCTCTCTCTCTTGTAAAGTGTGTGTGGCCGCTTTCTGACCATGCAAATTTATATGGAACAGGTAGTGTAGCAATTGTGTCCAGCCCAATGAGCAGCACTGATGAGCAGTCTGTCTGAAGACAGACAAACCAGTACACTGCCATCTCAACCAGGGGAGTTGGAGGATTTTCATTCCAAAACTTACCTACAGAGCCATACACTGCCAAATTGGCCACGCCCAAGTTCCTTGATCTTGGTCAAGTCGTTGGACTCAATCTGCTGCAAGGAGGGTGGGATCTCCATGGCGGCCTCTTGGACTTCCGTCCACTTGCCTGACCCCGTCCACTCCCCTGTAGCCATGCCGCTGCCCACCATCAGCCTGCAAAGCAACAAACAAATTGGATGATGACAATATCATCAGAATCAGAGCAGTTTGAGCACACCAGAAAGTCAAATGAAAGGCATTTTGCCAACAGGTAGATAGACAGATGGCAAGGCAGACAAACAGGCTGACAAGCAGGCAGACAGACAGGCAGCTAGACAGACAGACAGATGGCCAGTGAGGAAGGCAGGCACGTGGGGGACCTTTGACAGGGCCAGTAGCATTGACTCCTGTGGTACCCGGCCCCCTCCCCCCTGACTGGTAAACAAGGAAAGAGCCAGTTGCACACAGACATACAGACAAACAAATCCAGAGTCAGACAGACAGACACCTTGGGGGTGCTTTGCCAGGGCCAGTGCCATGAGCCCCTGGGGTCCCTGCCCCTCTCCCTCCAGCTGGAGGAGGTCGGGGTGACGGCTCTGGCAGCACTATGTGCACCTTCCTCTTGGCTGCTGGCGAGGCTCCAGCTGTGGGCGAGGCAGCTGCAGCTGTGGGGCTGGCCACTTCCTGGGCAGCAGGGGACAACGCCTGGGCAGGTGCTACAGGCTTCAGCTCAACTGATGGTGCCTCTGTGCCTGCTATCACCTGCAGGGTATCAGTGTCATGTCAGGAATGCTGTGGCTGCACAATTATGTTCCAAATATTCAAGGGAACAAGAGACAGTGCTTGGCAGTTGCAGCAGCGGCAGCAACAGCAGCAGCAGCTGCCACAGGTTTCAGTTCTACTGCTGGCGCTTCTGTGCCTGCTATTACCTGCAGGGTATCAGTGTCATGTCAGGAATGCTGTAGCTGTAGGCACAACGATGTTCTGAACATTCAAGGGAACAAGAGACAGTGCTTGGCAGTTGCAGCAGCGGCAGCAACAGCAGCAGCAGCTGCCACAGCCTTCAGCTCAACTGCTGGTGCCTCTGTACCTGCTACCACCTGCAGAGTACCAGCCCAATGTGATCATGATGATCGTCTAGACATGCTGACTGGGGATGAGTGTCCAGACATCTAGGAAAAAGACAGACAGGTAGTTTGCTACTGAAGCAGCAGCAGCAGCAGCAGCAGGTGCCACAGGCTTTGACTCGACTGCTGGTGCCTTTTTACCTACTTTGACCTAGAGGGACCAAAGTGAGTACCCTTTGGCGGTGGACATGATGGACAACTACACAAAAGCCTGTGGGGTCCCTAGCAGCGCTTGCAGCAAGCCAGTGCATCAGGAATCATGCCTACTGCTTCTGGTGATGCCTTTGCAGCGTCTTCTACTATTACACATGCAGCCACATTGTATGCTGGCTTTGCTGAGCTTATAAGCAGATATCAGTCATGGCCAAGCAAGTGCATGGGCGCGGCTCATTGAACAGGCAACAATCAAAGTGAGCATGCTGGAACTGAACAATCAGCTTGCCATATTGCAAGGGCTCTGGAAAAGAGCCCTAAAATAATCTGCAGCCCAGGGCTGACTTTGACCTTAAGATTCAGCTTGGCATTGAGGGCGGTCTCGACTTCAGCAATGCAATTCTGTGAAGCCAATAAATGATATTTTGCATTGAGCTGCAAGATGAAGAAATGTATGTGTCAATTGACTGGACTGACCTGCAGCCCAGAGTTGAATTTGCCCTTGAAATTCAGCCCGGCATTGAGGGCAGCCTCAACTTCATTCAGGCATTTCTCTATGGTCTCATCGTCACTCAGGGTAGGGGCATCTTTGCCCTTTGGCCCTCCCAACATGGCCTTCACCTGTGCAGCAAACCCAGCAGACATCACGTCAGTAACCCTGATGTTGTTTGACCTCATTCAGGCACTTTTCTACGGTCTCACCATCACTCAGGGTAGGGGCATCTTTGCCTTTTGGCCCTCCCAACATGGCCTTCACCTGTGCAGCAAACCCAGCAGACATCACGTCAGTACCCCTGACGTTGTTTGACCTCATTCAGGCACTTTTCTACGGTCTCACCATCACTCAGGGTGGGGGCATCTTTGCCTTTTGGCCCTCCCAACACGGCCTTCACCTGTGCAAGACACTCACCCAATGTCAAGATCTAGTTTGAATGGTCAGTGCTGACGCTGTGGTGTGTGAAACAGGACGTGTGCCACATGTGGCAACCAATCAGGCAACTCTCAGTGTGCCTTCTGCACACTGGAAATTGAGGTGTTTGAAGGCAAAACTGTGCTGAAATCTCAACAGCACTTTTTGCACGTGTGTGCTCAAGCAACTTTCAGTATGTCTTCTGCACAAATGCAGAACAATTGCTAGCTGGTGTCTATAGGCAAACCAAGTGCAGACATACCTGTGCTAGTGTCTTGGCAGCAAACTCAGGCCTGTAGTTCGTGGAAGGCCTTCTGCTGCTTGACTGCATCTCTGCCAGCGCTTCGTCTTCACTGTCACTGCTGGAAGCGCCGTAGTCATCCCGGTCACTGCCTGTGGCACAGTGAGAACAGAGTCAGGGCGCATGTCAACTAGCTGATCCACCAGCATCTCAACCTCACAGTCAACCAATGACTCAATTCTGCTGTGGACTACTCATGAGTACTGAGAACTGACTAGATGACACAGCTTCTTGACAGGCTTTGCCAAAAAGGGCTCAAGAAGACAGATCTCAGGTGCAGACAGCCTCAGATCCACTTTACTCATCAGCTGAGGCGTACCGTTGCTCACAGTCTCCCATGCAAGTACTGACTAGCTAGTCTTGACTGCTAGACACATTCATCTGTGCTTTCAAGTTAGTAATGGGTCACATCTGGGTTTCTACCACAGACTATAAGTTCTTTTGACTGATTCATTGATTGATTCTGGATGCCACGGGCCACAAACAAATATGGCGCATGCCACAGCCGCAAGAATTGACCTGATGACAGCCCATCTTCTTCTTGTTGGCGGTCCACAATGGTGGAGGCCCTCATGGGGTCCCTGGGGAGGGTAGCAGCATGACTAACGCCAGCCTTGCCGTTGCCATGGGGAGAGGAAGAGCCACGCGCCTGACTGGTGCTTCTGCCAGCAATGCTGTTGGATCTGCCAGGGTATGCTGTGCTGGTGTAGCCTGAGGGCTGGAACCTCTGAGACGCCACCCAGTTGCCTGCATCATGCCAACGACATTTGAGATGCAGTCTGACACCTAATTGTCTGCATATGTGATGAAAAGCCCTCCCACCTGATGAAACCTGCAAAAGCATGCCTATATCCTGCCAGAAAACAGCTTTCAAATGAGGTCTGAGGTGCACCATACATGTGTTGCATTGCATTGCATTGCGGCATCGACCCAATGAGCTTGCTTGCTTGCTTGTTGCTTGAAGCCTGTGTCACATCGTCATTGGTGACACTGGTCGAATAGAGTGCCTCCAGTGACAACTTGTACAGGGCTGGCTTAGAGTCCTGTCTGTTGACTCTTGCATACAAACCTACAGTCCCTGCCTCTGGAACTGCATCATTGTCATGAGCAGGATATGCAGTGACAGCACAGCTTTCGTCACCATTCCACAAACGCTGGCATGCAGATGTATAGTACCTGGCTCTGAATCTCTCACATCATCATGGGACGGGCCAGCGGTGGCATCAGAGGTGTCCCTCTGTAGACTAGCTGCACTGGCACCCCTGCGCACCAACCCATGCTCCTGGGCACCTGCATCACAGCACCGGGGTGAGACAATATTTAAGACAAATGAGAAGTTGTGGTAGCAGAAACATACATGCACTTCAAAGGGGATTAGGGGCGGGGAAGGCGTGATGCACCAGCAACCTGGCGCACCAACCCATGCTCCTGGGCACCTGCACAACAGCACCGGGATGAGTCAATATTTAAGACAGATGAGAAGTTGTGGTAGCAGAAACATACATGCACTTCAAAGGGGATTAGGGGCGGGGAAGGCGTGATGCACCAGCAACCCTGCGCACCAGCCCATGCTCCTGGGCACAACAGCACCGGGATGAGACAATATTTAAGACAGATGAGAAGTTGTGGTAGCAGAAACATACATGCACTTCAAAGGGGATTAGGGGCGGGGAAGGCGTGATGCACCAGCAACCCTGCGCACCAACCCATGCTCCTGGCCACAGCACCTGGAACAGCACAGGATGAGTCAATAGTCAAGACAGATGAGAAATCATGGCAGTATCCAGACAAAACTATGTCAATTGTCAGACATGGCAGCAGAGGCCAGGTTTGCCATGTCAAGGACAGACTGTACCTGAATCTGTGGCACAGGTGTTGGTGTTGCCCCGTAATGCTGCAGCAGACATGGCAGCAATGCTGTATGCACGCGACCAAGTTACAGTCAAATTCAGAAAGGGGACCCTGGCAAGTGTACCTGGCTCTGCAGCATAAGTGTTGTTGCCTCCCAGACCCACAGCAGACATAGCAGCAGAGGCCAGGTGGGAAGCAATGCCAGTGCTGAAAGAGCGGCTACCCAAGAAGGAGCGGGTGAGGGCCCCGTGATTCCCCTGAGGGTGGCTGGGCATGAGGGATGGCAGATGCTGCTGTGCATGCTCAACATAGGCAATTGCATCGCAGTCATAAAGGTAGAAGATGGCTACCTGGCTCTGCAGCATGGGCTTTGCCTCCTAGACCCACAGCAGACATGGCAGCAGAGGCCAGGTGGGAAGCAGTGCCAGTGCTGAAGGAGCGGCTACCCAGGAAGGAGTGGGTTAGGACCCCCTGACCCCCCTCAGGGTGGCTGGGGATGAGGGAGGGTAGCTCCCTCTCTGAGTGGCTGGGCCTCAGCTTGTTGAACAGGCTGGAGGGCTCCTTGCTGGCTAGGGCATCCCCAAGGGCATCCCCGCCAGCACTGCCCTGCCTGCCAGGATGCAGACACAGCACTGAGAATGATATGTTGAAGATTGTAGGTCACGACTAAGCATGCATGATTTGGAAAGCACTGACATGCAGGTCATCCTAAACAAAAACAACTCAAGCTACCAAAGGTTCGCCTGTGATGCAGGCAATGCTGTCATGCAGGCCAACAAGTTGCGTCAATTGTCGATTGAAGACTGTGCCAAACATATTGTCTTACTGCGTGTCACAGGTACAGCAAGCTGGCTGAGCACTAATCTTTGGGCACCAGCGGCAACATCAAGGCGATAAGATAGATGATGGATAATCACCGTGCTCTTGTCGGGCCGCTGGGTAGCACAAACAGGCGCAGCCGCTGCGCTGGGGACCCTTGTGCGAAGCTTGAAGCCAGGTCATCATGCTCGTCCTGTCCAGACAACACAGCTACTCAATGACTGAGCAGCGAGGTCATCAGTTGAAATTTTGATAGATGCAGCCTGAAGCAAGACATCAAGCTGGCTCGCCATGCTTGATCGGTTGCGACAATGCAGCTGTATGGTTGTGTCAAGCAGGGACAACAGCAGGAAGTTCAGACTATCAGCAGCTTTGAGCGTTGCTGAACAAAAAATCCTGTTTGCATCACATGGCTGTTCAATGGCGGGTTTGAGCAACATAAGCAGTTGAAACTACAAGCAGCCCTAAACAGTGCTGAACACCTCATGCAGTTTGAGTCACATAGCTGTCCAACAGCTGTTTTCGGCGGTGACATCAGCACATCAGCAAGGAGATCAGGCTACAAGCAGACTTGAATGTTGAAGGGCGACTTGGCATGCCTCCGCAATCACAAGCATTTCTGAATTATGTTAAGCTGCACTCCATGTGTGTGAGCCAGGTGACAGTGGCCTGTTGCATATGCTTGGAAGTGATGCTTGTTTGCTTGCTGTCATTTGTGCAACATTGCAGCAGCAAATCGCACAATGCAACAGACATGAACATGCAACAAGGGTGATCATGCAGGCGAAAAAGTCACAGCAGCCTGACCTTGAATTCATCTAGATCCTCGTTGCTGCGCAGGGAAATGAGCTCTTCCATGCTGTGCCCTGGGATCTGATATTTCAGTGGCAACTCCAGAGCTGCACTGGCAGGCAACCTGTAACATGCAGTTTTGAGTGAGTTGATGGTTCACTTGCGGTGTCACAACACGGCATGGACAGAAGAGCAGGCCTTCTGTATGCAACAGACAGGGTCGCTGGAGCTGTCTACAATAGCATGTCAATGACAATGCTGATGCTGGTGATGGCATAACATGCACCTGTGCCATACAGGCTGTGCAACTGATATGCACACCTGCATCATGCCTTGGCTAGTGCATGTCAGCAGATGCATAATATGTGCGTGTTTGTGTCCATGTGTTGTCCAGGATGATGCATGCCCAGTGCTGGCTGGCATACTGAAAGCCTCCCAACGGAAGCAGTGTTGTCAGCATCAATATGCTGAGGAATTGCTGTTGTACAAGAGCAATCATACTGTGCCCTGTCAGCTTACAAAGCTTGCAACAGATGAAGACCTGCTGTGAGCATGGACCTGCTGACACAGCTGTTGTGAAGCCGCTGAGCACAGCAGTTGCGAAAGAGCAATCATGCCATACCCCGTCAGTTCTCGAAGCTTGGTGACAAATTCACGGTATCTAACAGCCTTGGGCAAAGTACACAGCCGTGTCTCCCCACCATCATATGCAAGTCGCCCCTGGCTGTCCGAGATCAGCTCTCCACCCCAGCGGCACACGAACTTGATCTTGCCAGGTGAGTTGGGCCTTTGCAAGTCCTTGCTGACTGCAAATGGGGTGCTGATGGCCGTAGCCATGCTGTTACTAGGGCGCTTCTTGGAGCTGTCAGAGTTTTGTTGTGTGCTTGATCAAGGCTTGTGTCAGAGCTTGTGATGGATGGAAAGGCCAAGCAGCGGCTTCTCAGCACTGAGGCTTACGTAGGACCCATTCCTTTTGCATCAGTTGCCCAGGAGTTTCGTGACACAGCCCATGCTGCTTGTCAAAACTATCAGGGACCTGCGCATTATGCAATGAGTTATACACATGTGCGCAGTGATCGGCTTGAGAGCTGCAAACTTCAATTTACACTGCATTCAATGTGTTGCCATTCAAGCTTTTCAAGCAAGCATATGCAACCTGGCTGCCCACTGCAACTTGCACCCTGACACGAAGCTAATCTTTCGCTTGTACACTTTTGAATGCAATCTATAGGCTTGGGCAGTGTGGTTGCAATTGTCATGAACGATCAAACGTGTGACATGGTCTGGCGGGGTTTGATGCGCAAGCACCTCTGCAGATCGCCCAGCCGGTCGCAGCAGCCGCGCAAAAAACAGCTAGCAGCTTACAGGAAGAAAGCAGCAACTTCTTCGAGCCTTTTCCGGCGTGTTTTGTTCAGCTGCTGCGTTAATCGGCGCAATGCGGGTGGCGCGGGAGGCTTTTCACCCTTGTCGAGACCGATCTGCGCCTCGTACGGCACGGACGTGCGACACTCTGACCAAAACTTCTGAATGCAAAGTTCTCAAGCCAATGTAGGCCTGTTGAATTGCGATGTGCTGCAAAAGCGGCTGTGCCTGGAAGCCAGTCAACGCAAAGGAGAATAGAAAGTGGGCCTGCTGGCACTTACGGTGTAAGCTGAAAGCATGTAGCGTAACTGTTAGTAAGGCCTAGCTAGCAGCAGATGCACAGCGATAGCTGCAGGCCTGAGCGGACTTATCGGAGGCACTGCACGCTTTGCATGGGTTTTCCTTGTTGTGCATCTTTTGCAACTGTGCGACCGAAGTCCATTTCGGTGTCTGATGGCTCTCAACTGGCGTTAGCAGGGTTTCGGAGATGACCCGGGAAAAGCGACGCTCGCCGGAAGACGATGTCGAAGTAGTTGTGCTGTCCGGCATCTTTTCTACTGCAGCCGCAGCTCCAAGTGCAAATTGACTGGTGGCAAGAAACGTGCTCGACCGCGAAATTGTTTGCGCCACAGGGGGTGGAGGCAACTTGTCGCGCAGTCAAACGCTTACAGATTTCTCGTGCTGAAGACACTGACGATCAATTTGTTCAGGTAAATTGTGCATTGCACACACTCGCAGTCTCCTCAGTAGTGATGCACGTACATGCTTTCCTGTGGTGCACCACCTACCTTTCAACAGCTCGCTTTTGGCACTGGTATGTTCATAGATGACTCCTGAGGTATACATATGATGCAGCAGCAACAGCATCAGCAGCCAAGTTGTCTGCTGCTGCTGCTGGCTGTTGCTGCTGCTGGCTGCTGCTTCATGCCTACCAGAGAGTGAGCAGCTACCCTCCACAATGCGCTGCTCCAAGCACGTGCACACACTCACTCAGTGGTGCTTTTCCTCCACAGGTGGCACAACCAATGCAGTCAAGCAGCACAGCTGGCAGCGAGGCCTTGTTGAGGTCACCTCAGCGGTCTATGTCAAGCCCTGACATGTCGCGATTCAAATTTCGCTTGACCTCATGCAAACCTCCAGTCCACCCTGAGTCAAGCAGCAAGATGCTAAGGCAGCAGAGCATGACCGAGGAGTTGCTGCCAGCAGCTGATGTGGAAATGCCAGCAAAGAGCCACTGTGAGCGGCATTGCGATCAGGAGCGGTTGTTCCACCAACTAGATCAGAAGCTGACTCTGCATGCAACACAGCAGCCAGCACAGCTAATACGTGATCAGCATCCCCTTGCAGCTGTCACTATGCCAAGCCCTGCTGTTGCGTCTTCACAGTCTGGAGCTTCAGTAGCTAACACTGCAGTTGAAACTGCTGTTGTTCTCGCCGACGCTGCAGCACGCATACCTGCTCCGTTGCCGCTTGCTGTAGAAAGCAGCAGTTCTGATGAGCTGTATCAGCCGACAACGCCAATACGGAGGGAAGACAGCCTTCCTACGCCTCAAGAAGAGGAACATGCAAACAACGAAAGCTTGTTTGCAGCCATCTATGAGCAGACGAATGTCTTGCTGCGGAATCTGCATTTTGAGAGGCTCAGCAGAAGAGCAACATTGGCTTGAGAGAGGGTGCTTGGACCAAGGCTGTTTTCAGATCTGGTTGCAGCTGCTATTGTGTTCGGCTCATCTTTTTGGTCCTTTTGTGTTACAGATACAGCATGGCTGTTTGTGCTTATCATTAGCAGCTAGACTGTCTCACAACAATCCCATGATGTCTGTACCAATAGTATACTGCCATTGGAGTTTGCGATGACATGTGTAGGCCTTCTGTGTTTCTGCAAGGCCTTCTGTGACTGAATGCAGTTTGATTACGTATCAGCTCAGCATAGTTGGCAAGACGAGCAATGATATGACATGGACATGGTTTGGTCTGCAATGACTTGATGTCAACACCGTTTCTTGTGCTAACTCCCTTCTCTGTTTGTGAGTCCACAAGCAGTGCTCTAGCGCAAATTTATTGCTCGTGAGTTTGAAGCTCACTGACTCAGCAGAATGGTGCATGCTTGCGCATGGTGACAGCCGCAGCAATTGCAGTGTTGTCATACATACGGGCACAAGGCGTGCACATACAGCCTCTTGACACTCAATGAAATTGTTCACAGAGCAGGGTACACCTGCATCAACCTGCTTTGTACTAGTACAGTACTGCAATCACATTGATACTGAACAAAATTGTTGACCAGCCATTAGCCGCAGATATATAACAGGCTGCGTGCCTTACAATTTACTGGCAGTATGTACAAATGAACTGTGAAAGTATTACTGTTTGAAATGGAATAAAACGAAATGTCAGTACGTGAAGTTCGAAACACTCTAATAACCACAGGAGAGCTTTGGGTTGTTGACAAGCTGCATGCCGCACGAAATAGCAGTGACAGGCTGCAATTGCAACATGCAGCTTGACAGGACAGCAGCAGCTATAATTTATGTCAGCATAACAGCATGATGCTGCAGGTATCAGGCTGCAGGGACCACGTGCTGTCTGTCCCTCTTTTCTTGCGCATAGATTTTGATTTGTCTCTGAATCAGCTCAAAACTGGTGAAGGTCAGAGCAGCTGCAGGTGTAGTTCTCAGCAAATTTGTGCCGCAGCCCTTGTAGAAACCTCTGAAGCCATCAGCATGCCAAATCTGCAAGACACAACAATGTTCTTATCGTCAGGGACAAAGTGAATCCAGCTTTATCTGTATACAAGAACACCTGTGCAAGACTGCTAGAGCTTTGTATTGGCGCGCAATGCCTACTCCATCAGCATACCGAAATTGCAAGCCACAACAACCATCTTGCCATAAATTGTGAGCTGCAGCTGGAGTGTCTGTATGCAGTAAAATCTAATGCCAGACTGCTCAAGCATCGCAATGCACCATTGCTGCCAGTCATTGTGTGCCGTAGTGCTTAAGCATTGTTGTGGCCTGCAATGCATTACTGTCGCGTGCCACTCCTGCAATATTGATGTCTTGAAAAGCAGCGTATGACAGCAGGCTTCTGGCAAGAGATCTGGTCAGATACGCTGATGCTGTGTGACAGCATTCCTTGGTACCATTCATTTCACTCATTCACAACATGTGCTAGTTAGGCTTATAGGCCTTGCTAGATACGTACTGCAGCTACCAACTGTCCCAAACCAGTGTGGCCTTGTGCTAAGCTGAACCATTGATATTGAGTACCTCTCCATGTTCGATACAAATTGTTTAGGATAGCACAGGACCAAACTAGTTGAGAACAGTTGATTGCTCCAGTACATACCTAGCTTAGCCTCACAAGCCTACCTAGCATGCATTTTGCATGAATGAAGAGTGGACAGATCTGAGGCTCACCTCCTTGCCAACTGCAATGAACCCACCAAAAGGTCCAGATCCCATCACATGCATATGTGACCTCAAGACCTCATGAGGGTATGTAGCAGTTGACGCAATCATCTTAGAGACTGCACTGGCTGTGACAAGCTCAAAGGTGTTCAGGTCCTTTGAGCTTCTGGTCTCAAGCGCCCGCGCCTGGAACCAGCTTTTGCACGCCTCATACAGCGGAAACTGGATGGCAACATGTGCAATGCCCATCAGGGAAGGCAAAAGGCCACTGCAAAAGCACTGCCACGAATCAGTCTATCAGTAGTGACAAGAACACTTTGGTCAAGACAGATGCAGAGATGACTACAACTTGATGGCAATCAATGGGTTTCACTGTCTTGGGGCGGCAGCGGGAGGGTCACACAGGCAAGGTCAGGAATCAGCATAAAAGTCGTGCACGGAATTTGCACCACAGAGGATGAGCTCATGAATACTCTGATGCCTTGATCACGTGCAAAGAGGCAACATCTGATGCAGTTGAGCATGCTGAGAAGAAAGATTCATCAGTTGCGCAGAAAGCTGATGGCAAAGCGCACAGTTCTGAAGCACACCAACAGGTGACAGTGAGAGCAGTACGCACTTGGTCATACAGGGTCCTGTCCACACAACAGCACCTTGCTCTCTACAATGCGTTTGACTGATCTTGCTCAGCCGTACTGACCTGTACAAGCCAGCAAGCCCCTCTTCCTTTGCTATCCTTCTTAGAGCATCAAAGGTCCCTTTGTACAGAGTGCTTGTCCTGGCGGATCGCAGACCCATGTGCTGCGTCTGCAGTCTTGTTTTCACAACAAAAAGGGGATTGGCAAATGCAAGAGTTGCTGCACCGGCTCCACAGGCTGCGCCCATGTGCAAAATGGGTGGCTTGACCCAGTCATGGCCTTTAGCTTTGCTGGCAAGAGTGCTTTTGAGCTGCTCATACACAGAAAAGTACACCTGCACAGTGTCAGTATCTGCACTCTGTCAGTGTGCACAGTGTCATTCTATATAGTATCAGTCTGTACAGTATCAGACTGTACAGTGTCAGTCTGCACAGTATCAGTCAGCAGCTTACTAAGCATGTAGCAGTTGCAAGCTAACTACAGCTAGCTGGTGCACTGTGCTCTCAGCATGCATTGAAAGGCAGAATGATGCATGCAGCAGTGAGCATTGTGCTGAGGAGGGCTAGACATAGGATGTAGAGGAGTGCATGTTGCAGTTGCTGCAGCAAGCTGTTGTCGCTGTCAGCTTCTAAGGCTGATGCAAAGGACTGAAAGTCCTTGTTGACGCTACGTTGGGGGAGCTATGAAGCTCTCAGATACCAAAATCTGTATGTCGTTGTCGGCTTCCAAGGCTGATGCATGCAAAGCTGCAGCATGGTTGCAGATGTGTGTTGTGAATGGCTTACCGCCCAGTTAGGCAAGAGAGCCACAAGTGTTGGGGTGAGACCTCGATACAAGCCCCTGATGCCCTCCTGCTTTGCAATCAAAGATAATCCACCTGCAACAGACACACATTCTTGTCACGACAACATGAGCAAGCCAGCCGACGAGACCAGACTTGTGCCACACACCTAACACATGTGCTAAAAACTGTCAGAGAGCAGAAAGGAAGGGAAAAACAATCGATGCGTCAGGCGTCAGAGCATTGACATTATGAACATTGTGATAATAAGTATGCAGACTGCTGACATCTAACGGTCTGCCTGAGAAGTCAGGACTGCCAAAACTTGAGGTGCAAGATGGAGCCAGTGCATTGCCATATTGCGGTTCAAACAGGGTCAGAGGGGACTGGGGTCGAATGCTGGGTGCGAGGGCCTGTAGAGGAGTCTCAATGCACAATGATGCGGCGTTTGCAAGCTGGCGTCTGGCCAGAACATTTGCTCACCTCCAATGCCTTTGTAAGCAGCGGCATGTGCCCTTCCTTGTACTTGCAAACGCGTCTTGAGCACATCAAGAGGACACACAAAGACTGCTGTCAGTGCACCTGCAGCATAAACAGGCTCAGTCAGCAAGGTGCAGTAGCACTTGGCAAGGCTGTTACAGGCACTCACCTGCCAAGCCCCCGGCCAAAGCGCTTGATACTTCGGGGTCGTCAAGTTCTCGCTTCTGCAAACAAGTGAAGCATGTCGCTGTCGCACAAAGCGCTGTCCAAAGCTTGCATAGCAATGTCTTTCCGCAGCCTTACTTTGAATAGCCGTTTGGCCATACACCCAGCACCCTCCCGTCTTGACTCACAGCCCTCGAGGCTGTTGCAGTACCTTGTCTGTAGCCTTTCTAGCCGATCGTGCGACGCTCAGCAGCAGTTGACATATGCATGCATCGACCTACTGCCAGTCGGGCTGCAGTGCGTCCAAGCAAACCATGCCAACCGTGCTCTGGACTGTGAGAGCACAAATGCGCCAACGCAGGCCTTGACGACGCTCTGCAGACCGCGAGACTCGGCAAGTCAACGGGTCCTTGGACCTTTCACCGCCGGGCTCTAGCTGCGGGTCGTATGATGTGCATGCTGTGCTCTGCTCACAAGCTCAGCACCATTGTTGACCGGGCGTGCGAGCACAGACGGGCTGTAACAAAGCGTGCTCTATTGTCTCCTGAAGCGTGCCTACTTGCGTAGTAAGGAGCTAGCTTGCTGGAGGTTGTTGCGGAAAGTCAGCTATACACGTTGCTATCTTGCAGATCAGTCTCGTGAGCGTGTGTGCGTTGTATGGCCTCGCCCGCGCCTGCTGGCGGACCTCGCGGCAGGAGGGGCAAGCGGCAGTCGGAGCCTGCTGAGCTTCACGAGCAAGAGCTGGAAGGCATCAAGTCCAGAGCAGCCTCGAAGGCAAGAGGCAGACAGAAATCAGTTGGTAAGCCCAGGCAACGTCCAGTGACAGGTTATGGGAGCGTCATTGCTGGATCTGACAAATGCAAACCTGCAGGAGCTGGACCATCAAGGTCTGGCCCTTCTGCTGCACGGAGACTTGAAGCCCCTCACCCTGCAGATCTGCAGTATGCTTCACAGCAGGTCAGCAAAGGTGGAATGGCATAAAGGGTTTTTGCCCCATCTTGTCTGACCGCAATAGCCTTTGGCGCTTTGGTCTTCAATGTGCATGATTCTGATTGCAAAGCGGCCGTAACATTCAGCTGTGATGCAGATACAAGCTTACACAGCAAATGCACAGATGGAAGCTTCAAGGGCTTCCCTTTCCCTACAGGCAAGTTGTGTTTTGTACGCGTCAGACTCATCATGCATACATGCTGATGTTGCTCACACTCTTGAACGTGGACGCTGCAAAGGCTATACAAATGTATTGTTTCCACTCAAGCTGCAAGCATTGTCCTCAAAGCCACTGCCCTGCTCTTAGTTTTTGTGCTTTTGTTGTTAACAGCCCTGCATCTTGCCTTTTGTGCATGCAATGGCCAATGACGCAAGATGTCATCTATGCTGCAGGAACAGGAGAAACTGTTGCGAGAGGTCATGCGACTGATGCTGTTTCGGCAAAAGTCTCAACCAGATGTCCCTGTTCCACGCAATGACCTCACTAAGCTCATTCTGGCCAATTATGACAATGTCAAAAAGGCAAATGTCAGCAATGCTATCATTGCATTGGCGCAAGAGTCCTTTGCAAAAGCCATGGGTTTGGACATGCGGGAGCTGAAAGTAATGCCAGTCAGCAAAGGCAAACCCAAGATTGGAGGTCCGAATGTCCTGCATACAACGTATCTGCTTTTGCACTTGTCCCTGACCTTCTTCATTGTGTTTTGAGCTAGTGACCCAGCATGCTGCTCATGTCGTATGGCACATCAGCACAGCATCAAGCAACTACTTTTTGTGCAGAGAGCGACGCAGCTGGAAGCAAGTTTTATGTTTTGAGAAGTCTTGTGCCAAGAAACTGGAAGCAGAAGTACATAGCAGAGCCAGAACAGTCTCCAAGCAGACATCTCTTGGTGATCCTGCTCATGCTCATCAAATGCCAAGGAGACAAAGTTTCTGACGGTATGGTTTGCAAGTATCTCAACATATAACAGCATGTACCTGTGGAGTAAAAGTCTGCTCATCATCAAACAGCATGTCACTGATGCTGCCATTGCATATCAAATTTGCACTGCATCTCGCATGCAAGCTTGCCTGTCTAGCTTCGCTGGCTGTTTTGTCTTCAAAAAGGAGATCAGCAATGAGCACGCACAACTTGCTTGAGCGCCTGTCTGTAATGTCAATCTACTTTTGACATGCAGAGGATATGTGGCAGTATTTGGCTGAGCTAGGCATTCAACAGCGAGATGAGCATTTTGAGCTGGGAAGAGTGGAGGATCAGATCAAGAGCTTTGTGCAGAAAAAGTGGGTATCATGCAGAACACAACCTTTGCACTTTCATTTGCTGATGTTTGCTGCATAGCTGAAAAAGGTAGCTCTCAACGCTTGCCTGATGGGTAGATGGGCATTGTCTCTGAGACATATGTTGCTTCTCAGGTACTTGATACAGCGCAAGCAAAATGGCACTGATGGAAATGCATTTAGCTATGAGGCAGGGCCAAATGCTACAGATGAGTTTGAAGGCAAAGGTGGCGTAGATGCTTACATTGAGCAGGTGAGTGCATTTGATGCAATTGCAGGTCCTGATCGCACATCAAGCTTGAGCAAGGTGTAGGCTGTCATTGCGTTTTCCGTAGAATGACAAGTTTCTGTCATTCGTCAAAGCTCTATAGACACATACTTCAAGGGTAGCGCATGATGCACAGCTGAGCAGAATGTTTTCTAAAGCTTCCTGAGGGTCACTGACCTGTGCTCCCACACAGATCAAGGCCATCCTGTTGTGTCTGAGATCAAGTTTTCTGCCACATATGTGCAAAATCAGGATTGTACGTGTTGCATTGTGCCTTTGTTGATGTCCTTCTGCAGTCAGCTCAAGGGTCTTCTTTGCTGCAGTTGTTTGCAGATAGTCTTGTTCAAGGAAGTCAGGATCAGCCAGAAGACATGGATGCTGAATAAAAAGCACAGAGGTCTTGCTGCACTTGATCTGTATCTGTAAACCCACCTGAAATGATAGGTTCCTTGCCAACATGCGCTTCCACCTGAAAGCAAACAGGCCCCACAAGGGAGGAAACCAGTAAGTCAAAACATGTAGTGGAGGCACCTCAGATGTTGCAAAACAGTAGCTCGTATCTTGCAAAGATGAAGTGCAGTCCAAACCTTTATCATGCACAGAATTGTGATGCAAAAAGCAATTTTGACTTGAGAGTGACATCGATTGTTGCTGACAGTGTGAATCTAGAGTTCTTGAATTTTAGAGAAGCAGTCAAGGTCAACATTGATCAACCCTCCAAGGCAGAACCTGGTGCGAATTGGCATAAGGCTTGGTGTAAAGGACAAGGATGACATCACAGTGAACCCAATATTGTGTCAATCATACATAACAGCGCAAATGCATCATACCTTGAAACAAGTGATTTGCAGCCTAACAGACAATACTGTAGAGTGTAGACTGTGCAACACTACAGAAGCAAAACAGACACATCAGCAAGTCCACCTCTAGACCACCATACAATGTTTACGCAATTGACGAAGTTTGTAGACTACTAAAGCCTTGCTGTTGTCCGGAATGTTTGCCTCCTCATCATTATTGCTAGTCTCAAGTCTTTGTCTTGAGAGGTCGTAGGATCATTGAGTATTTCCCCACTGTCATTGTCAATTCCATGACTAGCAATGATGATGCAAATCTCGTAAGGTCACTGAGACGACTCATGAATCCATACACAAGTAGTGTCGGTGATGTATCCAACGAGTTTAGGATTAACACTGTACTACCTCCACCACAGTCTGCAAACTGCGACAGTCCAGTAGAGACGGCAGCTGGCAAGCTGGAAGTCGATGCGCAACTTTGTTTGTTGTTTTGGCAAGAAGCTGCCGTGCCTCAAGACTCAATTTTCCTCATCATCCTCAGCAAATGACAAGACAACTTTCTGGGCTTTTGCAGATCTGTTTGACGCTGTATCACTACAAATCTGCGCAGGTGCTTCTACAATTTCGTCTGCATGAGTTGTCCTTTTTCTCTTTGCAAAGTCTGGTCGCACATGCTGCTGACTATCTTGCTCGCCATGAGTTGCTTCCTGTTGCACTGAAGTTGCTGGCCTTTCTGGTGGACCAATTGCTCCCTGTTGCGCTGAAGCAGCTGGCCTTTCTGGAGGACCAATTGCTCTCTGTTGCACTGAAGTTGCTGTCCATTCTGGTGGACCAATTGCTCCCTCTTGCGCTGAAGTTGCTGGCCCTTCTGGTGGACCTATTGCAACTGCATCTAGCTCCCTTCCAGAGCTGCCAACAGTGCCTGACTCTCCAGGCTGTTGCTGGCTGTCACTGGCCTTTGACTCGGCCATGCTTGTTTGCTGCTGTGCATGCAGCACTGCTTCTTGTAGAGCCTCCTTCACCTTTGCATCCTTGGCAACATCCGCTGCTGACTTGCCAGCCTTGTTTTTGGATCGTGCATCAGCTTTTCGTTTCAACAACAGCTTCACCAAGTCGACCTTTCCTGCGTTACACACTTGTGCGTTGGACGACATTACTGCTGTTCACGAGCAACAGGGTGTGCTTGTCATTTGGAAAGTATTTTGCAATGCTGAACTGTCAGGATATGTATAGGCACCTGCTGACAGTGCTAATACTTGCAAGGCCACAGCTGTCATCAGCGTAGGATCTCACCTGACTGTGCTGCAAACATCAATGCTGTCATGCCCTTCCTTGTCTTGCCATTCACGCTAACGCCTGCTCAAGAAATGCTGTCAGCGGGTGATCAGCACCACCATTGGCTCAGATCGCAAGCCAGAGTCTACAGGTACCTTCATTCAACAAAAATCGGACAACCTCTAAATGCCCTTTCTGAGCTGCAAAGTGCAGGGCGGTTGTGTCATCCATGGCTGCGGCACCTTTATCAGCTCCTTCGGCAACAAGCAGCTTGCAGCATTCAAGCTGGCCTGCCCAAGCTGCCAGGTGAAGCGGACTTCGAGAGTGCTTGTCTCTGCTTTGTGTACTGGCATGCTGTGCGAGCAGCTTTGTCAACTCCACGACGTTGCCTTCTCTGGCGGCATTGTGTAGCGCCAGACTCATGGACCTCGAACACAGTGATCCCCACTTGCACCTTCGAGCTGTGCAGGCGGTCAGCACGAAGACAACAATACACCCAGCGTGCTGACTTGTCCAATACGCGGTTGCAGTCTTTATAAGTAGACTTGAAGTTTGCAAAACGCGAGGCCACAGTCGCGAGCTTGAACGGAGTCGCAAACATTCTCACGTTGTGCGTGTTCAAGACTGAAGCCTGTCTCGAAGCCGGGTCTTGTGCTTCTTTGGCCTATTTCTCGTCGCCTTGCCCTCATCGTCTCGGCACGACATCAAGCTACAAATCTTGAGTGACCTGCGCATTTATAGCAAGCTGTTTGGTCTCAGACCTGTGCATCGAGCTGATCAGAAAGCACAACTAGTATAACACTTCATAACGACGCGGTGCGTTAATATCAGATTGACAACAGGAACTTCGCATAGTAACACCTCGCCATATCTGGTTAGTGAATGTCTTGGATTCACGGATCAGTCCGGAGTCAGCTACGCACCTATGCGGTATGCAGTCTTTGATGCACACTGCTGCCTACTAGGCCTGCAGTCCCGTCCAGCATGACCCCTTGAACCATGCTTGGCATGCTCTACAGAAACGTTTCTTGATAGTTGGCACAGCAACAGCAGCAGGCGTGGTGGCAGCATATAGAAACGATTTGACTCAGCTTGAGTTTGACGCCTTCAGCGCGCTTGGCCCCTTCCTACGGCTCTTAGACGCAGAAACCTCTCATGATGTAGCCATCTGGACAGCAAAACACGGCATTGTACCTCGGGAACACAGGCCAGACAGCTCATGCCTTGGTGTGTCAGTCTGGGGCAGGGACTTCCCAAATCCCATAGGTACGCTTGCATCCCTGCTGTAATGCCTTGGTCAGTCAAAATCTACTACCAACATGATTGTCTTGGGGACCCAGCAGGTGGCCACACAGATAGTGTCAGTGTGAAATCAGTAATAATGTACAACCAAACTTGCTGTGTCCATGCCGCAAAACAGGGTAACATGCAAACAGTCTGTTGATGCATCAGCCCAAACTTATGAATGTGCTGCAGGTCTGGCAGCAGGCTTTGACAAGGATGCTGCTGCGGTCAAGGGCCTTCTTGGCCTTGGGTTTGGGTTTGTAGAAGTTGGTAAGCGTGTTGCCAGCAGGATATGCACTTTCACTGGCTCAAGCTGCTGACTGGCTTGGCTCCAACAACTCTTGTTATCTGCAATTCAACAAAACTTCACAACACTTTGCTTCTGCTGTCTAGGGACCATAACGCCACTTCCTCAGCCTGGGAATCCAAAGCCGAGGTCTTTCAGGCTGCCTGAACTGGGGTGAGTCAGCAAGGCACGATGTTCTGTCTGTGAGAGTGTGCGTGATGACACATACAGAAGACGCTCTGCCCATCTTGTGGCAAAGGGCA
This sequence comes from Trebouxia sp. TZW2008, assembly GCA_002118135.1. NCBI lineage: Eukaryota > Viridiplantae > Chlorophyta > Trebouxiophyceae > Trebouxiales > Trebouxiaceae > Trebouxia > Trebouxia sp. TZW2008. The sequence goes on along the minus strand of BDIU01000033.1, from coordinate 311,023 downwards.
ATGCATGCTACTTCATTGATTGTGAAATTGCAGATGTTGTTACTTAAAGTGTGGTCACTGTCACTGTCTGAAATAACAATCGTCTCAAATTAGCACTGTCCAAACCATGTGAGATGACGTGCCAGCTCAGGCTGCTGTGGGCGCTTGCAGAGGAGTGATAAACAGATATGGATTCAACAGCCAAGGTGTAGATGCAGTGTCCCAACGGCTTGATACCATCAGACAGCAGGGCATTGTTGGCCCTGCCACACCAGAGGTGCCTCGCGGCCTCATAGGCGTCAATCTTGGCAAGAACAAGACCAGCGAGGATGCAGGCGCTGACTACTCCATAGGCGTCTCAAAACTGGGGCAGTTTGCTGACTACCTGGTCATTAACATCTCCTCCCCAAACACACCAGGTCTGTTGACTGTCGGCTCTTGCTGCTGCAAAATGCATGAATTATGCATCTGCAAGCACAAAGTCATGACAGAATGCGCACCTCAAAATTCTTTCCTGACCCTTTGGCAAATTTTGGGTTTGATGCGCTCCGTCCTACTACCCTCCACATGCCAGTGTCTTGCAAGATGCTTCATGCTTCACCAGCAACCACTCTGCGTTTTGCATGATGCCTTACATGGTCTGACCTATTCCTCAACCTGCCTTTGACCCCAGAGTCCCTTGCAGCGACCCCAACAGCGGAAGAGTGCAAGCTGTTTTGTCAACTGAGGGGCAACTGCGCTTCGGAAATCGCTTGACACAGCAGTTGTGAACAGCCTTGACAAGCGCAGTGTCATGAAGGCATCATTGCACACTTTCATAACTGCCTTTTAATGTTTGTGTGTCACACAATTGTAGTGCACACTTCAAGCTGGCTTGGTGAGAAAGGATTCGGGCCAAGGTAACATTCATTTGGCGCGCGTTGCAATTCTGGTCATCAGCTGTCATTGCATTTCAGGCCTGAGAGCGCTACAGGGCCGCAAGGAGCTTGAGAAGCTAGTCAAGAGGGTGAAGAACACCCGGGACCAGATGCAGTGGGGGCCAAGGGGGCCGCCCCCCCTGCTCATCAAGCTAGCCCCAGACCTGACAGATGCAGACAAGTCAGATATAGCCACAGTGTGCCTCAGGCTAGGAGTAGATGGGCTTGTGATTAGCAATACCACAATCACACGGCCAGGGGCTGTTGCTGATCACCCTACTGGCTCAGAGGTACTGGCTTTGACCCTGTGTCTGTTGATACTGCACTCTAGTAGGTCATTCTCTTCATTCTTAAACTCTGTGCTGTTGCTGACCGTCCCATTGGCTCAGAGGTACTTTGTGGTTGCTAGCATCCTGCAAATCTTCGACTTATTCAGACCATGCTGCTTCACAAGCTCAAGTGTTGTGGCTGACCATCCCATGATGGCGGGAGGTGTTGTTGTTTGTGAGCCTGTGATTGCTGGTACCCATGGGCAGCAACACAATCATCATGCAGGCAGGGGATACTGCTGAGCACCCTACGGGCTCAGAGATACTGTTTCAAGCTGACGACTGCTGATGTATAGAATAATTTGCAAGCCAAGAATCACATGGCCAAACGCTGTGGCTGATTGCCCAAGAGGGCTATTCCAAACTTGTCGCTGGCCGTATGCACAGCCAATTCTGCTCTTACTGTACAAATGGAACCACATGCTGCTGCCAAGCATCAACTGAATCAGAAGGGCATTGCTGAAGCTGTGGACGGTCTTGATTCATGCTGCAACATGACTCTTGCTATGCAGGTGGGAGGCTTGAGTGGCAAGCCGCTTTTTGACCTGTCAACGGCTGCCCTGTCAGACATGTACCGCCTGACAAAGGGCAAGCTGCCCATCATTGGATGCGGAGGCGTCAGCAGTGGAGAGGACGCGTACCGCAAAATCAGGGCAGGTGCGACATCAGCTGTGTTTTGTCTGCATCTCACAGCATTCATACCATCACCAGAGGCTTTCACCTTGTGTTCAGGGCCTGGCTACATGTCTCCATTGACATACGCTCTGTAGACGGCTGTAAACTTTCGGCAATCTTGGGCAATGTGTGAGACTTGATTGGGGCAGAAGAAATGCACTGCAGGCGTCAACAGTGTAACAGCTGTATGTCCAATTACTTGCTTGTGCTTGGCACCCTCTGCCTGACTGATTGCCCAGCTTTGCTGTTTTGCTGTACCGTCAGTCAGGCTGTGGGGTATCCCCATGTTGCCTGACACATTGCACAGCTTCAGAGCAAAGCTCGCAGCAGCTCAAGCACAGATTGTCCAGTGGACTCAGTCGCAAGCTGGCCAGCAGACCAAAAAAGAGCCAGGCAGAGCAGACACATGCAGTGCATTGCCACAATCACACACTGTGCACTGGCCCCTTTTCAAAAGCCTTCTTTGCCTGCGTTACCATTTGAGCTCAGCCACTGTGACGTTCTACAATGCGCCATGACTTGTGGTGCTGCTCCCAGCATAATATGGCACAAATCCCAACAGCAGACTAGTTTGCATACTGTGGGAGAGTTCAAGCGCTGTCGTGTGTGATGTGACCATCACGCCTTGGCATTGCTTGCATGGAACAGAGGTTAGCGTGAATGTACACCATAAAGATTGCTGTGCAGTTTATCACTTGTCATACCAGGACAGGTCACAGGTCCGTATGTGTTCAGGTGCAACCTTGGTCCAGCTTTATACAGCGCTGGCGTACGAGGGCCCTTCAATTGTGCCAAAGATGAAGCAACAGCTTGCAGCTTGCCTAGAAGCAGACGGCTTCAGCTCTGTTCAGGAAGCTATTGGAGTTGATCATTTTGTAAAGCATAGCTAGCTACAAAGAATTGAGGCTCGCTGCCGACTTTCTCGCTTATGTGCACTTCTGCGCCTTTCAAGCTTTAGGTTGAACAAGCCTGCTGTTAACGAGAGACGGCATGAGGCCTAGCAGCGGCGGTCAGCTGCGGGAAAGCGTGTTTACTATCCCTCGCAAGTCGCAAGTTGCGAGGCTCCAGGGTGCGCTGTAAGGAGCCTCTGTGGCAGCCGGCGACAAGCGTTTGACTGATTACAAGACGCCCATTGTTTTGAACGTGTCTGCGGCCTGTCCAAGGTTCAGTTCAGAGCAAGACCTGCCAGTGGCATCTGTTCAGCAAGTGGCGAGCGGGTTGCACCGAGGCAGGCAGAGCCGAACATGCGTGTGTGAGCGGCCTGCAGGCAGACTTGAAGCAACTTGGTACGTTCGAGCTGCTCACCGGATGCTTTCCGTGCGAGGAATTTGCTGAAAGCTTAAACCATAGCTTTCGCTGCTTGCCAAAGCTGACCTACTGCAGAGGCCGCTCGTATTTCGTCCGTCTCTTGCATTAACCGCCTTTGGTGATGCGCACTCGCCTTTTTGCTTGCGGCAGTCCTTTGCTTGCGAATGCAATGATATAAAGCCTTGGGTCTGAGCCGTGCCATAGCACGAGTGCAGCTACATCGCCGCACCCATAGCATTCTTACAGCTTTGCAAATTTTGCTGTTCGCTCACCTGTGCAACATCGATGTGCTTCAAGAAACTTTGCTTGGTGCCTGTGCAAACATTGCTCTGCCAGTTGTAGGTCCTGTGGCGCATATAAACTCAAGTTGATGTGAACAGGAATAGGTTTGTGTCAGCTTTCACTACGCAGGCACTGATGCTTGTGAACCAAATCAGCCTGCACTGACTTGCAGGTCCACGTACGGCCGGTTGCTTGGTGGCAAGAAAATGCTTTCCAGCAGAGCATGTGCCTTTGCGGCGCTTATATTTGCCCTGGCCATTTGCAGCCCACAGCCCCTTGCTGGCCAGTATGTCATCTCAAGAACGGCCTCAGCCCAGCGTAAGCACAAGATATACTGTAACACAATGTCAAATCCTGCTGCCTCATGTTGCAAATAGCATGTGTCATGTCCTGATGGTACATGATTAGGACAGCATGCCTTGCAGCCCCCAACAGTGAAACTTATGCTGACCAGCTTGCATGGGGCATGTATTTGAACACAAGGCGCATCGATGCTCCAAGTTATGTATCTGTGCATAATGTTCTGCCAGTGCTGCCGAAGGTGACTCAGGTGTAGCTAGCACAATTGAGGCATTGCAAACATAGGGCTGTACAGAGCACAGGCTGTGTGGCCCTGCAATGGTTCAGTCTTGAGTGCAGAAAACGTTCTGCAAGATGCCTAGAATGCAAATGCCTTCACATTGCTACCCTGGGCCTCAAAAAGTTGCCTTCCTCCTGTTGCTCAGCTTGAGCATGCAATCACCTGCTCAGTGCCTAAGTTTTCCCTTCTGCAAAATGCCTTTTCTGTGACTTGCTCGTGCTTAGTGATTGCTTGCAGCACGATTCAACCTGCTTTGTGCTGATGCTGCAGAGTTTGATGCAAAGGCAGCCGCAACAGATGCTGGGGCAACAAACAATGCCGCAGTGCCACTAGCGACACAAGCTGCCCCTTCAGTGCCCACACCGGCTGCCACAACCGACCCAGAGGCCACAAAAGCCCCAGTGACTACAACAGCACCAGTGGGTACATCAGCCCCAGTGGCTACAAAGGCCCCAGCACTGCCGGCAGCAACAACTGCGGGTACCAAGCCGGCGGCTAGGGTTAGCTCAATTGCTACCCCAACCCCCACCCCAGCCCCCACCCCTGAGCCCACAGTCAGGACTTACGCCCCAGTCACTGTCATGGACACTGACAACAGCACCACTTCCAACAGCACTAGCTCTGGGGACAACGCTTTGTACTCTGTGTTGCGAGTCAGTGGGAATGGTGTGACTCCCTTCAACAGGGCGCGTCAGACTACATTTCTGCTGGCCTTGTTTCAAGTCATCAGCACTGTGGACTTTGATGACATGTCCATTAGTGATGTGAACCAGGTCTACTCATCCAGGCGGAGGAGAAGCCTGCTCATGGACAACAGCATGCAGCAGGTATGCTTTCAAACCTCTGGTTCCCGCAGCATGACAAAATGCAAGTAGAGCAGGACCCTCTCCATTTCATCTCGTGATACAAAGTACATTGGTGCAGGCACATCTCGCGGGACGATGGTCAGTCAACTGCATTGCAGCAAACATGATGTCAGAGCTCTTCAGAACACAGATTTGTAACCAGACACACTACACAGTTGCTGTGCGCTTGGCATATTGTAGTTGATGTTGCCATGACATCCATGCAGTCTGCAAGCGTTGCTGAGTTAGGATGGCATCCATTGTGGCTCTTTCAGTCTGATTTGCCAGAATTTAGTGCAGGTACAGCACTCTTTGTCACAAACGGGCCATGTCAGCACAGCAAACTTCAGACAATGGCGCCCATTTGAGGTGCCAGCACAAAAGTAACAAACCCCCGCATACCCAATACGAGGTTGTGAGTCATTGGACACAAAACATGCGATCATTGTCATGCAGGAATACTTCTATGGGCCCAGGCGTGCTCTGTTGGCATCGGCTGATAACAATGTGGCTGATGTGACGGTGGAGATGGTGGCCAGCAGCGCATCTGTAGTGCCTTCTGTTCTTCAGGAGCTTCAGTACTCCATTACTAACTACACCTTGGAGGTACCAGCATTGTCATGACAGTGCTTTTTGTCTCGCTGTGAATGTATTGGTTGCGCATTACTGCCAGACATACATCCCTATGCATGCGGCCTTAACAGTAAGATTAAGCTTGGCAAGAAGTCTTGTGTGACATCTGTTTGTGGGTGAACATCAGAACATGATGCCGGCCGCAGCTATGCACTGGACGTGTAGCTGCCATGCATTGACTTACGCTTATTGCACAGCTGCTGCACAAGATTAGCAGCAAAAGTGTATGGCTGCTCATGAGGCATGCTTCAGCACAGAGTCGAGGCAAGGTCAAGTCATCCTATGTGTCCAGCTAGGATCACAAAACCACAGCCTTACAGCCTCATCATGACCTGCACAATGCTTGTCAGATCTGTTCATATCACTCAAAGCTACAGTGTCGCCAGAATGCAAGCTGCTGCTGACAGACTGGCTGCTCAAGGGCTAAATGGTCAAATGCATCACAACACAGCCACAGCACTGTCTGAGCTGTGTTCATGTCTTGGTTAACAGATTGTCTGTAGCCATGACCCAATGATGAAGTCAATGCAATGTCTGAGCTGTTTGGTGCTGCGTGCAGCAACAGCTGAATATTGCTGAAGTGCGCACCAATCAAGCTGCTGCTCAAGGGCTAAATAGTCAAAAGCACAGTTGTCAACCAGACTGTGCTGTCTCTGAGCTGTTTTGTGTTGAGTGCAGAACCAGCTGAACACCTCTGGAGTGGGCTGGGGCGTACAGCTGATGTACTACAATGTCACTACTCCTGGCGGCATCAACGCCACTGTCAAGGACTACTGCCGGGACAAGTTTGGCCACTGGTGTCTGGGTGAGTCCTACATCAAACGCTGCCGCAGTGCTTGCATCAGCACACATCATAGTGCTCACGACATATTCACTAGTCCAGGGCTGCTTCTGCACACAGTGACTTTTGATACAAAGACTCACAGTGTAGACTTTTCCTCTGTCTGCATTAATAATTTCCTTGTTCCTTTGCATTAGCAGGTCAACAGCTTCCAGGGTTGCTTTGGCCTTGAAGGGGTGCAGCAGCAGCCATCGTGCACACCATACGCTGCAATTCTTTCTGCTGTTATTCCATTTGCTTGCTGCGGCATGATTTTGCTAAAGCGCAGTGCAGACTGCTATGCATACGTGACTTCGTAGCTTTTCCAAACCATGCTACTCCAAGCTGCATGTGCTTCACTAGGCTGATGCAGTCTGGATGGCAACACTGCTGTGAATGCAAGTAGAGCAAAGTCTAGCTGACAGTATGCTTGTCTCATGCCATGTGCATGCACTGTGTCCACCTGTTTCCTGACAACACTTGGTGATGATGCTTCACGTGCTGTTGCAGACAAGCACAAGCACCTGTCTTCAGCTGGAGTGAGGGGCGTCATTGCTGGTGGTATTGTCGGCATCCTCTGTGTTGCAGCATTGGCCTTGTTGCTCAGAGACTTGCACGGCGCCCATCTTCTCAGGGTAAGCAACAATTTTCTTCAGAATTTTGTTCTGCTTCTTGTTGATTCGTTCTGCATCACAGCGCTGTATCGAGTTGGTGATCTGGAAGCAAATGCTCCAAACGACATCGAAGAACGAGCTTTGGTTTGCGTAGCTGTATATGTGTCACAAAGTAGTCCTGTCAGATGCTGCTACATCCACACGAGATGCATGTAAGCTCCAGGTGAAGTGCACAGGGCTAAACAGTGCTTTTGTGCTGCTGCAGGGTAGCGAAGTGGTGTACAACCCTCAGACTCCCAACCTGGGCGGGGCTCCTGGCACAGGCAAGGCAGGCGCGGGTAAGATCACGTCTATCAATGCATCGGCTGTGAACTCCCCTGGAAGTGCGGTCGGCACCCCCACTGGCTACATGGGCGGGCTGGCACCGGTCGGCTCCAAGGTCCGCAGAAAGTCAGGCGCCTTCACTTCTGGTGCCGTCACTCACCCTGCTTCCCTGGCCGCTGCTGGCAAGCCTACCGGCCTGGAGGAGATGATCAGCAGCCCTAGCTTTACTAGGAACGCATCCACCACCGCCGCAGGCCACCAGACTGGTCTCTGAGCGTTCTAGCAATCAATTAGACGTCATGTGTTCCAATCTTACGATGCTGGCTCTTGACAGCATTAGACATGACAATTCAACGCGTTTCTTGTTGTACACATGAGCTTTGCATAGCGGCTGATTTGATCATTGTAAGTCAGTGCGCAGTGAATGTAAGCATTCTTGAAAGGTCTTGTCTAGCAGTCCAGCCTGATGCATGAAAGCGTGATTGAATCGAGCCACAGCAAAGTACGGAGGAGCTGTATGCAAATGCTGGTAAAGGAACAGACAATGCATTGTCTCATATGAGCCAGAAAGCCTGCTCAAGCAAGAGCAGAAACACTTTTGGCACTTGCACAAGCTGAGGTGCATCAGAAAATCATTGCTGAGCTTGAGGCAGTGCAGTTTGCAGCTGCTGGCATTGCACTCTTCTGTTAAATGCCAAATCAACGGTCAGAGCATTATCTGCATGCAGCTGAGTGATCTTCTGCAAATCAGTCATCATCATGATTCTGAACAAGCATGGCTGCTTGTGGCGCAAGACCTAGCTGCTGAATTGTTTGCTGAAGCTTGTCAGAGCTGTAAATGACTTTGGGGAAGGTTGTTGCTAGGCTGTAGCTTAAGCTTTGTAGCCCCTCCAGAGAATCAACAAAGTCATACACAGCCTGCAGCAGAAAGCAGATTTTGTACGACAAAGTACTGCAAGCGCATGTCTGACAGTAGCGTCACCCACGTTGCATGCAGGCCACTATGCACAAGCCTGTGCCTGCAGCAGAACTGATCATGAGCTTCAACTCTATCACACATTCTGCATGGAAACCATTGCCATCTAGCAACTTCTGGATGCGTCCAGAACGCTACATAGACTACTTCATTTTGCTCGCCACCTTGCTCAACTCTTCACTGCCATGAGCTGAATCCGGTACATCAAAGCAGCGCTGCAAGTTGCTGCTGTGTAACTTTGCATCTGGCTTAGACGAATTTGTTTAGTGACAGTACCTGAAGTGGCTGATCAGATGAGAATCTGCGCTGGGCAGAGGAGCCATCAGGCAGTCTGATACGAATGGCAGCTGTGCTGGGAGTCCCCACTGGGGGCTCTGCAGGCAGAAGGACCCTTTTGTTAGCCCTTCGTTGCTGCAGGGCTGTTGCCCGGTCAGTCCTCTTCTTCTCTGCTGCTTCTTTTTCTGCCCTGCATCAGCGCTAAGAGCTCAAGTGCCCAGTGGGAAGCAAATAAACAACGCCACAGGACGTGCCTTTATGACAGACTTCGATGTTGTCCTTGAAAGGAAGCAGCATGCACAGCAAGGTCAAATTGTGATCTCTTCTAGATGCTGCACAGCATCGCCATCTTGAACAGAAGACAATTTCACCTTGCTGTGCATGCTGGCTGCCAAAAAGGTGTCAAGCCAATCTTTGATGCATCTGCTGCAAGATGTGATTGATGCCCATTTGCGAGCACATTAAGTGCATGCCCTGAGGCAGTTTATGGCGACTCTCACGAGGTACTGCGGAAGAATCACACTGCATGCACAAGTGACAACAGCAGCTGACCTCTCACCATTCTGCGCTTGCTGTGCATTATATCAAGACGCGCTGTCAACTTATCTTGACCCTCACAAGGCACTGCTGGGAGAGTACACCACATGCACAACTGACAACAGCAGCTTACCTTTCAGCATCTTGCGCTTGCTGTGCGGCGCGCTGCTGCTGCTGCTGTGCTGCCCTCTCAGCAGCTTGTTGCTTCTCACGCTCCTGGTCGGCCAACAGGCTGCGCTGGTACTCGGCATCCTGCTCCTCCCTCAGCCGCCGATTTAGTTGCTGCAAAACACCATGCTGTCAGTTGGGGCTTGCCAAATTGTTATGGTTGCAACAGCACAATTAGCAAAGAGCTCCACACCCTTCTCCTGCCTCAGTTGCTGGTCCAGCTGCAGCAAGCAAAGCAGACTGTGGGCTCCTGACTACTACTGTGCCTGATCTCCAAAAGCCCCTGAGTTGCTGCAGAACACACCTGCTACCAGCTCTCTGCAAGCCATGCAACAGCCATGCGTTAAGTCGAGAACAGGCCTCGCATACTGGAATGCAGCAAATTCAGCTGCAATGCTGCGCTGAGCTGTAAGTATTACTTCAGTGCTCAACATGAGCTTGAGCACCACGAGTGCAGCCATGGCCAAAGGTGCCTGAAATATGAAGCCCTCAGCATCTGACATGTACATATAGTACTGCATGATTGGATCAATTGGGCTCACATGCGTCATTCATATGTGCACGACAGCATGGGAACGCAGTGCTGTGTGTAGGCAAGTCATGACCATTTACAGACGTGCCAACACCCTGTTCAAACTTGAGGTCTTGTCTGTTGGTTGTTTACAGTGTAAGGTGTATAGGCCAGGTTCTCACCATGCGCAAATTGGCAAATTTGCTCACAACATGCCAGATTGTGAAGCATTGGCGATCTGCATATCTCAGAGAGGGGAACACTGCCAATAGGCATGCTCACCCGCTCATTGATGTGCGTGATGTGCAACAAAGTGGGCCTCATGCTCCTCAACAGCAGACTGTAGTGTCAAGACACTGAGAGTCTGCACAAGCTTGCTAGCTGAAGCAAAGCATGACCTGATGCTTGCATGCCAGCATGCAGATCAGACAGACCACAATCTGCATGCAAGCAAGCTGACAACAAACTGGACTCCGCACTCTCCAACAGTAAGCTGCAGCTTTTGCATGAGCTCACTAAGCATGACCTGATGCAGGCATCCCATTATGCAAGCTCACAAGCTGCTAAGACTTGGCAGTAGCGTCTGCATGCTCTCCCTGGCCAAAAAAAAATTCATGACAACACACAATCATGCCAACATGCGGGCTGACAACAATCAACATATCAGCTCACCCGCTCATTGTGATCTGCCTGATCAGCAACAAATTGGGCTCCATGCTCTTCAACAGCTGGCTGTAGCGTCTGCATGAGCTCACTAGGTGAAGCAAAGCCCTCGCAGCTGGCTACCTTCCTTGTTCTCTGGCCTGACCCAGATAGCAAGGCTATGTAGGGGTAGTGCGCCACATGCAATTGGCTGCTGAACTGCACACTAGAAAAGTGATCGTCATACTCTCCAGTGCAAACCCAGACACAGAAGCTATATAAGGCTAATGTGCAACATGCAGCTGGCTGCTGACTTGCACATCAGACAAATGTCTGCAGGACTAGCCTGGAGAACTTGCAGAGTTGTCTTTGTCTTCTGATATCTGTTGCATGAAATACTGATTGAGTGTTCTTCCAGACAGGAAGGCTATGCAGGAGTACTGCGCCACATGCAGCTGGCTGCTGAACTGTCCACCAGACAGATCTTTGCAGACTAGCCTTGAAAAGCTGCAGAATTGCCTTTGTCTCTTGGTATTTGTGGCATGAAATGACACTTACTGACACCTTGATCCAGACAGCAAGGCTATGTAGGGGTGCAATGTGCAATGTGCAATTGGCTGCTGAAGTGCATAGCAGACATGTCTGGTTTCATGACAACAATGAATGAAGGCAATGATGATATCAATGTTCACAAAAGTCGTGATGGTGATAATGATATCTACAAGAAATCATAGTGTGTCACACATTCTAGCACAGCTGCTGACTATATGTTGTCCACATGTCTGTTCACATGTCCAATCTGAGACCCTGACAGGCCGTCATTGCCTGAGCTCTTTTGTTTAGCATGAAATCGAGGGCAGCATTGATGCAGCAAGCTGCTTAACTGCTAGCTTTGCAAGACACTACCACCGTTGTGTGATGATTGAGACTTCACGCAAATTTGGGGCATGAGTGCAGCATGAGCCAAGCAACAAACTACATCAGGAAGCACCAGCATTAGCCAAGCAGCAGGCTTAGCAGGAGGCAGCTGCCCTAACAAAGCAGCGGGCTGAGCTTGCCGCTTGGCTAATGCAGCTGCCTCCTGCTCAGCCTGCTGCTTGGCCAATGCTGCTTTCTGGAAAAGCAAACACATGAAATGGCTGCTCAAACAGGATTCCAATGATAAGAAGATTGTGTGCCTACGCCTGCTGCATCTTGAGGCCAACACAAACGACAGCAAGAACAGGTGCAATTGTGTGTGCATGCTGTCACAACAGCACATGCGACGGGTTTCCAAGCTAACACAGCCCCAAAGTTGTTGATACAGTGTCACAAGGAGCCACACACAAGATGACACATGGCCAAGCATCATCGACACATTTTACCTAGGTCTGGTATACAGCACAGAGAACTCACACTCCTAGCAGAGCAGGGTATGAATCCCAAGACCGCTACTGATGGGGCCAAAGCCAAAAGAACCTTGAAGAAGCCGTTTGCATGGCACACCAAGTATGTTCCGCATTGACAAAGCATGCATGCACTGAAAGGTACCACCATGAAATGATCGCTTTTGTGGACATGATATGGCACAGTAGGCATGTCTTGCATTGATAGCGCATGCAGGCACAAGGCTTTTGTCATGTCCCACCATGAAAGGATCGCTTTTGTGGACATCACCCCCCCAGCAAAGGAAGGTTGAGTTGACATAGTGAACAAACTCTGGGTTGCACAGCGTCTGCTGACAAAATCTATCTGCATCCTGCAAGCATAAGCACAGTACAGCTTTCTTGTTTGATCAGATTTTTGGGTTTGCAGCTTTTTGACTGATTATAGCATCAATGGCTACGGCAATTTTTCCTGCTCATGGCTGCAAGGCACAGTGCTGAGTGCACTTATGGTCATGCGGCAGTTGCATCACAGCTGCAAGCACAGACAGCCACTCACATGCTGCGTCACAGTGTAGCAAGTGATGCACCATGCTTGCATACAAGTTCACAAGATAGCTTTGTAGCTGCAAGTAGGCCTGCATTTTGTGATGCAAACAGGCTTGCAGTTGATGCTGCAGAACAGGCTTGCAGTTCTGAAGGAGCTGACCTCATGGTCTGGCGAATGTAGGTAGACAAACAAAAACTTGAACTGCCTGTGCGCTTGAATGGCTGCATCTTGCCAGCTGGTTTCTTGAAAGTCTGGGCACTGCAGGCCATAGCGCTGCTGCATAAGCTGCTTGAAGGAAGCAGCAGACTGAGGTGGGTCTTCATATCTGTTGCCTCGAAGAAGTGCTTGTGTAGCTCCTGTAAAGTACTCCTCATGAGAACACCCAATGTAAGGACATTCTTGATGTAAGGACAGTGTAATTCGAGTTCATCAGTACAGTTCTGACTGCAGTGATACCTCTGAGTACAGACAATTTGATATAGACGTCCTTCTTGATACCAAAGCAATCGTGACAAAGAGGTTACTGTAGCACTGCCAAATAGAGGCTGCTTGACCGTGTGGAGCAACAATCAGCCTGCTTGAGTGTGAACAGCCAATCAATTCTACATGCATGTCATGCAAAAGGCATGTCATGTAGAAGGGAGGGAGGAGACAGCAATTCAATCAGTAAATACTTTGTTGGCATGGATGCACGTGACAAACTCAAACTTGCAGTGTCATCTCCAATATTGGTCTGAGTATGCTTATAGGTGCTGTGTTTGTGAAAGCTGTCCTGCATATCCATCTGAGCTGTCTTGATGCCCAGGGAGTTATCGTGCACAAGGCTGTATATGTGTGAGCAGTCCGTGCACAGCTTTTGTATGTATGCATGGCTACACGTTGACCTGCATGAAGTCTATGTGCACGTCGTTACCTTGCAGTGCGGAAACTATGGAATGCGGCAAGACTCTGCTCCCAACTGCTGTTGTGCAGGCGTATCCAAACCGAACAATCTCAGTTACAATCCTGACGCTAGCACCCACTGCCAAAAGTGGTAGGCGAACCATTCTCTGGAAGAGACCTGGTCTCTGACGTCTTGGTCTGTGCGTAGCTGCTTGTGGAGGGGCAGTCGCTTCAGGAAGCCTCGAAGCAGCTGATGCTGAGGCTCTATGCTGCAGGCCAGATGGGGCTTGATCTGCAGCAAGCATACTTTAGCAGGTTTGATGATGCAGACATGCTGCCACATGCGTTGCAGATCGCAAGAGCGTGTGACCAATGTCTGAGTTCAACCATAGACAGCACCCACCGTAAAACATAGCCACAGCACGATCTAGATCATAGTGAGCTGCTTCAAGATAGAAGGCAGCTTCAGCGTCACTGCCATTAGTGAGGGAGACGAATTGAGCGATGACATCGCTGCGATCCATGGTATCCGATTGTACCACCTTTGTCTCAGGGGCTACTCAGTTGGCTACAAAGGTGCAGCATGTTCTGCAGACTGCAGCCAAGCGAAGGGGGCAATATGTGTCTGTTCACATACACGGAGCGTCATTCTGGAGCTGTTGCGGGACGAGAGAGTCACGTTATTGACTGGGACGTGCGAGCTCGCTGAATTGCTCGGCCCTGAAGTGTCAGTGCTGCCTCTGCTTGAGAGTTGCGAAGAAGAGCATCAGCACAGTGGCAGGCAACCCATTCAGCCTAGTAAAGCTTCCCTTCCTGCTGCTTCCGCTCACAAGCATGCACAGTATGCACATCAAAAGAGGAGGGCACTCAATCGGGACGGCCGCTTGCGAAGTGCTTCTTGGCTGTCAGGAAGTTGCCATGCAAGAGCTGTCCATGATTTTCAACAATCGCAGCAACCAGGGGACTTGATGAAGCAGATGCTGGTGCCACCACAGGTCCGAGTGCTGGGAACCAATTATGGCAGACTGATCTTGTCCAGGCATTGGTGTTACAAAGTACAATTGCATGGCAACGGGAATAGGAACGTTGGTGCTTCTGCAGAGCTGACGTTTGAGACCAGCAAGCTTGAAAACTTTCCATAGACATGAAACTGCATGCCATTCTACAGACTGGAATCATTCACACATGACTCGCAACACTTGTTATACATGCAAGCTGTGACGTGAGTGGCCATTGACTGCGTCTACAAGCTGGTGCAAGCGTATGCTACCACATACACCGACTTTCCTTGATTGAGACCGCAAATCTGGAGGCACAGAGGCACAGGTGACAATGTACAGTTGTATGACCTTGCCATGCAGCAGCTGAAAGATGTGCAATAGCAAGATCATCTGACTCATCAGTCTCAATGTTGCACAGAATGTCAAAGACAAATGCTGGTTGCAGTGTCACAGCATGGGTCACGCTGAAATAAACAGGCAAGTAGACACGCCAAGCTTTGCTGAAAGCAAGGTAGCAGGCACAGACGAGGAGTGACGACAACATCAATTCAGGGTGTGCCCGATTTGCTCACTGGACGAGCTTCATTGCATCCATCATGAGTGGTTACAAGCTTGTGTACCAGCTGTAAAGCTTTTGCGATTTTGATAATCACTTGCCGTGAAGATCTGCTGTTGAGCTTGTGACATTGTAATGAAGACTGTAAAATAGTTGCAGATTGCTAACGCACAGTCGCGTTCAGGTACGCGGCGGAACCGCGACTCAGGCAGGATTGGACTGGGCGCAAGGTGTCAAGCTAGAGACATCCATATGACGACTCACGGATCAGACTCAATGAATGCATACACCAAATCAGTATCGACGTAACACCAGATGAGCTCGCCACACGTACCTTTTGTTTTGGAGGGGCGCGGGTGTCTGATTGTCTTTGCATGCAGCGGGACCCCCCCGGTTGGTCTTTGATAAAAAATCCCTGCGGCCTGAAATACCCGCTGCATGATCTCGGTCGCAGATCATGATGTCGTCACTGCCCTCCGCCTTGCGCGACACAATAGACTCCCCGCCTACGGCCATTCGATTTCGTGACTTACCCAGCGATTGATTGCTCGATTTTGAACGACCAGGCAACTTGTGTCAGGGTTGCCCCACCCTAGCAAGCTGAGCACCTTGTTTTGAAGTGGACTCGGTATGACGATCTCAATCTCAAAGGCCATTTCTTGCCCATCATTCTTTATAAAATGTGCAGAATCATTAGGGGACAACACGACAGCAGCAGCAGCAGAGTTGTTACGCTGGCTCTGTACTTGGTATGCATAAATTGGACGAGATCATTGCATGAGGGAAACCAGTCCACTGAGAGCATTGCTTGCCTGATCATCGGATGATGTACAACGGCAGTCGACAACAGAAGCAGCAATAGTGGCACGTGTGCCCTCAGGCGAAATGGCAATTTGCATTCACACACACTACATATCACTCGCTCATAGCTAAGCTGGTCAAAGCCTGGACACACACAAATCAATAACCAAACCCACTACTGCATTTGAGCTTTTGCATCAAAGTGGTCGTCAAAAAGATAGCATTCAGCAGTCGGCAGTCAGTCATAAACATACACATGTCAGGTCCAGTAGCCTGCAAGCTGTAACAAAATGCTTGCAAGACAACACTGGTGTCTCAACGGGACAAAATCTTGTCAGACCAGCTCAGCATGAACTGTCTGGACAAAGCAGGAAGGTCTGTCAAAGTCTGTCTCAAAAGCTGCTGAGGGTTTATTTCTCCTTGGACTTGGTCAAGCACGCTTCTGACCTCCTGTACAACAGGCAGCCATGTGAATATAAGTGTACTTGATGAAGGAATCCCTTGCGAGATGTGCTTCACTTACATACTTGTTACAGAGATACATTGCAGAATGTGCTTTGAGTCTACTGGTTAGTGATGCTCATTCACGTCTGACTTTTATTGGGTCATGGCTGTCAAGCTTCAAACACAACAAACATCCCTCATTGCTGATGGCTTATGCACATTTGCAGGGCTTTGAGAATGAGCCAAAGCTCAAAGAGCTTCTGAACAGCAACTTCCAGCACAGACAATGATGCTGCCTTCAAAGCTACCCCAAAATATTCTGCTGGACCTTTTGATAGCAAATTCGCTGCCTGCTCACCTCTATATGAAGCTTGTTGTCTTCTGTGAAAGCATTGACCAGCTGCATTCTGAGCTTGTCATCTAGCAGCACCACCTTGACAGCGTCCCTCACAGTGCTGGTGATGTCTAAGCCCCCACTGCCCTCTTTAGCAAGCCCAAGCAGCTTCTCTGCCCGCTTCCATTGGAACTTTCCATTCTGGAACAAGACCTGGAGCAGAAGCAGCCTTTTGTTGCAGTATGACCAAAGATTTGGGAGGCCTAGCAGTGCTGGTGATGTGTAGTCCCCCACTGCCCTCTTTAGCCAGCCCAAGCAGCTTCTTTGCTTGCTTTCACTGAAATTTGCCGTTCTGAAACAAAATCTGGACCAGCAGCAGCCTTGTGCCATCAGCTTTGAGAGCCGCACTGTCACAACACAAAACTCCTTCACAGACTGGCGTCAGTTGGAGCAAAGCCAAGCATTGTACCAGGCTTGTATCAGGCCCATGAATGGTGGTGAGTGAAAAGAGGGGGGGGGGGGACATGTCCACAAAGCTGCTGTGTTTGTCGACAGATGTCGACAGGCATACTTATCTTCAGAAACACAACAGATGCAGAAACAGGCTTGTCAAACAGCCAGATGTATTGCGTTGGACCATGAGCAGGAATGAGCAGCAACAAGGCATGGATTTCCGTCAGGCCGGACAGGAGATCAACACCCTGAACTTGACAGCACAATAGCATTTGATCTCAGCAACTGCTATGCCAACCAAAAAACCCAAATTACACACGAGTGACATCAGGTACCAAAATGAATGCTGCAATGCAGCTGACGCACCTGGAAAAGCCGCTCTCTCAAAATGGGGTCTTCTGCTGTTAGCAAACGCCTTGCCACATAGGGATACGCTACTTCCAAAAAGTGGAACTCTGGTGACAGTGTAAGGCAAATGCCCTCCTGAGTGAGCAATGACCTGTAAACACCACACATCTCAGCTAAGCCGCTGCCAGACAGCAGGAAATCAATACAATATCTAAGATGCCACAGGGCGTGACAATGATCTGTTGACAGTCTCGAGGAGGTGCTGGCATACACAGCACCATTGTTCAGCCATGTGTATGATTGGCTTCTGAACAAAACGTCAATACTCTGCGTACTGAAGGGGCTGTGATGTCTACAAGTCAAAGTGCAAATGCAGCTAGGCTGCTTGTGTACATGTCAGCAGTTGACCTCTACAATCCCAGCCATGCATCACATATTGGATAGCGCTTTGGCTCTCTTGCAAAACTGATGCAATGCTCAAAGACAGAACTCAATGCCATGCACAATGAGGCTACCTGATAACAAGCGAGTATCGCTCTGGGATGCGGATTGGGTATTGGTACACCAAGTCATTAAACTTGGAGGTTACAGTCCTGAAGTTGAAGTCAGCCAGACTGCGGCCCATGCTATCTTGCCAAATCTCCTGCAGAGCTGGGGCAATTGGAGTCACATCTGTGCCTGGTGCCAGAAAGCCCTGCAGAAGCAACTTGTAGTGAGCGTATTGAGATTGCAGGCTATGGGTTTGCCAAGGTCACCATAGAGACACTTGAAAGCTGATAGTGTACCTGGTGACAACACGCCCTGCAGACCAAACAGCTTCCAGTCAAGTCTTACACAGCATCCAGATCATTTGAGCATGTTGCAATTGTACGAGGGCTTGGAACAGGCCCAAGCTATGTTGCCGGATCTCCTGTAGAGCTGAAGCAATTGGAGTCGCATCTGTGCCTGGTTCCAGAACGCCCTGCACAAGAAAGGATGCACTGCTTTCCGATGAAGTTAAGTCAAGTCAAGTCAAGTCAAGGCAAGTCAAGGCAAGGCAAGGCAAGGCAAGTCCAGTCAAGGCAAAAAAAGTGAAGTCAAGTGAAGTGAAGTGAAGGGAAGTGAAGTGAAGTGAAGTGAAGTGAAGTGAAGTGAAGTGAAGTGAAGTGAAGTGAAGTGAAGTGAAGTGAAGTGAAGTCAAGGCAAAAAGAGTGGAGTGAAGTGATGTCAGGTGAGGTGAAGTCAAGTCAAGTCACGTCAAGTCAGGTGAGGTAGAGTCAAGTCAAGTCACGTCAGGTGAGGTGAAGTCAAGTCACGTCAGGTGAGGTCAAGGCAAGTCAAGTCAAGTCAAGTCAAGCATTCTTCCACATGTCTCGAACTGATTTGACCATATTGTAACTGGAGAGGAAGAGGTGTAAGTCGATGGAGTAGAAGCTTACGATGCACAAGGCAGCTTGCAACTTACGGTGTCATGTTGAACATTGCCAACGAGACAATTGCCAGCGTAGTACAATTGCCGGAAAGGCATAGTGCTGTGCAATTATGTTGTTGACAGCGCTGTGGCCTGTTCAATATTAGCAAGAATGAGCAGCTTGAGCTACTGATTCTACATTGAAGAGGCCACAGTGCTGTTGCATGACTGCCACAGCACCGGATTCAGCAAAAGGTCGCTCAAACCTGTCAACAAAACAAAGCACCTTGACCTTCTTGTCAACAAGCCAGTCGCCCAGCTCTTGAAAAGCTTAGAAAGAGGAAGAAGAGAAAAGCACATGAAGGAGAGAAGAATAATGAAAGAGATGCTTGCGTTGGACGACGCAGCTTGACAGCCATGATGTTGCGCTGAGCTTTGCTCACAACACTGGGCTCAACAACGAGATGACTCAAAACAGTTAAGAAAGAAAGGTAGATTGAGCGCTCCTGTCAACAAGACAGTAACCAAAACCTTGAGAAGCTTGCAATAGACAAAGCAGCTCGCCAGCTGGGATGTCACGTTGAGTTTTGCCAACAAGACAGGTGCCAACGCGACTCTTTAGCCGGAGAGCCACCTTGTCTAAAGCAGGTCTTCTTAGGGACTGGTGACTGTCCTGCTAATGAAGATGCTCAAACTGCTTTGCTTGTTCCAAAGCAAGTCTCGTTGAGGGTCAAACACTGTCTTGTTGATAGACCCACTCAAGCTACTCTGCATATTCACGTGCAACTTGTCTCTACATGATGTTGTGCATGAAGTTTGTATACCAGCTTGTGTCACTTCAGATGGCTTTATACACACAGTGACGTGGGCACATCAAGTCCCTAAGCTAAATTTCTGTACAGACACAGTGACGTGGGCACATTAAGTCCCTAAGCTAAACCCCTGTACATGTGTTGCGTTGACGCTTTCCTGGGCTCGTGCAGGCTGGGTGCAATGCTGACCCCTGTACATGTATTGCGTTGACGCTTTCCTGAGCTCGTGCAGGCAGGAGGCAATGCTGAAAGGACAAGCAAGTGCAACTCACCAGCTTGATGAAATCATCCGCCATGCCTTCATAGTCCTCATTGACAGCATGCACAATGGCATCAATGAGGACTTGCTTGTTAGCTTGGCTCAGTTCTGCCACGTTGCCGAAGTCCACATATGCAATGCGGCCATCGGGCATGGCAAAGATGTTGCCTGGGTGTGGATCACCATGGAAAAGCCCAAACTGCAGCAGAAACCACACAAGCCTCAGCACAGTTTGTGATACTGGTGCGCGTGCCCAAAGTACCGTGCTGCATGCGACCGTTGGGAACGGCTTAGTTGTCACCTGATTGTGGGTTACAGTGATGGCAACTGGTTCGTTGCACCTGATGCCGTCTATCCATTCCATACTCAGCACATCTTGTGCCAATCAACCAAACAGCAGAGTGATGCGCGCAGTAAACATGGCTTGTGACGCAATCTCCACCTGTACTGCTCTACACTATACAGACATGTCTCCAGCAGTATGGCACACGTCCAAGAGCTGCCTCAAACTTCTGAAGACGCCACAGCAGATCAGCACCGCGTTCTGACTGCAGCAATTTTATGCTCAAAGAATGAAAACGTATCTTGAAGGACCACAAACAGTTGACACATGAAGAAAAGGAGGGTACCTCCAAGAGCTGCCTCAAGCCTGTGACGACGCCACATCGGATGAACTCGGCCACGTCCATTCCTGACTGCCTGATGGCTGCCGGGTCAGTGCACCTAATGCCGTCTATCCATTCCATGGTCAGCACGCGGGGGCCACTCAGGTCACGCCTCACCCAGGGAATCTTGACTTTTGGGTCGTTGCTGAAATTCCTGTGGAAGTCCTGCAATCAAGCCACAACCTCACGATTTTGATATATGCCATCACATGAGATGTATGCGTCTGGTGAGGACCAAAGCAGCTCGAAATCTGTCTGAATTGCCTGACTGAAGCAAAAGCTGTAACACTAAGCATGTACTTCCACAAATCATGTAAACAGCAGCAAGTAGAAATTCAGCTGAGTCCAAGAACCTGATGCAAACATTTGAAAGAGCTCAAGACCATGCTGCATGATGGCAGCAATGTCAGTGCTGGTATAAAGCACAATTTGACAGTGAAGAAGCATTGCTGGCAGTGTACAAGCATCGTGGCATTACCTGTATGTTTCGCGCCTCTTGCAGGTAGTCCAACTCTTCCAGCAGCTTCTCACCAAACTCATCCACAATCAGCTGAGCATTGCAACCCAATTTCTTCTTGGACGTACTGCATATCAGCAGCAGCCAAGTCAAACAGCAATGTTAACAATCTCAGCACACTCTTACCACACAGATGCACATGTACACATACTTGCAAGCAACAGCATACCAAACACCAGCAAGCACGTAAGGCTGCTGCACAGAGCTGCTGGTTTTCAGCTAACCTGTAGCTATCATGACTACAGGTTGGCTGAAGGCTAGCAGCTTCATGCAGCAGCCATACAGACAGCCGTCAATGGCATGTCAGCAAGCCTGAAAGCTAAAATTCAACATACAGAGCCACTCCTAAATCAGCCAAGGTTCAATCCAAGAAGCACAATGATTGGGTGACAAGTCAGCAGACTCTATGATTGCAGCCGATGCTGCGCATGGTTGGTGTGCAAGCTGAATCGTGAGCACAATCAGATGCTGTATATGATGTATTGTGCACAAAGCACAATTACGATGTGCAGCACAGCCCCCACATAGCACAATTGCCACACGTGGTGCTATGGTACATAGACAGTGGGTAATCAAATCTGTGATGATCACATTTGCAGTGAAGCCATTAGTTCCTGCTCCAAGAGCAGTACTCTTGAGCTGCTTCTACTCACAGCAGCACCTACGGTGACGTCTGATGGCATAGACTGATTTGTTATCTGTTGCGTTGTGCTGTTCCTGTACACCGGCGCCACAAGGCTATGTACCTGTTGACAAGGCGGGCAAGGGCTCTAAAGATAAACAGGTCCCTATAGATGATGGGCTCCACACCCGGCCGCTGCACCTTGACAGCCACCTCCTGCCCTGTTTCCCTTAGCACTGCCTTATACACCTGCCCTAATGAGGCTGCCGCAATGGGCTTCTCAGAAATGCTGCTGAACACCTCAGCTATGGGCCGGCCTAGTTCCTCTTGAAGAATACCAAATGCCTGCACTGATGAGAGCAGTTTTAGCCTGCTATGCACACCAAGCATGCAGCACCCCAAGGCCCTTCATACCCTTCAGCTTGCGCGCACACAGCTGCAAGAGCTTGCATGACCACATACTGAGCATTTGCCTCATGCGCATTGACGTGCCCCATGCAGGCTTCAGCTGATTATGTCCACAAAAAGCAAAAAGAAAAGGCTGCGCATGCAGGGGGAGCAATGAGAAAGCCGTAGAAGTGACCTGGTCATCAGGGAAAGATGGCACATCATCTTGCAGCGTACAAAGCTCATTCATGTAGTCCTCCCTGACAATGTCAGGTCTGCTGGCCAGCACTTGGCCTGCTTTCACAAATGATGGGCCCAGGGATGTCAGAACTTCCCTGCAACAGCACAATGACCAGCCTGAACACAAAGAACGGACAATTAAGCTGCTTGCTGCCTTCACTGTGATGGAGACGTTTGTCTCTGTTTTTCCCTGGCATACGCCTGACCGCTCTGGCTCATCATGCATTCTTCTTGATGCTTGCTGGTGAGCTTGCATATCACTGCTGGGTGCATGCAGAAGCTGAGAGTCCGTGTGATGCATTGACTCATGCATTGACGTCCACAGCTTGCTGCATCATTAGCATGATCCAATGCAGGTAATGTGCCAAGCAGTGCATTTTTTGCGCACTTCGTTGCATGTCTGGCAGCTGCACAGGCAAAGCACGGCAAGCTTTGCATGACAGCACATGTGTCAAGCACTAAGACCAACTTTGGCGTCAAGAGTCATGCTACAGCTTTGTTGCTGCATTGCCAGTTCAACAAGGCTGCAAGCAGACACTACCTGAGCTGCGCTGCTCTATACTGCACTCTGCCAGGGCTCTCGGCTTGGCCACTGAAGCGATCCCATGCAAGGCTCAAGGCAAAGCGACCCATGACACTTGTCATTGTGAAGCCCCGCAACTGCCACACAACACAATTTATGTTAGTCGAACACTATATTTCACACCAGAAGCAGCAGCAAAAGCAGGAGCTTGACAGAAGCTTGACAATGATGCAGCAACTGACCAGAATTTGCAGGAATGATGCAGGGCTGCTGAGAGCCTGCTCCCTGACAGCCTCTGGTGAGTACTTCTGTACAAGGTTGCAAACACCCTTCTCCATTTGCAGCTGTTCGTATGCTGCCTCCCATACTCTGCAGGGTGTGAGCAGGTGAACAAAGTCCCCACAGCGCGATGCGTCAATCTCTGCAGACTGATTCGCAGGCTGACTGTGGATGAGGAGTATAAAGCATACCGCGACGTAGACAGGCTAGTAGGTATTTGTGTTACTGCTGCTGCGTGAATAGGCACGGCCCTCCGCCGCGTGCATCTCCGAGTAGCTGGCTGGAACACTCTCTGTCCACAAAGACTGTGCCTTGTGGGTAGCTGGCAATGACACTGCATGAAGCGCTGTCGCGGAAAGTCGTGATCTGCTACGGCCTGCTGCCTGCAACTTCGCTCGGCTCTGCCTGAGTGTTCGAAACAAGGAAAACTGCGTAGCGGCCTTGTCACGTCTTGGGTCAAGGCACTGCTGCTCTACAAAAGCTGCCCTTTGCTTGAACGTCAATGCCGTGCCAGAGTATGGCAGCCAGACGCTGCATGCATGTGCTTCATGACTGATTCCTAGATCGCTAATTCATCAATCATTGATCATCGATTCATAGCTTTTGATTGTGACCTGCTACTTGCTCACAGGCGTCAGCACAAGTCCCATCTGCGAGCGATACTTTCCAATCTCGCAAAGGGTTACACAGCTGCTCAGCTGCTGTTAGGCACAAGCAATGCCATTTTAGCTCAGAAGGCATGATGACAATGACCACTCAAAATGATTATCTTGTGATGATTGCGCATGCATTGCAGACAGCTCTTGTAATCTGTAACATCTTCAACCTGCATGAAAGATGCAATTGGGAGTCTTCGGTCGCATGCCACTGTGATGCAGCTCGTTGTGCGTGTAGCGACTTACTGTGCAGTCAGTGTACAGACAGTGTATATGTATGGACCAGCTCATTCGTTGACTGGGATTGCGAATTGCTGTAAGCAAAAAAAGACTCTCGAGGCTAAAGCTCAGAACTTGCCATATACATACAGGCTATGGGGCACCGTCTGTGCCAGAGCAGAGAGCACAACACAAGATCAAGCAGACTGTACTGACATTTCTGGACAGGGCCTACATTTCAGCATGTACTGCATGCCTTTTGTCATTCTGAGGGTGACAGCATGTATGACAATGCTGTAGATGACAGATCATGTATGCATGCCTTTTGACTTCCAAAACAGTAACTGCAAGGCACTGACTACGCCTTGACCACTCTGGCGGGCACAGGTGAGGAGATGACAGGGCTGGGCTGCTTTGTTTTGCCACCTGGCCTTGAGACACTGTTGCTCTGCATGCCATGACTCTGCATCACAACGACTTTGTCAAGACCTCATTCCTGCCTTGAATGCAGCATGACAACAGCAAAATGCAATGCATATGCCTCAAATGACAAGTCAGCTCAAACAGCATCTCACACGCAACTTCGAGAATACCATGCCGAGGCGTGAATTGCATGCTTTTCATGCTGAATTGCAACTTGAATGTCTGATGCTGACACACTCATTTACACAGTCGCAATTCAGGTACACTGAGGTGTCAGGCTGTCAGTGCACATGCAGTGTATGGGACAGCTTTCATACATACCAGTGTTTCTTCCATTGCAGAGTCATCTCTCTCCAGTCCAGACTTGGCATGAGCTGGCTTGCCTGCATGCTTCACCTTCATCACCTTCAACTCTACCTCACAGCCTGCATGGACACTGAGTGCATTTGAGTGACAGCAGCAGCATTAAGTCAAGCTCAACTTGCTCACATAAGAGCATATCTCGGACAGCAGACCACCTGAGCATGTCTGCATTGTCAGCGAAAATCTAGACATACTGCTGCCCCTGACTGCTTGTGCAGTGTTTAGACCTTGACTGAGTGCCAAGGCAAGACTGTTGCCAGAAGGCGCGGACTTGACGACAGCATAGAGTGCTGCACAGATACGCTGTCTGAGCACAGCTGCTGCTTGCATGCACCCATTGCCGCAAAATTGAATGTACAAAGTGTGAGACCATGTTTCAGTATGGCGTGCTGAGATGTCCTCTCTGAAAATGTACTTTCAGACCTGGAGTGTCCAGCCATGAGAAGCTCAAAGAGGTCAACAGCAACGAAGGCCAATATTGCACCGTGCTTGAGTCAAAGTGCAGTTAGATGGCAAGGCAATCAACCTCGGCTTACCAGCATGAGAGGGAACAGGAATGGCTGCAGGCTCTGATGCCACTTCCAATGCGTCTGTGTGTTTGTAGAGCCACGCAACTATGTTGTCATCTGGAAGGTCATGCCATACAATGGTCTCCTCCTGTTCCAGCACACCAGGCAGTATTAAGATTGCACAGCTTGCAGACTGTACCTCGGCAGATTGCAAGGTCCTTGATCCAAAAGCCTGCATTGGTCGCTGTAATGCAAAACACATAAGCATATGCAAGCGGTCCTGTTGAACAAGAAGTTGATGTCATGGCTGCTGAGGCCGAAAACATGAAATGATCTGATGGGTGTGAGCCAGCTCCAAGTGTGCAGTCCCAGAGCGCACTAACAACATCATCGTCTGCACTTTGCGGTGAACCCAATGGATGGCGTGCTTTAGACACTGCATGCAAGCGCGTATGCTAGTGTGGACAATGCAAGAGTGTATGCTAGTGTGGAGCATGTAAGAGTGTACGCTGGTGTGGAGCATACAAACGCGTATGCTAGTGTGGAGCATGTAAGACTGCATGCTAGTGTGGAGCATGCCAGAAGATCTGCTATGAGGTTATTCACCTGAGATGAACCCTCATCAGCATCATTCCTCACAGGGCACTCAGCACTCTCTTCAAGGCAATCCTGGGGCGCCTCTGCCTGCTCAGCTGTGGATGCCGCCCTTGCACCTGAGCAGCAGACATACTTGATGCTTCTCTTGCTGACATCTGTCTGTTGATGTCCCATGGATCTGCAAGTGACTTGGATGCACCTGAGTTTAGGGGTAGCCAAAGTCACTGCAAGCTGTGCTGTGCTGAGCTGAATGTTTGCAAGCATATCAACAACAGGAAGCGTCTGAGAACCAGCAGAATGCCGATGTATGGCCAAACAGCAGCAGTGACTTTGCCTGCTGCAGGGGGGCAAGTCAATCTTGGAGTGCAAATTTTCAGCTTGACTGTTGGTGTTCAAAAGCACAGCTCAAAATCAATGGGCTTGACGCTTGAGTTCAGGGGTAGCTAAAATCAGTGCAAGCTGTGCTGTGCTGAGTTGTATGTTTGCCATATGGTCAGAGCGTGTCAGCAACAAGCAGCGTCTGAAAAACAGCGCGGTGTCAACGTATGGCAAGACAACAGCAGTGGCTTTGCCTGCCGCAGAGTGGCAATTGTTGTTGGAGTGCAGAGTTCCAGCTTGAATGTTGATTGTCAAAAGGACAGCTGGAATGCAATGGGCTCAATGCTCCATTTTGTTATCATTAAAAGCAGCAGTGTCACTGCATTGAGCTGCCTGTCAGTAAGTCAATGCTTCTGGCCATACCTTGCTGAGCTCCTTGACTGGTTTTGCAAGCATGTAGAAATGTGCCAATCAATTTGTTCAGTCGTGCAGTCTGTTGCTGACATGATTGTGAGCAGCTGTCATGACAAGCCACCTGTTCTGCTCACACCCACAGAAAGTATTACTGTTCTCAAAAGCTGCTGCCGTGCAAGAAAAATGGACAGTGTACAATGCACTTGAGAATTGGGCATGTATTACATATGCCCAAGGATGCCAGGCAGCGCTATGAACAGTGGATAAGCTTCTGAGCTGTCTGCTATGAGGTCACCACAGACACATAAAGCAAAGTTTGCCATGCCCTGAGTATGAAACGTCCTTGAGCTTGGAATGCTTCTTGCTTGTCGGTTGTTCTGCCAAAGGAGTACTGGCTTTTGAGCTGTCTGCTTGCTGCTATTGCAGGGACACATAGCAAGCTGTGCCATGCACCGACTACTCACCGTCCTCAAGCTTGGAGTCTTTCTTCTTGCAGGGTCGTCCAGCAGCTCTTTGCCTCTTCTTCGGTCGCCACGCACCGTCAATGTTGCTCACCCTGCTCCAGGCATCCTTTGCAAGCGGGCCACGCCATATCCTAGAGCTACGCCTTGACACCCAATGGGAAACTTCCTTGTTCTTGGTCTCTGGACACGCTACATACAACACGCCCGCTTGCCGCGGACACCCAGGCGAAGAAGCTCAGCATCCGGAAGCAACTGACAGCTGGCATAAGCAAGTTGCAAAATTTTGTCCACAAGACAAGCCCATGCATGGTGTATGTGTTGAGACAGTACCTGGAAACTTAAGCCTCAGCTGGTCATCATTCGAATCTCTGACATACGCTTTGAAATACACCATAGACCCAGGCACAAGCTCAGCCATGAAGGATGCCTTGGTGCTCCTGGTGTTGACGCTGGCCTGGTCGAACGTTTCAGCCACCTGTTCCTTGCCCATGCTGGTACTACAAGCAGGGCCCGGCATACAAGCCGGCCCTGATAGCTGTATTTGAAGGCACGATGAGGTGAAGCTCAAAGGACAGTCGCAGTGCTGAGTGTTTTCGGGCTGAAAGCTTGCTGGCTGACCACACACGCTGTTATTGCAATGTCCTCACAAGCAAGTACTTTCCAAAAAATCGCTGGAGCTGCAAGGAGCTCAGCTGTATGAGCACAAGTCAAACTTGATGGCACCTTAGACGAGCCTGACCGCTCTAGTGTGCCAGCAGACACTGTCTACTCAAGGGGCAGCAGACGTGGGTGTGCGGACAAGCAGTGCTTATTGCAGGGTGGCGATGAAGCAGGTGAAGCTCAGTGATGCAAGGTATCAAACAAGCGCAAAACTTTATAACGGGGTTTTAAATTGCTCCGCCAAATGCCCAGGGCGTCCCGAAAGTTTTCGACCTTGATCAATTTTTTTGCCCTACATTCATGAGTGCATGCATGCAGGATGACTTGTGAGCCAAAAGCATTGCTCGCGTGCGAGTTGATGATAGTGCCCTGCACCAGTAGTGTCACAGTGTCACATCGTCACTAATGTGACAGTATTAGGCCCACAGCAAAGGTCTGCAGGCGGGAACGTGCTTGCCTGCCAACAACCAGGGCCATGAGGGATACAGAGATCACACGCTTTGGCCCGCCAACAAGGCTGATCGTGTGTGCCAAGACCTCACCGAAGTAGAAGACAACTCAAGGCAATATTGTTGCAGCGTTATTGGGCGTTACGAGGAGCGTTACGTGAGGAGCGTTACGGGACGCTCTGTTCGACTTGCGGTCATTCCTGATCCGAGTGCAATGCAACCTGCGTACTGCACGATTCCGAAATGAGCCTGGCCTGTTTTGCGCATGTCACACCCCTTCATTCAAAGACTTCTCTAGCGCATTGCGCACGTCGCCTCTCCACAAGGAGCACACCGACATCGCTGCGTGCTGATCACTGTTTGGCCTCTGCAGTCACTGTATCGCAGCCGGTCGAGCAGCTGCAAGCTTGGGCGGACCGGCATAGGAAGCAGTTACAGAACAGTCGCGTCGACACCCAAGACCAGACTGCGGTCCTCGCTACTTCGACTGCTGCACAATCTGGCCAGTCCCTTTTGAGCGTTCCCGACTCGTCCTGGCTGAGTTTGCAAGTCGTTGCAAGATCTGAGATCGGCTCGGCCGTGTCATCTCTTGAGCCTTGGTTACAGCTGGCCATATTCATCCTCTACGGTCTCTCGCAACACAGCTCTGACTGGGCACAGTATTTGCATGCCTTGCCGCCCGTCTCAAATGTCCCGTTGCTATGGACCGAAGACGAGCTAGATGAATTTGAGGGCACGCAGCTGCTGTCAACTGTTCAAGGATACAGGTAATCCCACAGGCACACTTTGTGCTCTTCAGCACCAACAGCAACCCTGACAAAGCAGTCATGCGATAGTGCCAAGCAGGCAACTCATATTTGCATAGTGTGTACAGCACATAAGATCCTCCCAAGCATCCAGAGCTGCCAGGTCATGTCAATTTTGCTGGCATGTTGACACTGCAGGGACTTTTTCGAAGGCAGATGGCAGGATTTGAATGAGAACCTGTTCAGCACAAAGCCCGACCTGTTTCCTGAGGACGACTTTTCCTTTGAGCGCTTTTTGTGGGCCACTGCAACTCTGCGAGCGCATGTGCACCCTCCACTACAGGGCAGCCAAGTCGCACTGGTGCCACTTGCAGATTTGGTGAGATCTACATTGCATGCAGCAATCTTGCTACTGAAATGTTATGCCCCAAGTAATTCTGGTCAACCTTGGTGCAGGCTGCAGTCATTGTGCTTTGCATGCTGTGAAGGCCTCCTGGTGTACGCTGCATGTTTGAGCAGAATACTGAAGCAGCCCAATTGCTGGTGTGTCAGTGTCACACATGTGTTGTAAAGAACTGACGCTTCCTGGGGTTTGAATGTGTTTGAATGCTTAGTGAGATTCCTGGCCTGCCCAAAGTGGTTCCAACATACTGTTCCATCTTCATGGATGTTACTTTAATACACACGCGTCAAGCAGTTGCTGTGTTTGTAAGGTGATTGGGTGTTGGGTACCGGGCTTCTACACAGAGTAAGTCTATAGCGCTGCTTTGCAGGTTCAGCATGCGCGGAAAGGCAACAGCCAATGGAAGCTACAGCAAGGTGGTTTTGGGAGGCGGCAAAGTTTGACAGTTGAAAGCACAATTGACCTTCCAGCAGGCACGCCTCTAACTATGGATTTCGGTCCAGACAGAACAGATGGGCAGTTGCTGCTGGACTATGGCGTTTTAGATACTGGCAGCCCAAAGGTGAGACCTGTTGTTTACATGGGCATCATATGTGTGGAGGCCTTGCGCATGTATTGCTCAGGAGCAATTTGCTACCCAAGACACGCAATTTGCTGCACATCTATCAGCTGTGTGCAGTGTTTGGGCACGGTCTGCTCAGGAGCAATCTGCCATTGAAGATATGCAATTGGCTGTATATGTGTCAGCTGTGTGCAGACTTTGTGCTTGCTTGGCTCAGCAGCAACTTGTCATTTGAGCTGTGCATAATACCTGCCTGTTGCCGCATTTGCCTGTGCTGCGCGCCTGGAGGTCCGTTTCTGTAGCGACTTGACATAATAGGACCAAGCCAAAGAGCTCGTCGGGCCGTCGGTGTACCTACAGAGTTGCAATAAGTAGTATGATTGACAGATGTCTCCGCTCTGGCAGTGCTTTGAATAGTCATACTCTTGTAATGTTGTATTACCAATACCTGGCAATGTATGCAGGCAGGTTTTCTGCTCCCGTTGGCAATTCCTGACGGGGATAAATGCTACGATGACAAGGCAGACACTGTAGAACTGAATGGGCTGCAAGAGAGCTCAGAGTTCCTGTTGCAACCTGACAAACCGCCTTCAA
The DNA here is from genome assembly GCA_002118135.1 of Trebouxia sp. TZW2008. NCBI lineage: Eukaryota > Viridiplantae > Chlorophyta > Trebouxiophyceae > Trebouxiales > Trebouxiaceae > Trebouxia > Trebouxia sp. TZW2008. Next base: position 280,803 of record BDIU01000033.1, on the reverse strand, counting down.
ATGAGCTTGTTGCATTCCTCAGGCTGATCAACATTTCAGGTACATGACAAGCTGCTCTTCACACTTCAAGCAAGATGGTTTCGGTTAGCACGTGATCAAATTGGCTGGAGACACTTGATTGCCTCTGTACGTACCTTCTTGGGCCTGCTGAGCCTGCTTAGCCCACGTGTATAATGAATGAATGAATGAATGAGTGAGTGAGTGAGTAAGTGAGTGAGTGAGTGAGTGAGTGAGTGAGTGAGTGAGTGAGTGAGTGAGTGAATCAAGCAAGCAAGCAAGCAAGAACAGCAACTGTTTTCTGCATCTGCTTGTCACTGTGCAATTGCCTGATGCAGATGACCTGCATACAGGTCGTCAGGTTGCATTTTATTGTGTTCAAACAGATTTGCTATGCCTTTGCAATTAGTTGTGCGGTGTATCTATCAATACATGGCTCTGGCTGTAGATTTTTATTGCCTTCAATGTTGCGAGAGGCATTGTTTAAGTCATCAATACATTTTATGCTGCTACCGCTGCTGCTGGAATCACTTTGTCAAGGAATTCAGCACTTCCTGGCTTACTAGCAATAGCTTGCTCTGATGCTGACCCTTGTTTGCCCGCCTACTTTTCTTCTTTGCCCCTGTTTGACACCGGCTCCCTTTCTTTTCCTGTTTTTGTTTTCTCCTCTTCTACTTTTCTCTTGCTTTCCGTTGTTCTGCACTAGACGCTGGGTGCTGTTGTGCAGGTCCAGACGCCTTTTTGATGGAGGCCCTGTTCAGAAATGAGGTGTGGAACTTCATGCAGATGCCTGTCAGCAAAGAGAATGAGCGAGCAGTTTGCAGATCTATGGTGGACGGCTGCAGGTGTGCTTATCATGATGTTTCGAGAATGCTGCTAAATTGAACCTGTAGCTTATCATGATGTTTTGAGAATGCTGCTGAACTGAAGCTGAAGTACAACATGATGTTGATTGGCTGCATCAACGCCTGTACAACATGCAAATGCTCTGCACAGCATATACGTCTGCAGCCATCACCGTCTGTAGATTTCATGTTCATCCTTGGAACATATCAGGTGTTGTACAAGGCCATGCAGGAAGTCACGGGAAAGTAGGCAAGGGCTATCTGTGTGATGCAGGGAAGCTTTGCGGGGGTACAAAACCTCCATCAATCAGGACTTGGCTTTGCTGCGGGAAGAGCAACTGAGCCCAAGACATGAATTGGCTGTCAGGGTACTGCACTGCTGTCTGTTCCTTTCTGGAGTACAGCTCATCATGGCACTGTAATATGCTGTTGCCTGAATGTTTGTGACGACAGTAGGGCTGAGCAGATTGCAATGTACTGTCTGAAAAGCAAACTGATTCATGTTTTGCATGAGCCCTGCTGTTCACGCAGGATGCATGCACTGCGCGCTTGCTGCATGCTTGTGCACACAGGAGCGTTATCAAAAGCCTCGTGATCTATCAGGTGCTTTGCTGTGCAGGTAAGATTGGGTGAAAAAGAAACGCTTGATGTCACCATGCGCTACTTTGAGGACAGAATGTCCAAACTTAATCAACTTGAGTACTACCAAGAGCGGCGCTTGAAGGGCTTGGGACTTCTTGATGATGACGGCAACAACACTTGGGATGACTTTTTCAAAGACAGCATAGCTTGATGATATCTGTGTGATGATGCTTACTGATCCATCGTACTTGACAAACGAAATCTGTGTGCCCAGGAAGCTCAGCATGAAGCAATGACTGCTTAGTGATGACCAGCATTTTCTGTGGCACGATGAGTGTCATGCAGGCAGAGACTGTTGCAGGGTTTTGATCATAAACTTTTGATTTCACTTATTCACTCAATGATGTTGTCAGTTGTGCTCAGATTTTGCACCAAAATTGAAGCGGCAATCCAGTGTCATTTGCGTCGTGTTTTTGGAACTTGAACAAGGCGCTGTGTCTGCTGACGCTTGACTGCAGAGGCGACTCTGTGCAGCACAGCCACTAGCTTTGGATTGCTCAAAGCCGTCCAGCAACTGCAGCACGTTGTCAACAGCTGGCCAAACGCTGGCTGCGGCTGTTGACTGAGTGACTGCCAGACATACCAGCCTGTGCTGAAGAGAGGTCTGCAGCCTGTTGCAAGTCCGCACATGCATTTCCGTATACCTCAGGCTCTCGATGGCTTCAAGGCGTCGGCTATTACTGGTGGCATCGTTTCTGAAAGGGCTTTCTCCACAGCCAGCACTGCCTCAAAGTCTGACCACCTGACCAGCCTGCGGCTATGTGCGGGAAAGAAGGCTTCCTATCGTGACGCAGCTTGGTCCGAGGAACTTTGCTGCGCAGCGTACCATGTCCTGCTCGAGGTGTCGCGGTCTGGCTGGTCCTGCGCGTCAGACTTGCGGACGATAGCTCGGGTTTTGTCCCTGCTTGGAGCCTCTGCCACTTCTCAAGGATCTGCTTACCATCAGCCTCAAAGCCAAGCAAATGCACAGGCTGACATGCCAGAGGAGGCTGCTTTGGGCCTCACAACCTTCTTCACATGCCAGACGCTCCACCTCACAAATGTCAGTACTGTGCTGACCATGAAGCGCACAAGCTGATTGATTACTTGCTGGTTAAGCTGATGCCAACAAAGGCGCTTGATGCTTGCAGCAATGGCTATCTGCTTCAGACAAGGGTGCATCTGCCAAGACCGCAAGCACAAGCAAGCAGGCAAAGGGTGACATTGCCAAAGTCTGGTCAGAGGTGCAAGCTGCTGCTGTACAAGACCTGCTTGCTTGGCAAGATGCTGCAATAAAGGGCTTTTTCCCATCTGCAGCTGACAGGCGTGTTGCATGTCAGGTGAGTCAAGCAACAGCCAAGTGCACTGTGTCCCAGCCCCTAATACCTGCAGTCCGTTCCTGTTGAAGGACATTCATGCATGCCGCTTGATGTTGCTGCACTTTGCAATGCCTAGGCCTGCTGGTACTTCTGTCTTTGGCATATTCCTGTCATAGCTGAAACCCATGATGCATATTCTTTGGACGTGTGCGCGCAAGCCCAATCATTGAACCAGCAAAACTTGGCTTTTTGTTGCCTCTGCAGCTGATTTGGTCAATAGTCCTAGACTTGGCTACAACCAGCTGGCAAGCACCTCGCGGCAAGAAGGCTCAAGAGCTGCAGCAGGCGCTGCATGATGCCATGACAAGTATGAATCACATCAGTGGATGCACATACTGCTTGCCGCTGCACTTGCTTGTGACCCCTGTCATCAGCACCTTTTGCAAGCCTGATGCAAGCCTTGGCAGTCACAGATCTGTTCGCGCAATTGGTGTGGGCCTCAGCTAAGCCAGGTACTAACTATATGTGCAGGTGTTTTGGCAAAGCCATTCTTGTCAGCAGAAGCAAGCTCAGCAGCAGCTTCCACTGCCTGGACACAACTGCAGTCTGCTTGTCTGCACAAGACCCAGTCACAGTTGCCAAGCCTGATCGCAGATATCATACAAGCAACCTTGGCAGAGGTTCCGAAATCAGCCATTGCTATGCTTGCCTCTGTTGCTGACTGCATTGCAGCTGACGCACTGGATGTGCCGTCTACAACAGCCAGCAAACAGAAGGAGCAGACTGCAATCAAGGCACAACAGCAGGGAATGGCCATGGCAACAATGCTGCAGTACGCAAGCAAAGGAGAACCCCAGCAGATGATAGTCTTTGGTCTGTTCTTCTGCAAGGTGGCATGCTGCGTCAATGCTTGGAAACTGCCTGTGTTCTGTTTGATGTGCATCAATACATGCTCACAGCCTCAACATGCCAATGCTGTGCAGCAGTATACACAGTGATATACCATCTCCTGCTGTTGCCTTGTGTGCGGTGCACAAGTAGCAGCAGATGACAGCATTACACAGATGGCTTTGCCACACAGCTCTGTTGCAAAAGTCTGCTTGCTACATGCAAACCCCTTGCACACTTGTTCTTGCCTTTAGCAATGCCTGTGCGGGCTCGCCCCTCATGGGCCAATTTTCTGCTGGCTATCCTGGGCTGCATCTATCGACAAAGGCCCTTGCTATGACAGTCGATGGCATGAAGTTTTCTTGTGTTTTCTAGGTTGCCAAGCATGCCATATGCAGCAACAACATCAGCATCCGCAAGCAGGCATTGGACCTGGCTGGCATGCAGCTAGCAAGGCAGGCTCATGAGGACGGGAGACTAGCAGTAGCCCTTGCAGTGGTGAAGTCAGGTAAAGCTGTTGTTGTCCAGACATGGCAGTTCAAGCGAATGCTGTTTTCCAGATGTTCCACTGTTGAAGTGCTGGAAATACGACGGGACTACTTATCAAAATTGTGATCACACCTCAAGAGATCACAAGTCACAACAGATTGAGGCTTTCTTTGACGTTCCACTGGCTGTGTCTCAGGGAGTAGATAAGCTTTTTGAACCCTCCTGTCACCTCAAGAGTATTGCCATGACTGATTGTGCTCAGCAAACATGGTCACAAGACTAAGCACATCTGTGCTGATTGTTGCTATAAGCGATTCAGTCATTTATCACTGCATAACAAGGGCTGTACTGCAGGCAATCTGGACAAAGATGCTCATGTCCGTGCTAAGGCTGTCAGCACCGTAAGCATAGCAGCAAATCACATTCGATGCCATGCAGACCTTGTGCAGGCGCTCTCACACAGGTGTGACGTCTGTGACAGTTGTTAGTCCTGATTGTAAGCTTTCTGAACAACCAGGTTCGACGGTTGTGTCAGTCCTGAATAATGATTGCGAGCTTTCTGAAGGGAAATGTTTGCTGCAAAACAACCCACATAGGCTACAGCATCCATTGTAAGTCAGTGACTCTTGCAATGCTGTCTCAGAGTAAGTTAGCATACAGCATTGATGTTGGGTCTCCTGTTGTTGGTGGCACAGCTGTTGCGTTTTTGGCGCCCGTCTGCTCAGATCAGATCAGCAGTACAAGCCGCTTCTTGCTACCTGCCTGCTGAATGTCTAAGTCATCAAACAACATCTCTCGCGCTGTTGTCCAAGTCATCAAACAAGAGCCTGTTACATGCTGTGACAGGGTTTTGGATGTGTCACGTGTGGTCAGAAAGGCCGCTGTGCAAGCAGCTCAGGACATCTGTCAGGCTGCTGTGCAAGCAGCTGCCACAATCAGTGTCCAGCCAACTGCCGCAGATGCTTTGACAGCCTACATGAAGCTTGCAGAATCCCTTTGCAGCTTGCTGGCAATGACTCCCGACTCTGCTTTGTCTTCTTCTGCTGATCAGCAACAGGTCAGTCTATGTCTTTAATGCCTGGTGGCAGCCCTTTTGCAATTTGCAGATCCCCTTTGCAGCTTGCTGGAAATGACTCAAATGTCTGTGACAATAGCGGGAAGCGTTTGGGCAAAGAATGTATAGACTCTAATGAATCCAACCCAAGTAACTGCAGGAGAAAAAAAGGACTCTAGACTCCCGAACCTTTTTTTTTTCTTCTGCTGATCAGCAGCAGGTCAGCCTGTAATGGCAACAGCGATTGTGATGTGGCTCTTGACTTGGCAATGATTGCAGATCTGTGCAGATATGTGTCTTGCCATAGGGTGACGTGCCCATTGACAAGCTAATGATTGTAGAGCTGTACAAACATGCGTCATGCAACAATGCAATGTGGCCCAGTACTGTGCAATGTTTTACAGATCTGTACAGACGTGTACATTGCCCTGCAGGCCTGGCACACTCTTGACACACAATCTATTCCATCTGTTGGCATGGCAGCATGACACAGCAAGGAAGCACTGATTGCGATGCTGCCTCACCACTCCACTATCACTAACACTGCTGTCGCCCTGCTGTATGCAGCATCTTGGCTGGGTATGTGAGGCAGTGAACCTCCAGACGTCTTTTGCCATGCAGGCAGTGCTAGGGCTCTTGCTCAAGCTGCCATCTGTTGTGAGGCTAGTCATTGCTGAGAACACCAGATGCACCTTTCCTTTGCTTCACAGAATGTCAAATACGAGCATCAACAGGCAGCATCGGGCTCAACTGCTTGGTGCTTGGCTTCAAGCAGGCAGGCGGCCTGTTCTGGAAGCTTGGCAGACATTCCTGGATGACTGTACCAGAGCTCAGGTGAGTCACTTTGAGAGCACCTACAGACACAGTGGGTTGCGTAGCATACGCTGTGTCAACGCCCAAAGCATACACAATGCTGCTATGTCCTGTGCTATTGCAGCTTGTTGTCTTCCAAAATGTATTTTTTGACAGCGCTGCAAAAGACACTGTGCACTGCCTGTCTTGTTGGATGCAGGTGGACAGTGTGGCAGATATTGTGGTCGCCGCAGCCTCAGGCAATGCCAACCTGCTGCAACAGTGTTACCAGAGTCTTCATGCTATCATCGGAGCTGTTGATGGCCCCTGTCATGAGGCAGCACAGGTCACAGCAGAGCAGGCAGAAGCCCTTGCTGGCACACTGAAAGGTGAGGCCTAAGTTGGCTGCTGCTGCTTCTCAGCAGTATCAGCACTGTCCCTCTTGCAAACGATCAACTGTTGCAGCAACATTCAAGGCTCAAAACGGTTTGAGAGCTGACCCTTGCAGAAGCACATGTCACTGACCACAGCAGCTGCATTGCATATGCTGTGATGCTGCTGCTGCTGCTGCTGCTGCTGCCGCCTCTGCTGCTGCTGCTGCTGCTGCTGCTGCTGCTGCCGCCTCTGCTGCTGCTGCTGATGCTGCTGGTGCTGTTGTCTACACAGTCACTGAGAGCCTCACGGTGCTGCAGTGGTCTATGTTCTTGGCGGTGTCAGTGCGACTCAGCAGGATTCTCAGGGCGAAGTTGCACTGCTTCTAGACGCCCTTGACTTGGTGTTGCAAACAGCCCAGGTTGCAGCAAGCACAGCTGTCAGCAATAACAACAGTCAGAAGCTGTCAGAACCAAGTGAAGCCACCTTGCAAGCCCTGGCTGAGGGTCTAGCATGGGGTCTTCGAGCGCTTACAACAGCAGCAAAGAGGGTGCAAGGGTCACAAGCTTGCAGAAAGATGATGGGTGCATATGTGCTGGAGCGCTTTGTACTGCTGGCTTCAGAATGGCCGATTACTGTCTGCCAGCAAGGGCTTGAGGTGATTACCTCATAATCAAGTAACAAGCCATGCTGATGTGGCATCACCCTGACAGTACAGTGCAGTCCAATTCCTGACACATACAGGCCACCTCGCTTTCACCTTAGCCAGATAGCAAATTGTCTGAATAGCATCAGACCCCGCTTGGCATTTAGATTACACGTCTAGGCATATTAGTAAGTAGAAGCTATGATGGCGCACAGCAGCTGTCATTGCATGCGCAGCTTGATTACTGCAACGCCTGACTGCCAATCACAATGTGTCGTGCTTGCAAGACTGCTGCTGCAAGACTTATGACTGTGTGACTACCTCTGTATGCATGATGTGAATCAGAATGCCCTGATATGCAGGTGATATACAGCCTGCCCAGGGCCCAGCAATCTGCAGCCAAAGCTGTCAAGCTTGTAGAGACTGCCTTAGCCAGCCTGCTGCAAGCTAATGACCACACAGAACCTTCCACCTCAAACAGCAGAAGAACAGACAGCATGGTGGATGACTGCAGAGGTGCTCGTGATTCGTCCCGCAGAACAGACAACATGAATGATTGCGCAGAATCACACGCTTCACACAGCAGAACAAGCAGCACTGTGGAGAGCTTGGCTGTCAACTATCTGCTGATGCTGGGGCGCATGTCTGAAAGCTATAAACTGGAGAAGGACGCCTTTTTGAAGCAGCTGCAAGACTCTCACGGCACAGCAGCAGGAGTCAAGGTGCCCAGCAGGGCTGCACCAGACAGCCTCAATGCTGGAACAGCAGCCAAGCGGCAGCGCTTAGGTGTGTGCTGTCTTACAAATTTGTGCGTAACTGAACTACGCCAGCATGCATTCACCATGTGCCATTGATGCAGACATGATAGGCAAATCCATCATGGCTATGAACTGTCATGACTGCGCACGGTTGTGAAATCATTTGTGATTGTCTCTGGTGACATGCAAGCCAGGTCACCTGATGATGTGGCAGCACCATGGTGGTTGCAGATGGTTATCAAGACAAGCGTAGAGCATCAAGCATGGACTCATTGAGGACACCTCCCATGTTTTTTGGATCCTGGCATAGCAGACGATGAGGAGCACACTGAAGCAGGAGACAGCTTTGACTGCAGTGCATTCTTGTGGCTGTCTGACAAGCACGAGGACAAGAAATATTTGGCTTGTTCACAACAAGTTTGGCGCTGAGATCCCATGGAACCTTGGATGCATCACAGGGCTCCATATATGATTCTGTGCTGTCCAGATTCTGGCACCTCAGAGAACGAGGGGCACACTGAACCGGCAGACGCCTTTGACTACATGCAAGCCAGGGATGAGAAGCAGCACATGGAATTGCTGGCACAGGAGTACTTGGACAAGCTGCTACAAAAGTCAGCACCAGCTTCATACTTGCCCATGCTTGCTGGGCTGGTCAAGGCATCAGAACTTCCACTGCAAATCAGGGTAAGCAGCATGTTCTCAAAGGCTTTGTGATCATGCCATAAACAGCACAGGTCCACCATGGGTCTTGTCTGCTTGCATGTATGCTGGACAACAAGCGTCGGTCAAGCTGAGCACGGTGCCAGAAGATACTCAGCAACAAAATCTGAAAGCACCAGCCTCATACTTGCCCATGCTTGCTGGCTTGGCCCAAGCATCAAGCCTGCCGCTGTGCGTCAGAGTGGGCGGCACACTCACAAAGGGCCTGCATCTAGCTTTGAAAGCACAGTGCACCGTGTGTCTGGTCTGCTTACATGCATGCTGAGCAAACAGTGTCAGTCAAGGTGAGCATCATGCCAATCAAGACACAGAAGCTGATTACGGAAAGCAGCTGCAACATGTGTGCAACTGGAGCTGATAGCGATGAACAGTAGCTATGTGCATCAGAGAACAACCGCTAACCAGTCATCTAGTGAACAACTTGCTGCATGTTATCATCTTTCCAGGTACAATCATTTTGACCGCAAACAGTGTGCATCTTGAAAATGTCAATGCATGCAGGTGGCAGCCTTACAAAGCGTGGGAAAGCTTGCTGTGTTGAGTGAGCAGCTCAGCCTGGCATACAGCTCAATCATCATCAATATTCTTGACGGCATCAGACAGCCCTCTACCATGCATGCCAATGCCTCAAACATCACATCTGACAAGCCGGCAGATGGCGCAACACTGACCACTCTTGATAGCATCAGACAGTCCTCCGCCATACATGACAGTGCCACAGACACCACAGCTGACAAAGCAGCAGCCAGGGCAGTTTTGGGGCAGCCAGAGATCTTGGTGACTGCAGTGCAAGCAGCTTTTGCACTGATTGAAGGCTACCCTCATGCTCACGCTGAGCTCGTCAGCTCTTTGGCAGAAGCCCTTCAGCATGTTTTGCGTAAGCCCTGCCCTGTCAATCAATGCCAGCCATGCGTCCCTACAGCGTGTTGATCACCAGTTATATGGTGTGCGCACAGTCAGCACAACTCTACGTGACATACTATGCTGTTGGTCCTTGCTTTGTGCAACCTTTCTGCTTTGAGGGGGAACATTTGCATGACCCTGGTATGGGCTGGTTGCTGAATGACTGTTGTATGTGGGCGATGCGTTCCTGGCTTGTGCGTAGCAATCGCAGCAATCTCTGTAAGCTGTGGAATCTTTTCCTCAGCGACATCTGCACTCTGGAAATGCTAGCATCAGCATTGGTTGTCGTTTAACCTTTAGCAATCTTGTGTGACGCAGACAAACCATCAGCTGCGCCAAAATCTGTCAGCAGGGCACTGGCAGTTGCCTTTGCAAGGTTGATGCTTCAGGAGAGGTTTAGATGGGGTCAATCAATGGGTCTGCTAGCACAAGCCATAATGTCTAATGACACTCAGGCAAGCGGCTGCACCCTATGACAGCGCTCAGAACTACAAGCTTACAGTTCCCCATTGACCATGCTGATGCAAAAAGCATCATGTGCTGACGCATCACAATCCCACTGCTTTGTCTCAGTTCATCACATTGCTTGTGCCACACAGTATATTAGCAGATGCAACACAATCATGATTGGGCAACAGCAGGGAGGTGAGCTGTGATGCTGATGTCTGGACAAGCAATGGGCTGTCAGCAGGTGATACAGTGACACTGAGCAACCCATGGCTCAGCTGTCATCACAGCATTGATTGGGTAACAGCAGGAAAATGAAGTGTGACGCTGATGTCTGGTCAAGCAACGGGCTGTCAGCAGATAATCGACTGACACTGAGCAACCCATGGCTCAGCTGTCATCACAGCGTTGATTGGGCAACAGCAGGAAAATGAGGTGTGACGCTGTGGTCTGGACAAGCCATGGGCTGTCAGCAGGTGATACAGTGGCACTGAGCAACCCACGGCTCAGCTGTCATCACAGCATTGATTGGGTAACAGCAGGAAAATGAGGTGTGACGCTGATGTCTGGTCAAGCAACGGGGTGTCAGCAGATAAAAGACTGACACTGAGCAACCCATGGCTCAGCTGTCGTCACAGCATTGATTGGGTAACAGCAGGAAAACGAGGTGTGACGCTGATGTCTGGACAAGCAATGGGCTGTCAGCAGGTGATACAGTGACAATCAGCAATACATGACTCAGCTGTTATCACAGCATTGTCAACCACCCATCTGCTGTCATGTGGTGACTGGTTCATATGCTTCATTGGGCTGAGTGTTGCTACCAAGCATTTGGGATCCGCTCTATTGTGAGCGCTCAGCTCGCTTGGTAGCAACATGACATCTGCCTGTTCAATCTGCAGGTACGGGCCTTGATGAAACATGCCTTCCAGCAGATGCAAGGCAACAAGCCAACGCACAGACACAAGCAGCTGCTGGACTTGCAAAGTCAGGCACCTACTTCATTGAAGCTGCACCTCAACAAGGCAAGGCAGTATGCATGGTGCACAGCATGTGTTATTTATGCCAATGCAGCATTCCTCTCATGGAGCTTTCCCATGCAAGCAAGGCCTATGCATTGTGCATACATGTGTCGTCTTGCGCCAATATAGCATTGGTCCCATGCAGCTTTCACATACAAGCAAGATAGCGCTCAGCATCTGCAACCACAGGCTTCATTGCCTACATGTAAACAGTGCTTCAGGTCAGGCCTGCAACTCTGACAGTTGCCTATCGTGTCTGTGCACAGGTGTTGGTTACAGAGCTGATGACAGATGGGGACCTCAAAGCAGATGCTGTAGTGACCCCTGCATTGCAAGCTTGCTTGGTTATGCTGTCTGCAAGCACTGAAGGCAGAGAGGCAGCTGCAGACTTTCTACAGCATCTGACGCCATCTCAGAAGCATTTGACCACACTACAGAGACATTTACAGGTGATCTGGCTTGACCTGAGTAAATGTGTCCGCGTGCTTTGCAAACAAAAAGGTGCTGTCCTTGACATGTCAAGCAGCAACTGCAGTCGGAATACCGTGTGGGCACAAATTAACCGCCCACCCTAAAATCCTGAGATATTAAATCGTTTCGCTCACCCATCTCGCTCAGGGGCACAGGCAATCTAGCTACAAACGCTCATTTTAGATTTTTTTGGGAAATACACTGTAAAACAGTTGATTGCAAAGGGTTTTCGCCAGAAACATATAATAATGGTTTCGCTCACCGGGTTTCGCCCACACCTCCGAAAAGTTACGACACCAACCATTCACCCTGTAATCGAATTATCTATGGGCGATTAATTCGTGCCCATACGGTAGCTGTGATGCAGTTGCTGTTCCCATCACCACAAGCATCACACAGAACATTGCGCTGTGCAGCCTACCTCACAAGCAATTTGTGCTGTATAATGTCACACACTGGCACAATGTGCCTCTGATGAGCAGGGCTTGATGTTGTAGGAGCATGCAGAATTATTGAGCAGCTGCAACTGTGGCAACACCATCGTGGATCAGCTGATCAGATTTGTCAATAACTTCGCAGGTAAATGAGGTGTGCTTATACCGCACACTGTGCTTACACTCCTCTCGAGACTGAATTTTGTCCTGCCAGCTGTCACAAGGCAAGTCGCTGTGAAAGGTCAAGGTGGTGCATCTGGAAAACATGAGCTGACTCCTGCAGGTCATATGCCTGCTGTGTCTGATGCACTCAGCAAGACTGGAGCTGGTAAGAAGGTCACAAGGGCAACACAGTCGACTCTGGTGGCAATGCTGGAAAGGCTCAAACGCAGTGGCAACAAGCAACAGGTAGGCTTTGTGTCGATTGTATACAGCTGACAGGTTGAGACTGTTACATCAGGAAAGCTAGCACGACAGTGTGCTCTGTTTGAGGAAATTTGTGTCTGTCAGGATGTCACACAGCTGAATAATTTTGTACATTGTCCAGGGAAGAAAGGCGAAGCGCAAGGTTGTGCAAGAACAGGAGTCTGCACAAACTGAAGAAAATTCCAAGAAAGACCTTATGCTATACAAGCAAGCAGTGGCGCAAATGAAAGAGGCATCAATTGCACCAGCAATTGGCCGAATTTCAGATTTGTTCTAAGAGGGCTGAAAACGGCAACCTATTTGAGCAAAAGGAAAATAATGCAGTCCCCGTTGACATTCAACACTCTGGGGTAGGGTAACATAGTTATCAATGACGTGCCACAACCGAGCCTTTCACAGATGCTGCGCTGAACGCACGTTTTGCCATGCGCATGTGAAGCCACAAACACCCATGCTCTTCAGCTGTCATGGGTTCTGAAGCATCTGCATGACTCGTATCAGACTTCCTGGATTCAATCAAAGGAAGCCTTTGACTTTGCTCGATATCACCAGGAAGAGTACAGGCTGCCTTGTCTAGCTGCTGTGATGTCTGATGCTCATCGGCCTTGGACAGCACCTGACAGGATGCAACTCCGGCACCAGGTTGCATTGGCTGCGTCTCAGGAGCTGCTGTGTCTTGCTGAAACGCTGGCTTGGCATGCAGCAGATGCACATCACAGCACGTTAGGAAAGACTGCAAGGCTGTCAGCTGCTCTGCTGTGTCTGAGGACCAGGCATGATGTCCTGGCCCTACAGTCAGGGCTCGGGCTAACCAGCGCACCAAGTCCTCAAGGGCCTTCTTGTTAGGGGCATGCTCTGAAACCAGTCTGAAGCACTCCACCAAGCGGGCAACTAGTGCTCTCTGAAGCTGTGTCAGCTTGCTGACTATGGCTGCATGCTGCTCTGCATTTGCCTCCTGAGCAGCTGACTGATCAAAAGTGTCAGCACCTGGCCTTGAGGTAACATCACCAGATGAGCCAAAGATATCCTTGAGCTGGCTGGCAGGTAGGACAGGCTCACTTAGACCTTGCAGCCATTGCTGCAACAGCTGCATCAGAATGATTTGAGCTGCACTCCTCAATGAGTCCCACTGGCCATTGTTCACCTGCACAATATCCATATGTCAGTGCAACGCGACTGACACAAGACCAAAGCCGTGTTGTGTCGCTTATCTGAGGCAGCTTACAATTGCCATGCGAGCTGATGCCCAAACATGGCTTCGATGGTCAACATACTTTGCGCCCGACTGAATGCAATCAGAGGACCCATGTGTACAACATGTTGATCAGTCACAGCATGGCCAGTGACACCATGGCATGGCTCACAATTGCTTATGCCTGGCAAGGGGTTTTATTAACTTTACAGAAAGGCCCACCTGCTCAACAATGGCGTCAGTCTCTGAAGACGCACTGCAGCCGTTGACTGCAAAGTCCTGAAGCTGTGCTGCAACAGATTCTGCAGCATCATCATGTTGAACGGGCTGACTTGGCATGTCTGCCTGACTACCTTCAGCAGAGTCTCCTGCCGTCTTTTGGCTGCAGTCAGCTGTGCGGTCTGCTGCATGCTCGAGGGTGGCTGCTATAAGATCCACTACCTGCCAAGAACACACAGCTGGTGAGCTGTTGATAAGGTGTCAACATGTTGTCTGCATGCTGCTGTGCGGAGACATGATGGCAATGCCACGCAGCTCCAGAAACATGGCAACTTCTACCACTGCATGTCCTACCACTGAGCTCAAATATGCATTGTGCGCGCGATTGCATGCTTGCGCTGGTGCTCAGATAATATGCATTGCCTGCAATCTGGGAGAGACTCACGGACTCATAGCATGTCCAGCACACTTGTCAACAGCAAATCTGAAAAGCGCAGACATTACAACTTCGCACCACTTGACAGGGCACCAAAGTCATAGTTCAGTTGCAAGTCACAGCCCTACTTTCGGAATGTCCCAATACTGCCGCAATTCTGCTCCATGCAACAGGCGCCTCTGCCGCAGCAGAGCTTCTTGCAGACTACTAGGAGGGCATGCCCTTTGTGGTTGCCGCTTGTGCAAACTGTATGAGCTCCCAGCTCTGATGAAGCCGTCCTCATTCCACAACATGCCTGGCTTACTTGAAGGACGCTTGGGTGTCATAATGGCATGCACCTGCGAACAGGACCATTCATGAAAATTGTCTGATGTGTTCATGGAAGTACAGCATGAAGCTAACCTTGCCACAGTCTTCTGAAATTTTACTTCCATAGGGCAACATGCTTCTGGCAGTCGGCCAAAAGTTTCTTTTCTCCTGATGACAGCACAGTGCATACACGCTCAACTAAGGCTGCAGTATATTCAAAAATGCTGACAATTCTACAACGGGCCAACCTGTGCTGAATGGTGCCCATGTCTTGCCAGCCGCCAAGGTGGCCTAAACAAGCCATGCTGCTGAGCACTTGACAACCCTGTGCCAGCAGATGCATCATCTGCAGTTGTTGCTGGTGCCAATCTACTACTTTGGCTGCCCATCAAATCTGTTGCACGAGGTGACTCAGCTGTGTCCATTGGTGCAGCCGTCTGAGTACGGACTGCTTCACTGGCTGGCATGGCTGCAGGCTGTGCTGCAGAGGCTGCATTCAATGCTGGAGTGGCATGCTGGCCGCTGATTTGGGCAGCAACAGCAGCATGCAAGTCGGGCTTTGGGGATCTAGCTGTGTGTGCTTGAATGGCTGGCTGCATGGCTGATAGTCTTGAAGGAGCAGCTGCGGAAATAGACTCTGATGTTTGGGAAGTGTGGAAAATACACCTGGCACATGCACAAAGCAAGATATCAACAGTGAAGCAAATGCAGCAATGAGAAGCACTGCCAAAACAATGCACCCTTGGATATGAGATGACTAATCTTGACAATCAGCTGAAAGTGGAATTCGCTATGCTGAACAGATAGGCTGCGAGGTATACAGTCCAACCAATTTCATAACCTATACCCCATCCATGTACAATTGCAAAAGAGATGGATTCCCCAACTGCAGAGATGACTGTCTAGGATGCACAGATACCTGAGATGCGCAAGGTACGCTTGAAAGATCTCCACAAACTGCTCCTGCTGGTGAGTTTGCAGCGCGCCTGGGCGGCCCTGACGTACTTTCATCACAGCTTCACGAGCATCACAGTTCCCAAGAAAGACCAGATAGCATGCTATGGCTAGCCTGCATACCCACACACTCCTGCTCATCAGCTAATGTAGCTTGCTATGCATGGCCCCTACAGTTTGTGAGCGAGCCTGTATGATTCAAAGCTCAGCTGACGTCACAACAGAGTACTTAGGGGCGTGGCCACGAACCTCTAGCTTATTCAACCACAACAAAACAGGCTGCCCAGACACTGCACTTGTCTAGCGTGTCCAACACAGAACTGCCATATGAATCATAACAGCTGAGTGCATGCAGTTTGATATGTGAGAGCATGTCTTCTCAGCTTATGTGACTGATGTCATATACGTCAGTGATATTCAAATCAGAATACCAAGAGTTGCTTCTTAGCTTGTTTATGACATGATGACTGCCAGCACTGCCTACCACTTGTCATCGGGTTGACTTCATCACAATCAGTGCACACGCAACCTTCTGATGGCTGTGATGCGCGATTTGAGTCTGCAGACTTACCCTGTTCGACCCAGGCCAGCATGGCAATGTACAGCAACCTTCTGATGCTCTTCTTCTGTCACATGCACCATGACCTGCAGGCAGCGCTCAGACTCATCTGCAAATGCTCACGCATGAGTTCTCGTACACATGAATGCAGTTTATGTGAAAAGGGCCAGGCTGCATGGGCAAGTAAGCGACATGCATGTAAAATGTTTATTGTCTGCCAGTCTTGTGCAAGAGTGATATGTTTTGATATGTTTTTGATCTAGTTCTCGACTCAGATAGCCAAAGGGAAGCGCTCTCCATATGCTATGCTGTACATTGTGCTGCAAAGCAGGCCAGACCTGTGACATGAAGAGCACTTGTCATAGAAAATGCTGATCATGTAAAGGCAGGCAAAGACAACTTGGTCATAGTGCAGACCTGTACAATGTCCATCATTTTGTGCAAGGTGGGAATACCCATATCTCTCCAGCTGAAGTTGTACACTCCAATGCCATGAGACATGAAAGTCTCTGGGTCATAGCTGAAGCCGCTGACTGGCAAAATGCCTCGACCACAATGTGCATGCTCCCCAGCTTCCTGCAAATTGTGCAGGTTTCAGATGACCATTCTGTGTGACTTCCAAAGAAAGCCGTGCTACATGCAGCACTGGCAACAAAAAGCAACAGTCTTGACCACACCTTTGCGAAATGCATGTAAAGCACTATTGCAGTGTGGTGTATTGCACCTGAAGATTCAAAATCATGCCAACACCTGCAGCTTGCATTTCCTGTGGAATCTTGTGGTTGAGCAAGTTTTCTTGCCAAGGGCGCGCCATCGCCAGCACCTGTGAGCAAATTATCACAAGGTAAAGGTGCTTGTTGAAGCCAGCAACTGCTGCTACCTCATTGCCAGCTTGAATTTGTTGGAACAATGCTTTAAATTGCATTTTCTCATGATGCCAACGTGTTCTGTGCTGCATGCAAATTTGATTGCCAAATGAACACCTGTGGTGTCACCCAGCTAGCATGAAGACCCTCAAAGGGTGACTGTCCCAGCTGATAGCTAGAATCCTCGCTATGACAGTCATGACCGCCTGCAGCCGCACATCATGATGACAGCGCGAGTGTAGGGAGCTCAAGTGTCAGTCTGACCATACCTTCACAGATGCACTGTATCCTTTCTCGTGTTCGCACATATGAGCCTCCTGACAACTGATAGTTCTGCGAAAACTACAGACAACTTGCCGAAGCAGTCGAGTTGAATGATGCCGCTGAGCATCTGCACGTACCAACTCAGCCCAGGCATCTGGGCGCAGCGCAGAGGCAACGCGTCCTGCTGCAGAGACTCGTGAAGGGTCACTCGCGCTGACCTTAGAGCTGGTTGTTCCCATGTCAGCGTGACCTTCGCGTTCCGCAACAGCAGCTCACGTAGCATAACGCATTGTTGCACAACTCAGCATGCCTTGCACATGACAGCTGCGATCGCTGACCGCGCATTTCCTCAAGCTGCAAAGCTGTTGCTCTTGAAGGTGTATCTCAAACAGATTCCTGCAAAAAATGACTAAAACTTGACGCTCGTGGTTTTGGTCACGAGCTTTCAGATGAGTCGTTCGCTGATCGCAATGCATGATGGGCTGTCGTCGTGCAGCGCATCAATGCATTGCGTCGTATGTCGCAACCTAGGAAGCCCCCAATGCAGCTGCTGGCTTGATCGACGGAAGTGAACGAGTGTCCCCTGCATCGATGGCGGCACAACGAGCGAAAACTCCTGTCGCGATAGGCATTGTTGGTCCTGGACTGATCGGGAGCACCCTCATCAAGCAGATTTCGGCCCAAGTAAGTCCAACATTGATGCAAAGCTGCCGACATTCGGTCTTGGCAAAACCAATCAGCTGTTTAGGTGTCGTACACTTTCGCTCTTTCAGCCTCGAGGCTGATTACCTCGCCTGTATCACCTCGCAGGCTGGGTCTTTACAAAATGATTTGCTCATTGACATGCACGTCGTGGCCATCATCAGCACGCGAGCCATGTACCTCTACAATCAAAAAGGGTGCGACTTGGAAACTTGGCAGACTGACATAGCAATGGGAGTAAGCATCACCTGTTGCCCTTACTGTAGTAAAGCCAGAACATCCTGTGTATTCATCTTGTGTGTTCTTGCATACAGTATGCAGCATGCAATATGCTAACTCAGATCCACAAGCTACAAGTGCAAGCTGCTGACATTCATTCCAACTCCTGTGCAGGGGGAACCCCCAAATCTGGACAAATATACTGAGTTTCTGAAAGGCTTCACCAATTGCCATACAGTCGTTGTAGACTGCACAGCAAATGCCACAGTGCCAACATACTACGCTACATGGTTGGCAGCAGGGATTCATGTTGTTACCCCCAACAAAAAGCTATGTTCTGGTCCCTTGGATGAATGGGCTAGGGTCCGCAACACCCACCGAGAGTACAACACCCACTTCATGTATGAGGTAAAAGCTCTGAGTCTGCATCCAGATGACTCACTCTCCACATGTGCTTTGTTTTATGCAAGGCTGCATGCGCGTTATGCTAAGCAGCCTGCAAGCAGCAATGCAGGCGGTGCTGATGCAGAGCTCACTTAGCAAACAGGGCTTGTATGCACTGAGGCTGAGGCAAAGCAGGGTTACATGTACCAGCATGTCACTCCATTCAAGATGTCCTTCTCCAAATCACATGAAGCATCATGTCATTGCCTCACAGACATTCACTTTAGGGTTGGCTGAAGCAGCATGTTGCTGTCTCAAAGATGTCTAAGTTCAGACTGCAAGGGTTGATGCTCCAAAGCTTGCCTTGCATATCACAAAATTGCTGTACAAAAGCGGTATGCACAGTCATTTGCTGTGCAAGGGTCAACCCTCCTGCACTTGCTTGCAGGCAACTGTGGGTGCTGGCTTACCAGTCATATCCACCCTACAGACTCTGCTCAACACAGGCGATGAGTTGCTCAGCATTGAGGGCATTCTCAGCGGCACTCTGTCCTTCATCTTCAACAGCTTTGGGGCTGGCAAGACATTCTCTCAGGTTGTGGCAGAGGCCAAAGCTAAGGGCTTCACCGAACCTGACCCAAGGGAAGATCTTGCAGGTGACTTTTCAAGCTCACTATGCATCTAAGTCAAATGCACCTGCACGTCATTTGAGTCAGATGCGCATGCAAGTCAAAGTCTTACTCGACCAGTTCCAGCTGACTCACAGCCCTCAAATACGTCAGAGACATACACAAAAGGCTAGCTTGCTTTGGCTCATACAGCCTTCCCGTGTGTTCTTGTGTCTTCAAGGGTTGTCACTGGGCTGCAACCTGTGGGCAGCATTATTTGCTGCGAGGCGCTCAGTCTGCACAATGAGTGCAAGCAAGCAATTCTGTATTGGTTTCTGTTGTAACTGCGTAGGACAGAAGCCAGCAACTCCAGGCAGATGCATCCTGCAGTAGCATACCTGAGTTCAAGTCCAGTACACTACATGCAATAGCAGTCAAGATGCGACTCATCACACATGCCTCACACATAATCGTCTGGAGGTACATTTTGCATGCGATCTGATAGTCAACTGGACCCTGTTGGCATACTGTTTATCACATAAATTCCACATCGCGGCTAACACAGTCTCAATAAATGAACTGCATTTGTGTGGACATGAAGGCACTGATGTGGCGCGCAAAATGATCATTCTGGGCAGAGAGTGTGGGCTAGCAGTGGACATGCAGTCTGTCAAAGTGCAGAGCCTGGTGCCTCCACAGCTCGCTGAAAGCCAATCTGCTGATGAATTCATGGCTCAGTTGCCTAAGGTAATGCTGTGGTGGCATCTGCCTGCCCATATAAGCCCCAAGTGGCATGCACATACTTCAGGGTGATTTTGCCTGCAAGCTGTGCCTGTACAACCATAGCTCTCATCTAGCAGCTTTGTGATGCAATCAAACTTGACAACACATTGGCAATTGACCAGTTGACACCCAGAGGGTAGACTTTTGCAGCTTGTCAATATGAGCAGCACTTGTTGCTTGAGCCACAGAAACACAGTGCAGCCAAGCAAAGTTGTGTGCAGCAGAGTTGCAAAAGGAGGTTGCTGTGCTGTGGCATGTTTGAATGCATATGGGCTGTCAACACACAGATCTTTTGTCATGCTGCAGTATGACAGTGCCATGCAAGGTCAGGCACAGGCAGCTGCTGCTCAAGGAATGGCCTTGAGATATGTGGGCAGCCTAGATCTGGTCAAAAGGAGTTGCTCTGTGGAACTGAAGGTAGTGCAATCAGCTGTGCATGTTCTTGCTTTCACACGCATGCTCCAGCTTTAGAATTGGAAACCAATGCGTCTCCTGACTCCTGCTTTCTCCACAAATCTGCAAAATGTGCTCTGATCTGCATTTAAGATGTGGCTAGACACCACCTTCACCCTCCCAAAACAGATGTGGATTTGCAATGCGGCCAGATCCAATCTCAAACCTCTCAATGTTTGCTGATGCATGGGGTCCTTTTCTAGCATGGCCTGACATGACCTCAAAGCTTTGAAGACTTACTAAAGCATGATGTGCTATTGCAGCAAGTGCCGCTTGCGCATCCTTTTGCAAATCTGGAGGGCAGCGA
This sequence comes from Trebouxia sp. TZW2008, assembly GCA_002118135.1. NCBI lineage: Eukaryota > Viridiplantae > Chlorophyta > Trebouxiophyceae > Trebouxiales > Trebouxiaceae > Trebouxia > Trebouxia sp. TZW2008. The sequence continues at coordinate 260,341 of BDIU01000033.1, read as the reverse complement.
CAACATCATTTCATTCAGAACGAGAAGGTATGATGACAACCCCTTAGTCATCAGGGGACCTGGTGCTGGTGCAGAAGTCACTGCAGCGGGAGTCTTTGGTGACTTGCTCAATGTCGTCAAGATGCTCAGTCCGCCATAGACATGCTGTGGAGGCAATTGCAGTACTGCTATTGGCATATGGCGTCAGTGTATCAAGGCAGGACTGCAGGCAGGTGTAAAATTTCTGATGATGGGGCGAGTGCGTGATTGCATACCTGAGGAAAGAAGGCAAATGCCTTGACGATGCATCGCCTTGAAATAGCCACTGTGTGCTGCAGCCGTTAGAGCTGCTGCTGGAAAAGGTGGCAATCAGCTCTATGGTCGATTTGCTGCTTTGTGCTGAACAAACCAAATTTCTGATTCTGATCCGTGACTGAACGCAAGCTTGTAGCTTCAAGGAGGCGAGGCAATGACGTTTGCAACCTGATTTGCATTATCTTGTCGACCTGATGTGCTTCATTGTTCTTTGAATTTCAGACTGAACCTGCTTCAACTGTTGCCTGACAATATCTTATTTCAATGTGCATTTCCAGACTTGGCTCAGTGTTCACGCAAGAAAGTCCGCAAAGCAGCTGGCAGTAGGTGTACGTGTGAAGCGTCTGAACTCATGCAGGCAGGGACTGTAATCAAATGGGTTTTCTGATGTGATTCAGCACTTCTGGCTCTGAAACCACAATCAACAACAAGCTTCGAGCTGTTCAAGCTGTATGACTCGAGGCGATCTCATGGCAACCCTAAGACACCGTCAACATCAGCGGCAAGCGCATGAGCCAAAGTAAAGGCTGTCCGGTAGTATGCGCATTGAGCTGAAGCTCATACGCAGACTTGAAGCTCCTGCAAAGATCAGCAGACCAGCTTGCCGTCTTGTCCCTCTGCGCGCAAATCACGCCAAAGCAGCGAGCTGCCGGTGCGATGCAATGCAGTGCTTTCAATGTCAACGCCTGCCTGTAAGGGCTTACACGTATGCTCTTCATGGCAGGCCTGCCTGCTGTTCGAAAGATGTACAGGCCCAGCGCGCAAACCAGAAGCCCGTGCTTCTCACGAACGCCCTTCTGTCAATTGATGCAACCCCAGGCACTTCTGGTCTGGTGCGTGCTCGCTTTCCGCAGCTGCTTGGACCTTTGCTTTGAGTCAAAGTGTGCTGTGTTCCAACATATGCCTGTTCTGCAGGCCCAACAGCAGCAACAGCACGCTAGGCAGCTGGAGAGGCATCAGAAGGCCAGCAGTGCAATACCTCAGGTGCGTATCTATGATGTCTTAAGCTTCTCTTGGCAAGGTTGCAAAGCTGAGTACTTATCTGACTTGCAGACCGCTTGCACCAACCATTTCCATCGATCGCACGTCAGGATTAACATCACAAAGCATTGTCAGGCTGCAGCCACAACTGCCGAGACTGGTGACATTGTCGAGCTCATGAGGACGCATTTCACTGTACTGGATGCACACTTCTTGGCAAGCGACGGCTGCCTGAATTACAAACATGTCAGCGCAGCCTTGTATGGTACAGCGAAGATTTGGATGGCAGCTCGGCAGAATCCTCAGTATCACCGCCAAGCCTCCAAAGTCTATGGCGAGCTGCGCGCTTTTCTGCGCAGAATGCTCCAGAGGTTGCGCTCTGTTTTGTCAGAATATGACAGCAGATCAATCAGCAATGCTTTCTGGTCTTTTGCCAAGCTCAAATTCAACCCAGATAACCTGTTGCCTGGCACTCTTGATTGCCTAGCAGAGCGTTACATCCAGACCATGCATACCGCCTCTGGTCAGTCACACTCCTCCACTTTGCTGGCGTGTGTTGAGCTGAATCTTGGCTATTGCAGTGGAAAGCTTATACAAGCTATTCTACAGCATCTGCAACATACAGACATGTCAGATTACAGCGCTCAAGCGCTGTCCAACATCACCTACAGTCTAGCCTTGTTACCAGCAGCTCAGCCAACAGTCAGCACACTTGATGAGCTGTGTCACGAGTTTCAGCAGCTGCTTCTGTCCCCGTTTCAAGATCAACGTCCGACTGCTCAGGGTGTTGCCAACTTGGCTTGGGCTCTACAGGAGCTTAAGTATGCACCTGCTCCTAAGCTGGCCTCGGACATGACACGCAGAATGATTGTTCTCTGCAGTTTCCCAGGACAGCAACCCAAGTCCCAAGAAATCAGCAGTTTTCTGCTTGCCTGTGGTGAGCTGAGATTTCCCCTATCAGCAGCGCAAGCCAGGTTTTTCGTCAATCGTCTGCTCGGAGACAGAACAGTAGGCATTCAGGCGCTTGCAAATACAGCGTACAGTCTGGCTGTTGTGGGTGTTCTTGAGCCAGATTTGTATACCCAGCTGTTACAACGCCTTCTGGCAATGTATGAAGCCTCTGCCCCACTTCAAATAGCCAACCTAGTGCAGATGTACCAAGCCTTGGACAAGCTGCAGAGCGCCTCACATGGCAACTTGCAACATCATGATGCGTGCAAGTGCATACACGCAGCGCTTCAGGAGCTAGGGCCACGGCCAGACCCTGGCAAAACCGCAGCCAGGCAAATTTCCAGCGCTCTCTCGGCCGCACTGAGGCAATTGGGAGTACAGCACATGTGTGGAGTTGGGCTCAAAAGCTATTGGCTTGATGCTGTTGTGCAGCCACATGAAGGCACAAGGCCTGTCTTCATCAGCATCAATGACCCAGTCTGTTTTGTCAACCAGCCCAGAAGGTGGGTTCTGTCAAACGCCCACTTTCAACAGCTTCACTAGCCAATGCATCCTCATACCAACTGCATCTTCATCAGCATCAACGAACCAGTCTGTTTTGTCAACCAATTCAGCAGGTGGGTTCTGTCAAAAGCCCACTGCAAACAGCTTCATTAGCGAACGTAACCCGATACCAACTGCCCAAGTTGTGCATTCACTTGGCTGTTTCATTGCATTCATCGTATACATGTGGTAGCTGGCATGCCAGTATGAATTCACACGTTCGCTCTCTCATCGCTGCGTAGTTGACCCAAACTAGAACTTCCTGTTCAAACGACAAAATAATCATTTCTCAACAGCAGTCCAAGCCTTGCATCATATGTATGCCAGCAAAACCTGTGTAGATCAGCTGAGCTCATATCACATGCAGCTTGATCGGATGGGTCATGCTGCAACACAATCAACCAGTTTTCAGATCAGGTGCGTTTGTGTTGCATGCAGGTTGACTGGACGTGCAATGCTGCGCCAGCAGCTGCTGTCACAGGCAGGCAGCTTGTTGTATGTCCCTGCAAGTATGGCTACCTCCAGCACGCAGCTGACAGAGTATCTGAGGCAGTGGCTGGACACTGCTGCAGGAAGTAGCTCAACAGCTGTCCAGTTTTATGGCACTGCGGTGAGCATTTTCTCCACTCCCAAGTCCATTAGCAGCATGTTGCATTGACTGCTTTGTGTCTTATGGACAGCAGCTGTCCACTTTGATGGCACCGTGGTGAGCGCTTGGTCTAAGCCCCATGTTGACTTGCAGCATACTTGAATGTGCGCTGTGAGTTTTGTATTGCGTGACAAAATGCTTTCAAGGCTTTTCTAGCATTATGTGACCTCAGCCCTCAGCATTGCTTGAGCAAGGCATGCACAACCATTTGCAAGCGTCACACAAGCTAAGAGGTTCAATGTCTGCAGACTCAGCGACCCTGGAGGCAGATGCCCTGAGTGTCTTGAACAAGAGTTTCTCTTCATGGCTGCTGGATTCTTCAGCGTGGGACACTGCATTTGGTAGTTGAGCTCGCTCTTGCTTTGGACACAAGCTGATGCAGCTGATGGCACTGCTCGCCATTGGAGAATTGCCCCCGGTGCATGAGCTGATGACTTGGAGGCGTTCAATCACTGCCTGCAGGTACTGCTGCAATGGCTGCTTGCATCAGTCTTGCAAGCGCATGCATCATCTGGTCTTGCTGCAGATTGCTGCTGCGCTGATGCAATATGCATGACGTTTTGTACCAGGCCAAACATTCTGTAACTGGATTGCATGCACACCGTGGCAAGCTGGGGTACCAGCTGCAGGGTTGTGGTCTTTCATGCATCTGAGCTTATTGTGCCGTGGCTTGCTTCAGCCAGCAAGCATGGCATGCCCATAGCAGCTATTCAAAAGTCAGCATACTGGTGACCCGCTGCCAGGTGATGAACCTGGATACCCCATGCACATTTGATTGTGCTTGCACAGCTGTCAGTCTGTGATTGCTCTGTTGCAGGCACTTGGCATGTCAAGCGACTATGCTGCAGAGATTCTGCATGTTCAGCATGACCTGGTAATGGTGGTCCAAGACGACTGAAGCTTGTAGCGCTGCCTGACAATGGCGCTTTAGTGCCTAAACACCAGTAGGACTCCCACAGCAGGTAAAGTTGCTCATGTGAATATGACTTTGCTTGCACCTGTCCTATCAGATTGATTTGTTTTGATAGTCCATCTGTGCCTTGAAAAGAGGTGTCTGGGCAAGTAGCTGACACCTGTCATGTGCGACTTCTGCTTTCTATTTGCCTATCTTTTGCTACAAAGTCATCACCAGTTGCCTGCTTGTTAATGATGTTGCACAACCCTCTCAGATGCAGACCATAGCAGACAACTGCCTCCTGCCGTGGTCACTTTGTGTTGTGCTGTTTCAACTGAAGCAACTGCTGACGATGCTGACCTTGTTTGGTCGTGCTTTGCAGAATGGGATTGGGGGATCTGATGCAATGCAGTCATGGAGCACATGATGTAGATTTGCTGCTGATGGCAATGCCCGTGCTCACACCGACCAGCAAGTGCCCCTTGGAATATCGCCACTTGCATGAAATGGAAGTTTGAACTTGACTGGCTGAGCGGCAAAAGCTTGCACAAATCGTTTTCAAAATTAGTTTTGCTTTGATTTGATGTCTTGCCAAGATAAGTGAGGTTCATGCTGGTCAGCTGGAGCTCATGCTGTACAATAGGCACGCATGGGTTGTGGACTATGCTTTATTAGCACGCACTGCCAATGTGGTCAGCCTGACAAGCTTCAGTTGCACTGCTTGCGTTTAGATCGATAATTTGCGCACCGCACATTTGTAGAAGCCCACCTCCCAGGACCCAGTGGGCTTTGTCAATTTATACAGCGTGATGCAGCCCCCGCGGTTGCTCTGCAATAGTCTATGCCATGATGCACAGCATTCTATACAAGTCGACTGGTGCCTTCCTCCACAGGGGCATCGTTCAATCTTTGTGCACATGCATTGCGTGCTTGTAAGCTCTGATGGTTGAAGGATGCTAAGGTCACTGCTGTAGTGCAATCGAGAGATGCTGACATCTTTCATGTAACGTATGCTAATTCCTTGTGCTATTCACATCTTCATACTATTCAACTTGGTGCAGATAATATAGCATACAGCTACTGCAGCTCACTTGCAGCAGTAAGCAAGCTCAGCATGAAACCACCACCCTCGCAAGTGGCTGACACTACTTGAGAAACGAGTGCTGCGACGCCTCAATGGCATTCGCTCTTCTTGCAATGTTGGGGTGCAGCAAAGCCATGAAAAACGACTCTGCATCGCTTCTGATTGAGGCACTTTTAAGGACACCTTGCAGAGCGCCAGCAAACTTTTCTGGCCACTGTGCTGCCTCGCCATCGCTGTCCTTGCTGTTGACTGCATCAGCCTGCAAGGTATCACAGCAACCCTGTCAGTATAGGACCTTGTACGATGTCTAACTTGCCACAAGAAAGAACCCTGCTGGCCTATCTTGCGAAGCAATTACCTGCATGGCTAGGTAATGTTCTTGGTTCCAGGTGCAACAGAGTATGCATGTTGCATGCAGTCTTGGGACAAGGTCAGCAAAACATGCCAAGCTTTCTGTGCAGTCTTGCCAATACTGCACCAGGAAGTGCAGGTGTACACACCCAGTTCTGAATGTTTTGGCAAAAGACCGCTTTCATAGCACTCCTGCACACATTGCACTAAGCAAGTTGAGCTGTACTCACCCAGTCCTGCTGCATTCTGCCAACATGTAGCACTGCTGCTTCCAGTGCTTTGCTGGTCTCGCCCCCCTTGGCAGTCTGCATCCTTGTGGCCTGCGCCTTGGTAGGGCCAAAGGGCATGTTGCCCTTACCACTCAGCCACAGCAGCCCCATCACTCCAATGGCATACACGTCACCCTTGTGGGCATCAAGAGGGCTGAGGGCAGTAGCCCCACTGAGGGCTGCTGCCATAGCCTCTGGGGCGGCGTATCCAAGGGTGTAGGGAGCCCCCTTGATGGCCCCTGCATACCACACACATGAGTTTGATCAATCATGATACACAGAAGTGCAGCATAGCAGCAAGGGGTACAGGGTACAACGCTTGACCATTGCACAGACACAGACACACACAGATGCAGACATACATAGACACACAAACGCACCAAAGCTTGCATAAAGGTGTATTTTGTGAGGTGTCAATGCTGTATGAGAAATCAACCTTGCTCAGCTTCATTTTCCCCGACACTTGAGCATGACACAGACATACAGACAGATGCAGGGTAAAGGTCAACCTTGTATGCTGCACAGCTGGACTGCACACAGATAGAAACGGACGCAGGCACACTCTGGATATGCATGTACCTTGTGTGGCATCATGGCTGGATGAGAAGTCGACAAGGGTCAGTTGCTGTTTCCCTCGACACTTTAACATGACAGACACACAAAGATGTACAGACACAGACACAGGCAGACACACCCTGGATATGTGTGTACCTTGTGTGGCATCATGGCTAGATGAGAAGTCAACAAGGGTGAGCTGCTTCTTGCCCTGGACCATCACATTCTCGGGCTTCAGATCACCAAAGCACCTCTGCCCTGTGCCATGCATGGTAGCCACAGCCTGCGAGCACAGTAACTTTGCATCATTTCCTGCCAGGCCCGTTGACTGCTGTGTAGTGCAATGGCTGCTTTGACATGTTTTTACTCACTCCCGGAGGACACTTATGACTATATGCAGTTCATGTTGACGTGCCATGCTTGCCTGAAACACGCACGCGCACGCGCACACGCGCACACACACGCACACACGCACACGCACACGCACACACACACACACACACACACAAACTCTCTCTCTCTCTCTCTCTCTCTCTCTCTCTCACACTCACTGTAGGGTGCCAAAGTAATACCGTAGAGCATGATGCAGAACCTGTGGAAATGTGAACAGTAACAAAGCACATACCTGTAGCAGCCTCTTGAGCATCGGAGCCACCACTTGGGTCAGGTTGTTGCCCTTCACTTTCTCCAGAGCCTTGCCCATGTAGTCCAACAGCTCTTCACCCTCAATCAGACTGCGCAGCCAGGCACTCAAAGTTAGCAACTTTGGCATGACAGGTCATGCAGCAAAGCACAAACCAATCGACTGCCCAAATGGGCTTGATTGCTGATTCAGCACATGCAGTCAAACACTTGTCGCAGAAATCAGGTTTGACCAGTGAACTTCATGCATCACAAGACAACAGTTCGACAGTTTGTAGCCCAGCCTACTGGCCAGCACCTGTACTTGAACACCTAGCTGCAACGATACAACATTGCGGCAGGATGCATGCCAGTGACTGCAGGCAATCAGATGATGGGTGATCTGCATACCTCATATAGAGCCATGCCTGCTGGGCCCCACAGCTGGCAGGTGCAATGATTTTGTCAAACAGTCAAGGGGCCAAATGGGAGGGCTGTCCCTCAAGTGACAGGGCAGCTTAGCAATCACTGAAATGATCAACCAAGCAGTAATGTTTACCTCATATACAGCCATGCCTGCTTCGCCCCGCAGCTGGCAAGTGTGATGACCTTGTCAAACAGCTTAGGGGCAAAAGGGGAGGGCTGGCCCTGAGGTGACAGGACAGCCAGGTTGGCGGCCTCCCTGTCTGCCAGCGCCACCTGACAGGGCGTACTGTAGAGCAGCACCTTCACTGCCCTGGGGCGCCGCTGCAAAACGCCCTTTGCATCCTCAAACCAGTACTCCACACTGCACAGCAGCAGCAGCATATTGATTGTCATTCAGGCTTATGAGCTAGGTTCTGCTGTGAGTAGGAAGGTTTGACTGTAGCAAGCTGTGCTGTAGGACAGCACCTTGACTGCCCTTGGGCGCTGCAGCAAGATGCCCCTTGCATCCTCAAACACAGCAGCAGCAGGCTGGAAGAGACACACAGGATGAACTGCCATGAATATGATTTTCTGACAACGTGTAAGTGACAAGGCAAACCAGCTCGAAGCAAGCACAGATAGCAAGCAGATGAGGACGACAGGGAGGTGAAGGAGCTTGATCATGGATGCTGGCCTGGCCACCGCTGCCGATGTTCCGCTACAGCTGGTCAGCAGGCTAGCAGTAGCCAGGGCAGATATGCACTGCATCACGTAACAATACTAGGCAAGTCAATCCATTGCATGCACAAGCAGCAAGTAGATCAAGGTGGGTAGAGGGTGAGGATGATGGTGCTTACTAGTGGATGCTGGCCTGGCCACCGCTGCCAATGTCCCTCCACAGCTGGTCAGCGGGCCAGCAGTAGCCAGGGCAGTTAGGCACAGCCTCAAAGTGCACCTGGTCCACCAGGTCCTTCCTGCGCAGCCCTTGGGCCTGAGATGCCCTCTGGCATAACCACTCTGACTTCGGCTGCAGCAAAACCCAATACCATGAGTTAGATCTTGGCTCACAGAGCTGTTGTTTGCACTGCCATGTATGATTTGACATGAAGCGTGTAAGGCAATTCTTGTAGGCATAGCTCAAGACATTAGCTGCATTGCAATACAAGCAATAAGGAGTGACCGCTTGTGCTGTCACTTGAGCCCTTCCTGCACAGCCACTCATTTGTTTGTTTGCTGTGACGTAAATCGCTAATATACGCCTCAGCTGGTGAGTTGAGTGGATCTGAGGGTGTCTGCAGTTGAGATTGTAGTGAAGCTGTCTGTGCTGTCTGCTGTGCTGCCGCTGTCGGTCACAAGCGATAATGCACAAGCAATAATCCAGGTGATGTTCTGAGTGTCTACAGCCACTTTTTTCAACAGCAACCTCGAACACACCTTGTGGGTGCCAGCAAGGTGCTTGCTCAGCTGCTCCTTAGACAGAGGAGCATCTGAGACTCCCACTGTTGTAGACACAGCATGGGAAGGAGCTGCCTTGACGTCTACTCGCCCTGAGTTGATCACCTCAGATGGGGTTGAAGGGGGTGGGCCGGGGGATGAGGCTGGGGTTGGGGATTGGGCTGGTTGGGCTTGCACAGCCTCCTGCTGTGCATTGATGGCTGCAGCTGCCTGCAAGTGTGCCACAAATAGTGTTTGAGGGCAAGTGACCATGAATTGTGCCCTCAAGTATAAGAAGCGACAGGTGCTGTCAGGAAAGTGCATAAAAATGATCGAGTTGAGCTTTTTCACTGCAGATGGAGTATGCAAGCACTGTCAGAGTCAGCAATCACATGTGACCTATATACTCAAGCACAGACAAACATGCTTGATCATTGAAAGTGTAAGCACGCACATGATGACCTTGCATGTACATCAAAACATATCATAAAAACTGTCTCATAACCCACCTTTGCTGCTTTCTGTTTCTCCTTCAGCCTCCTCTTCTGGGACTTGGAGAGGGGCGCCTGGACTGCACCACTGACGCCATCAGATGCTGAAAGCGGCTTTGCAGCCTTAACTCCAATGTCAGTGGGTCCTGGGACCACAGGCCTGCTGGCAACAGACTCAGGAGCAGGAGGTCCACTCTGAGCAGTTCCACTGACTGTAAGGGGTCCACTGTAGAGGGAGACAGTGGGACCCTTGGCAGCTGGAGCTGGCTCGGTGGACTTGGGGGTGTTGGTCTTTGCCACTAGACTGCCTGAGCTGCGCTCTAGGGTCTGTTGGGTGTCTGCGGCTGGGGCAGGGCTGGTGTGGGCACGAGGGGAAATGGAGGCCTGCTTGGTCGGCGCAGCGGGGCTCTCAGTAGGGACTAAAGTCTGGTCTTGTGCTGCAGCCTGCAGGAAGACCAAGGGTTAAGCAGAAGTTGCACAGGAGCAGCAAATGTCTTACTTGTTTTGCAGAACCCAGTAAGAAGTCAGCCATGCACAAGCAGGGGGCATTGTTGTGCACGACATATGATAGAGACTGTCACCTGAGACCTGAACCTCACTGTACACAAGCATTGAGACATGGCTGCTGCACATTGGCGCTTCTGTGCTCAGCTACCATGAACCGACACAAGGCACCCATCAATGCAGAATGTAGCTTACCTTCTTCTTCTTGCTCTTGCGCTTCTTGCTGCCATTCGCTGGTGCAGGCACGCCAGTAGCTGGCTCAGCAACGTCAGCAGGATTTAACTCCAAGGCATCATCACCAACATGGGCATCCTCAAGGGCAGGAGTCAACAAAGATGGCATAGATGAGCCAGCAACAGGGCCTGACTTCAAGGCGTTTGCACTGACATCAGCAGGCTCCAGGGCAGAAGCTGAGGGGGTTGAGGCCTCAGCAGGGGTGGCAGGGGACTTGGAGGGAGGCTGCTTGGTGGCGGCAGCAGGGCTGTCACTAGGAGGCAGAGGCAGGCCTTTGGTTCCAGCCTGCGACATGAAAGTTTGAGCCAATACGGCAATGTTGCACCCATTGACCCCAGCAGCCTCCAGGGCAAAAGGTGTACATGGTGAGCCATTGTTTGCGATGGAGAAGAACTCATAGAATGTCTGCTTGCTAGCAGTAGCAGGGCTGTCAATAGGAGCCTCAAGCTGCAGTAACACCAAGATTGAGCCAAAGGTAAGATGTTGTAATTTTTCAGGGGTTGCAACACATGATTGGCTGATTTTGACAAGTCAAGCAAAGGATGATACTTTTGTCCCGGCCTGCAACAACATCAAACCTGAGCCAAAGTGAGCTTTGGTTCAGGTGTGGTGACAAACTCATCAGTAAAGTTGACGGTAACGCATTGCAGAATGCAGCTGTGCACACTCAGAATGTAACTAAGAGCTAAGGCATGACTGTCTTGTGATGTGTACTGCATGATACAGATATCAGGACAGACAACATTATTGCATGGTGCAGCTGCCCACCACTAGTTGAATACAAACAGTAGATGCTCAGCAATGTCAAGGGTACATGACAGTGAGGTCTCCTTTCAGTTGATATTGGGACATATTGATATTAGGACATTCCTGGTTGTGACTGAGACCCATTTACTGCAGTCTGACTGCAATGGTACCGCCAAGTGCAGACAACTTGTTACAAGGACACTTGTCTTAGTTCCAATGCAGCCATTACACACAAAGTCACTATACCTTCTTTCCCTTCTTATTCTTGGTGCCATTCTTTGGTGCTGGCCCATTAGCAACAGGCTCAGCAGCCCCACCACTACCTGGGGGTAGAGCACTCTCACTGGTATCAGCATCCTCACAGGCAGAAGATGAACAGTCACTAGGGTTGGAGCTGACTACAAGGACTTTGACCTTCTCAGCTGAGGCCTGAGTGCTTGAGGCTTGAGTGCCTGGGCTCAAGCTGTAAAGGCGTGAGCCTTGTGGCCTAGGGCTGAGGGCAGATGGGGCCAGCTTGAGCGGCAGGGCGGGAATGTGGTCAGCAATGGTGACCTGCAGGCATGTGGAAACTGTTGTTGGTGTGGACCTGTTTCGACATGAAGTACTGGGGTGTCTGAGAGTGTCTACATATTGGCTACAAAAGGTGCTGCAATAGCCTGAGAGGCATGGCGGGGCTGTGGAGACAAGGCTGTGGACAGCGCTGTTGACCTGTAAGCACACAGTCACTGTGTGAAAACTGCAGTCATGATGCTTCAACGCCATGTGAGCCGCCGTGCTTGTGTTTTACAAAAGAAGTGATGGTGGTGATGATGATGATGGTGATGATGATGGTGATGATGTTGATGATTTTTACCTTGACCTGCTCAGCCTTTTCCTTGCCATCCTTCTGGGCAAGCTGCTGCTCGACCTCTAGCATCAACATCTGAGCCCCAAGTTTGACTTGGTGCAGAAGCTCAGAGTTGCGAGCGCGGCATGTACGGCACTCAAGCTCAGTCTTGAAGTCCCTCAGCTGCTCACGGTCCAGCTGCACCTTCTTGAGGTCCCTCACCTCAGCCTGAGCTGAGCTCACTTGATTTCGCAGCGCCTGCAAGCAAGCAAGAACTGAGTCCTCCTGTGTACAGTGATTGTTCCAGAGCTCCTGCATGCAAGCAAAAGCTGAGTGCTAATGTGTATTGCACTGGTTTCGGAGCTCCTGCATGCAAGTTGAAGTCAGAGCTGAAGACTGTTGTATACCGCAACATAGCATGCTCACTTCTGTGCAGCCATGATGCTGATGGTCATGATGATATAAACCCAGTATGGCAGCAGCACATTGTGCTGCCTCACTCACTGATGAAGAATGTGTGCATAAACGCTCACAGAATACAAGAGTCACAGACTTGTTCTTAAAGCCAGGCAGGTTGTGACAGTTGGTGCCAGTGCAGTGTTAGCAACTGCCATGTGGTCACCCACAATTCATACAACCCAAATAAGGCAACACTACACACAGCGACAACTACCCTGATAAAGGGTAGCAAGCTGTGTGGGAAAAATCGGGCACTCTTGACAATGCTGTGCATTGAGTCTGGGCACAATGTTGGTCATGCCCATGACTGCAATGCTGCGCACCGCAAGAAAAGCCGTGGTCAAACACAGCAAGCCGCATGAAAACAAACCTCACGCTCTAGACCATGCTGTGCATTCAGCCTGTGAACAATATCAGCTGCCTCCTTTTGCACAGTCTGGGCAAAGCTGATGGCCTTAGATGTTACACTTTCCAGCTTGCCGCGGCCTTCCAGAATGATCGCATTCTCTGATTGCAGAGCCACTATCTTGGCCTGCAGCTGATCCACAGCTGCCTTCATCTTCTGGGCCTCTTCATTCTGTAAGCCTGCCAAGCTCAACTGACTCTGAAGGTCCTGCATGTAGCAATATGGAACCTGAAACCCAAGCCATTGTCATAGACTGTTGTTAGGTGCTGTTGATGCATGTTGGGTTTTGATGCTATTGGTGCTCTTTGAATGCCTGAATGCCAGCGGACATGCATGCTCAAAGTCTTTGACAACACAGTGTAGACCATTGCAGTTCTGCTTGAAGACGTATGCAGAACGGTTGACTGCCAACTCCATGACCTTACACTGGAATGAGTGAACGAATGAATAGGTGGGTGGGTGATTGTATGAATGTATGAAAGCATCAATGTATGAACAAATGAACGAACGGACAGACGAGCTAACCAACCAACCCCTGAAAGCATGCATGCACACATGCATGAATCGGTGACTAAATGAATGCACAAAACAGCAAACCTCTTGTCCAGAGAACAACAGGCTGCGTCAAGAGAGTATCATACCTCAAGCTCTTCAGCATGCTTCAGTTTGAGGCTCTGGACAAGGTCAGCAGCCTGCTTCTGCTTTGTCTTCAAAACCTGCAAGGCTTCAGTCGCAACAGACTGCATCTTGTCGCGATTCTCCATAAGGGTGCGGCTCTCTGAGTGAAGAGTCGTTATGGTGGCCTGCAGCTGTCCACAGGCTGCCTGCATCTTTGCATATTCCTGGATTTGGAGACCCGCAGAGTGCAGCTGACCTTGAAGATCCTGTATGTAGCAACTTGAGTGAGGATAGTCAATAAGAGACAGTGTCAGGTGATACACACTGCAGCTTTTTGTGACCATCCAAAAAGCACGACTCTCTGAGTGGAGAGCCGTGGTGTTGGCCTGCAGTTGTTCACAGGCTGCCCGCATCTTCTCATATTGATCGATCTGCAGCCCTGCTGAACGTTATTGGCCTTGAAGGTCCTGCATGCAGCAATTTGGGTCAGGAAAGTCAATACGAGACAATTTCAGATGCTACACTTTGCAGCTTGTTGTGACCGCCTACATAAACAAGAACATAAGGGCACAGTTCTGTGAGTGGAGCCGTTTTAAATGCTACAGCTGTGCACAGGCTGCCTTCTGCTTCTCGCATTACTCAATCTGCAGAGCTGCTCAAGCAGTGTGAGAAGATGCAGGCAGCCTGTGAACAACTGCAGCAGCGCTGCTCTGCATACAGAGAACCGAATGCGTCAACAGCACATGCTGACAATCAATGATCCTGTCTCTCACTGACCTTCACCATCCATATCGCTACATGCAGGACCTTCAAGGTCGGCTACGTAGTTGACCTGAAAGCGGCTACGAAGCCGACCTTGAAGGTCCTGCATGTGGCGATATGCATGTTGGAGCTCATTAAGAGAATGCAGTGTCAGAAGTTGCACTTGTGCTATATGGAATGTGATCTCTGTGTTGTTGCTGCAATTTTGCATGTCTGCTCATGAAGTGAAGGTCTCTGTGTCGCTGATGGCCCCTGAGTTGGTGTCACTGCATAGACGCAATCAAGAGCTAGTTCAGCTTTTGGAACGCTGTTGCTTTTTTGTTCCCTAGCCAACAGGTTTTTTGACGCTCTGAAGATATCATCGTGAAGCTGACCCATTTCAGCAATGCTGCGCTCAAGCCTTACTGGTCATGCTCATCAGATTTGTAAGGGGCTGCAGCAGATCCTACTAACAAGTGTGAAAGCTGCAATCTATGCAATGCTTAGTCATTGTTGGAAAAGGCGAGTATGCATGGTTACTTCATCAACAATCATGTGGGACATATAATATTGCATGCTTGATGCAGCCTTCGGGTCACCCAAACTATGCTCTGCTTGCACCAACAAGGTGGAGAGCATCATACAGGATGCCGAGAAGTTGCTGTCTAAACAACGCAGTTGCTCTCAAGTCAGGGAATCCCAGCACTCATGCTTATGCAGGATGACAACCCAGTGTCATGATTTGCCAAGTCAAAGGGCTGATCCAGCAAATTACCTCGAGCTGCAACGCATGCTCCCTTTTGGCCTGCTCCATCTGGGCAGCGGCCTCCTCCTTAGCCTTGTACATGCTCCCAGTGCGCTCAGAAAATCTCCAGCGCAGGTCTTCGTATGACTCCTCAAGAGCAATGTGCTCTGACTGCAGCGTGTAGTGGGAGTCCTGAAGCTGGCTGTAGGACAGCTGCAGCTTTTGGTGGTCGTGCTTGTCAATAGTCGCTGTGCGCAACTCTGCTCTCAGGCCCTGTACACACAGCAACAAGTGAGTAATATGACCAGCAGCAGCATCGACAATGGTGGTACTGCAAACAACAGTGATATTGCTGATGGTGTTGGTGATGGGAATGTCAAGGCTGGCTGTAAGACAGCTGCAGCTTCTGGTGGTCCTTCAGCAGTCAGCAATTGCTGTGCGCAACTCTGCTCTGAGGCCCTGTACACACAATGACAGTAAGTGAGCAACAGTACCAACAGCAAGCGGTTGTCCTGCTTGTTAGCAGCTGCGGTGTGCAGCGCTGCTCTCGGTCCCCGTAGGCACAACAATAACAATGTGGAAATTGGTGCTGATACTGGCGGTTACAGCAGAATCAGCGGCAGTAAGCAAAGAAGCAGTGGTGGCAGCTGGCAGCAGGTTCTGTGCATAACCCTGCTCTTAAGCCCTGCATGCTAAACAACAACAGTGTCAACAAAAGTGTGGATAGTATCTGTGACAGCATAAGCAGTGGCTGTAATGCAAGGTTCAGTGACCCCTGCAGCTTCTGGGATCACTTCTCTCAGCAGCTGCTGTGTGCAGCTTGGATCTCAGGCCCTGTACACACAGCAATGACAGCGTGAACAACATGTCTGGAAACAGCACTGATAGCTTGAGTAATACAGTAGTACAAAGGATGGTGACAATAGCTATGAGCAGCTGATGTATGCAGCTCAATTCTCAGGCCATACCAATAGTGTGAGCAACATCAATGATAATGGCAGCAGCAGAGGTAGTGACAGAGAACAGTGACATCACTAGCAATGCTGGCTTGGGACGCAGGGGCGGGGGGGANNGGGGAGATGATGGACCTCAGTGGTGACGGTGGTAGTGTTGGTGATGGTAGTCATGGAGGTCTTGAGAATGTGAGAGATGGTGGTGATGGTCGTGGGGATGGTGCTGATGGTGGTCATGGGAGTTTGATGATGGTGAGGATGCTGAGTTGATACACTTCCAAGACCCAAACAAATACATTAAGAACATGTGTGACATCTGCAAGGCACACAGCCTACAGCAGATTGGGTTAGTCCAGCTGCAAGCAAACAAGAGCCTGATCTTGCCGTCTTTTGGCGTGCATCATGCAAAACAGCTTCTGAAGTCCATGTCACAGCTGCAGGGGGCAGGCATTCAGCAAACACGGTACAAAAGTCACAGCTTGATGCAGCCCAAGCAAAGCATACAAAACAGACATGACGTGGCTGCCAAGGCATCATGATATACCTTCAAGACATCTGCCTGGAATGTCTGTGTGCTCCTCAAACGGCCAACAAAGCCAGCAGCATCCCTGTCACGCGCTGCTGTCTCCAGCTGTGCTGCTTGCAGCTGGACACTCATTTCAGCAAAGACCCCAAAGATTTCCTGGAGAGCATCAGCAAAAACAATGATTTAGCTTGGACGGCAGGTGTTGCAGTCAGCACACTGGCAAGCAAGGAATTATAACGAGCTGCTGCCTCCAGCTGAATTGCTGACCACTCTCGATGCCAAAAATGACCTGGAAAACATCAACAAAGACAACAGGATTAGCTTGAACAGCACATGTGAAGGTGTTTCAGGCAATGCATGGGCACAACGAAGGCCTGTGAGCTGCTACCCCCAGCTGAGTTGCTTGCCGCTGGGCTTTCATCTCTGCGAAGACGCCAGAGACTGCCTGCATTAAATGATTGAAGGCAAGACTTAGCTTGGACAGCATGTGTCAAGGTGTTTCAGGCGGCGCGTCGGCACACCAAAGGCCTGTGATGAGCTGCTGTCTTCGGCTGTGCTGCTTGCAGCTGGGCACTAACTCTGATGAAGTTACCAGAAACTACCTGCAAAACATCTTGCACACACACATTTGAGATGTTGAGGTGGTGCATTGGTGCACAAAAGGCTTCAGAAAGCTGCTCTCCAAGGTTGCTAGACCCTGCTCAACACAGCAGCAGATTTGTTGCATTTGACATTGAAACATTCAGGTTACTGGGAACCTAGAGGGCCTGCCTAAGCGTGGAAGCAAACGTCTGCCATCACGCAAACTTTGTACCTATAGCCATTCACTTACTGTCAGGAATTCTTCATTGTTGCAATATGACGGGGCTTGTAACAAAGATGGTATTGGCCACAGCTACCATCAGACGTTGCCAAAAGCTCATTGGCAAGCAGCCAATAGCATGTGGCAATTTTTGACAACATTGTGCACAATCACAGCGTATTGATGGTGCCGTTGTAACATGGTGTCAAGGGCAGCCGTAGGCCAGCAGCTGGGCAAATGCCAGGGTCATGCTGCACAGAAACATATTAGTGAGGCTGCACAGAAACACAATGGTGGTGCTGCGTTCGAAAGAATTGTTTGGAGGCAATTTCTTGCTCTTGTATGCACCCAGCTGGGTCATAGAACCTCACTAAGACAGGCGGTACTCATAATAATGATCCTGCACAGATTTCAAGGGTGACGTACCGAGAAACACAACATAGATCTGATGCTCATCACTCAACTTCCACACGGTCAACAACTTGCTGCTGTTCAATACATGGTGCACCAAATCTGATCCTCAGCTCATGTAAATTTTTGTTTGATTTGGAGAAAAGTCTAGTCTCTTATAAGGCTTTGGCAGAAAAGCCTTGTAAGAGACCAGACTTTTCTTCCAATGCGTGGGTTTTTGCCTCTTTCTTTTTCCGCGGTCTTCACTTACCTGCTTGTGTGAATCTAGGAGCGATCCAATGTGGGCAGCTGGGTTGAAATCCAAGGGCTGAGAGTCAGGGTAAGCAGCCTTAAGCTGAGCCTGCACATCATCAAAATAGCATCTCAATAGTAGCATCCTAAGTCAATCAATCAATAAATAGAATCTGCAGTCCAGTATGGGAGCCACATGTTACTCATTGGAACTTGCTGCCTTGAAAGCACAGGTGGAACCCTTTAGGAGTTGCTGCACAAGTTGCACTCAATTTTGCGTGCAGCTAAAAGCAGCATCTGCAAACACTTGACAGACCCTGAAGAACGGGACCGTTAGCTGTGAAATGCAGCTGAAACATGCGTCAACCATTTTGGCACTCCAGCGTTTGCACATACATTCTGTTCTGAGTCATTTTGCAGCAGGGCAATCTGTTTGAGTGAGCTCAGTTGCAAACTGCAATGAGCTATTTGCAATGGCCTTTGACTGTGAGCAGCGATGCAGAGCAGCGAGGCCGTCTTTTACCGTTGCTGAATAGCTCGAGCCATTCACTTTCTCGTAACACTCCAAGTCGTCGGCCTGGGTTTCACTGCCAGCCTGCAGCACGCCAACGATTGGAGGAAAGTCTTGCTGCCGTGGTGCTGCGATGCTCGGCATCAAAGCAAGGAGCTTACCGCATGTCGCTGCAGCGCAGTGGGCTGCGAATCCTTATTGAAACCAAACGCCATGGTGACTTCCAATCACCCTGTCGAGTTGTTGCAGGAGCGCAAAGCCCTTTCAACGCATGCTCAACTGAGCTTCGCAATGCAGACCAGTATCGCGTAGCCGCAGCGCAAGTATCTGCAAGCAAGGCTCGCCACAGGCCGCAAGCAGAAAGGGTTGTTGCTGACGTCTCGGGTCAACACTGGAGTTTTTTCTTAAATTTTAATCAGTTAAATTTAGTTTGCTACAGAAGTCAGGGTTGCGTCTAGGTTTTCGCAAGATCAATTTGTTTGTGACATGCAAGAATGAAGCATCACCAAGCGTCAAACTGTGGCTGGACAGCTTATCGTGCCCTGTTGCCCAGTCCAGTGTATTGTACTCCCTAACTGACCCTACCATGCAAAGCAAAATGGCTTCTGCTTCTCTGTGTCGCTTCACAGTGTCAGTATCGCTCAAACGCAGGCTAAGATTTGTGGTGCAAGCCATCCTGCTTCAGTATTGTCACATACACGCTCAGCCACACAACACTGTAAAAAAGACCAGAAACGTCTATGCCACTACTGGTAGGCATTTCAACTTGAGCACCTGTGGGTGGAAACTCCACCATGAAAACAGTCTGGGACGCCGCATCTAAGCTGAAAATGGCAATCAGCCGCCACCACCCTTGCGTGAGGACCGTCGTGTTTCATCACTATCTACTAGTTTTCTGGCTCCTTCGGCCCAGGCAGCCTTTGCATCAGGGACAACAGCGCTGCTGCCCATGTACACCTCAAACAGGGCTCTGCATAGGCCTGGAGATTCTATTGTCAGGTCTGGCTTCACCTGAAGCAAAGGCCACAAACTGTTGCAATCGGTGCAGATATGAGCACTGCAAGCTTGTGCGATGCCATGAGTTGTTTGTGCCACGCATGAGCAGTGCCAAAAGCTGTAATTTCAGCAAAACTTGATAGCAGAAGCCCAGGGCTCTGCACAGACCTGGAGACTGTACTGTCAGATCTGGCTTCACCTGAAGGAAAGGCCACAAGAAGTCTCAGTCAGCGCAATGCAGTGCAAGTTTATTCACTGCTGATACTTGAATACTCACAGAAGATCCACTTAAGATGCCTGACCATGCATACTTCCTTTTTCTTTGCTGCCATGCGTTGTTTGTGAAGCACGTCAGCAGCTCCAAACACAACAACTTGAGCAGGGCTGAATCACAAGCTTTCTGTATCAGGTATGTACAGCCAAGGCATGTGCGCATTGGCATTTGGAGCAGCAGTGCAGGTGTAGAAAGGGTCTCACCTGTGAGTAATCAGCACCACCAGATTCTGGATTGGCTACGACCTCCAGCACTCCTTCAGTCTTCCACAGAAGGAGAATGTTGGTTCCCTTTTCTAGACTTCTGCCATTGAAGAACTCCTTGAACTTGGTGAGTGTGCTCAGCTCACCGGTGATTCTCAAGCGAGGCGTGAGTGCTTCTTCTATGGCCTGCATTGGCAACAGCTGGCATAAAGTTCAAATGCATGCATGACAGCTTTCATTGCTACGGGCATGAGTCATAGGTTCATGTAATGTGCATGGCCAAAGATCAGAACATTCAGGTGTGCACGTTGAAAAGTTTCCAGGCAGCAAAGGTATGGCGCTGAGCGCATTTGTGTCCAAGCAATCACTGGAAGACAACACTGAGGCACAAAACTGCTGTAAGTCCACAACAGCCCCTTACACAATCAATGCGCAGGAAGGGTTTGAGGAATTGCAGCAGCTTTCTGCTTCAGGGCTATCTCCCTATATACCTTGTGGCACAGCTCAGAGCGTAAAGGCAGCTACCAAGGCTACAGCTTCCAGCATGACGCCAAAGATTTGATGGCAGCAAGTGCGTGATGTTAAATACCCTGGTATGCAAGCCATTTCAGGAAGACAATGTTGAGGCAGAAAACTGGTGCATCTCCACAAAACGCTCCTGCAGAATCAATGTGCGAGAAGACCTTGAGGAGCTGCAACAGTTTTCTGCTTCAGTGCTGCCTTCGTGTATAGCTTGTGGCACAGTTCAGAGCGTGATGGCAACAACCAAGGCAGCATGAGGGGCAAAGCTTCTGGCAGGAAGTGTGTGATGTCAGGTACCCTAATATTCAAGCCATATCAGGCAGACAGCACTGAAGCAGAGAATGATGCCCAGTGGACAACATGCCCCGAGAGTGTGGAGCAGTTGTAACAACGTCCTGCTTCAGAGCTGTCTTCCTGAATAGCTTATGGCACAGTCCAGAGCGTAATGGCAGCTACCAAGGCTACAGCTTCCAGCATGACAGGCCAAGGTTTGGGCATCAAGTGGGTGATGTCAGTTACCCGGGTGCCCAAGCTGTTTCAAGAAGACAGCACCAAAGCAGAAGCTGGTTCCAAGTGCACCACATGCCCTGAGAATGTGATCTGCTCCAATGCTGCCTTCATTTATAGCTTTCGGCACAGTCCAGAGCGTGACCGCAGCCATCAAGGTTACAGCTTCCGGCATGACAGCAAATGTGGTGTCAGATACCCTGGTATGCAAGCTATTCAAGGCAGACACCAAAGCCAAAAATTGGTGCAACTCTTCAGCATCTTCTGAACACTCACTGGATTGGTGTACAAGCGGACGCTGAAGAGTTGCAGCAATGTTCTCCTTCAGTGCTTTCTTGCTGAATAGCTTGTGGCACAGTCCAGAGCATGATGGCAGCTACCAAGGCTACAGCTTCCAGCATGACAGGCGAAGATCTTGGCAGCAAGCGTGTAATGTCAGATGCCCGGGTGTCCAAGCTGTTTCAAGAAAACAGCACCAAAGCAGAAATTGGTTCCAACTGCATCACATGCCCTGAGGATGTGAAGCAGTTGCAACAATCTTCCGCTTCAGTGATGTCTGCTGAAATGGCTTGAAGGCACTGCTCAGAACGTGACAGTAGCTACCAAGGCTACAGCTTCCAGCATGACAGGCAAAGAGTTGGGCAGCAAGTTCATGATGGCAAATACCCTCGTATGCAACCTATTCCAGGAAGACAGCACCGACCAGTCAGCAATCGATTTGAGGCAACGTTTGAAGCACATCCCAATCATACTCCCAGCTAAGGCTACAGCTAAAGGCATGATAGGCAAAGATCTGAAACGATCCATACCTCAAAGAACTGATCCCCTTCAATTTTACGAACGAGCTGCACTTGCAGCAGTTTGCTGAAGGCGCCATCAGTCAGGGCCTGGTTGTAGTCATCATTACTGCATCACATCAAGCAGCTCTTGGTCAGACATCAAGGCATCATACTTTTGTCATCAAGAATGACACAAGTGTGCACAGTCGACTGACCGCTCAACATGTGCAATGCAAGCTTTCCGGCGGCAACTGGGTCAAGAAATGCCAAGGGCAAACTTATGTCCACACAGCAGATAGGCTCAGCATTCCTCACAAGGCACAAAGGGAGTAGGAAGAGTCACCTGTCGTCTGAAAAGAAGCCGCCACGATGCCTTACACCCAGTTCACGCGCTGCTGCTTCTGCTTCTACAAACAGCGCAACAGCATACACCTGCAAGATTTGCTGCTGTAAATGACTGCTAGCATGTACAATCAGAGTTTTCCAGCCATATATACATGCTGCCATTTATGCCATGCCGATCACGGCACAGAGCAACAGCAGAGACAGTTCAAGACTTGAGGTCTTTCCTTTTCCTGGGCTGCCACTATGAACAGAGGCTTCTGTTGTGACGCCAAGCTGCGTAGACTTTTCTTTTCTTTTCTGTTGCAGGGTATTTGGCTTACCTTTACATTGATAAAGGCAACCTTCTTTGTGCGCACTCCTGCACCCATGCATCTGAATGGCTCTCCATGCCAAAATTTGGTCACTTCAGGGAATGTCACTCCAGTGGCCTGCAAAGGATGAGAAGAGAGGTCCATTTGCTGTTCATGCATATGTCTGGAGCCAGGGCAGCTGCATCAATGATGCTTGAGATAAGTGCGACTTGAATAGTGCACCAGCATATGCCTGCTGTGAAAGGCAACAATGGTTGCTAAGGGAAGCAGGATGTGCAGATGGGAAGGCAGGCAAGTAGGCCGTGTCACTTTTTCTGTGATTGTTTGCCCGCTGGCTGCCATGCACCGCACAGTTAGTCCAGTGCCAGATGCTACTGTCAGCGCTGCCAGTCCCAGATGCATGCAAGCACTTCTGCTTGCTGACCACCATGGTCGGGCCGATCGCAGCTGGGTATGCAACGACCTATGGGGTTGCTGTGGTAGCTGGCAAGGGCGTCTCACGGCTGCCTGCACCGGCAACAGACACGCGCTTGTTAGTCGATTGATCACACCAAGACTGTGGCTCTTGGCCATGCAATAGCTCACAAGAGTACCGCCATATGCAGACATTGACGCGACCCGCTCAATGCAGTCGTGCTGGCTACTGAAGCACGCTGCAGCATTGTGTCGCCAGGTGAGCCGCTGAATGGTAAACGAGAAGACTTTGCCTCCCAATACAAGCCTGTCGAGTAAGGCCGCAGATGTCAGTTCGACTTCGGCAGGTTCAGCAACAATGCTCTGTAGTGGTACGACTTGCTTGGCTGGAGCCGCTGCGCCGTGATGCTTGCTACCGATAGCGTCGAGTCAAACGGTCAAGGTGTTCAGCCTTTGACCTAGCAAAAGGTTGACCGAACACAAAGTCGTGAGTGTCAGCTCGCAAGCTTTTCGCCAACACAGCACAGCATCAGTGGTGATCGTTGAAGCGCTGTCATGCATATGACAGCACACATCCTGAGTTTCTTCGTTGCGTGAGACGTGCCGAAGTTCGCCAACTGATGAACGAGATCACACGTGTGGAACTTGAGGCTTTGAATTTCACGTATGGAGAGGATGCGCTTGCAATGCTGGCGCGAGACCCCTTGAGCATCTCTATCAGCATATCTCCCCACACCGGCGATGTCGATACAGAGCGATATGTCAACGCCACGCTGGTGCTGAGCACTCACCCAGAGTATCCCACACAACTCCCCACACTCCACTTGCAGAGTCCACAAGGCAAGCAGCAATGCCAACATGTCACATTCAAGGTTTGCACCTTTGCATCAGCTGTACACATGCTGTTGCAGGGATGAGTGACAAGCGCATAGCAGGTGTCTTGTCTCAGCTTCACACAGTAGCAGACAGCTTGGCTGGAGAGATGATGCTTGGCTCCCTGATTGAAGCAGCAAAAGACGCCATGACCGACATCAACCAGCCTGAAGGTCACTGCGTGTTCTGCCTTGAGCCGCTTGTGCCCCCTGGCACAGTTCCAAGCCAAGACTTGCTGCTCAGACTTCCATGCTACCATTGCTATCATCTGTAAGACATGCTGCTGAGCATTATTTGCTTTCGAGAACGCATGCTCCACATGCATCACCACACACTGCTGTGAGTTGTCATTTGCCATTACCAGTGCATCATGACATTGACCAAGTCAACCTGTGATGCTGTACTGCTGTTAGCTGTCAATTTTGCATCACCAGTGCATGCTGACACTGACCAAATCAAAGTGTCATGCTGCATCACCGCTGCGCAACGGCACTGCTTAGCTCAAGCAGCATGATTGCATGCAAAACTTGCTGACAGGCCATCACCATGCATGGTTACACTGACCAGATTAAGCAGCACAAATGTATGCAGAAACTGACAACAGGTTGTTAGGTACACTGCAGGCCTTGCTTTGCAGAGTGGCGGCACTGGCAGCAGTTGAGCATGCTGCATTACCAACCTGTGATGACACTGACCAGAACAAGCATCGTGATTACATGCAAGACCTGATGACCAGGCCATCACCATGCATGATTACAAACGGTGTCCTGAGGCCCCCCTGTTGCATCTCTGAAAGGATGTTATACTGTAAATAGTAATGAAAGGACATTAACATGTACGTAGTAATTGTAGTAGTAATAGTCATACTGACCAAATCAAGTAGCACAAATGCATGCAGAAGCTGATGACATATCATGGGATACACTGCAGGCCTTGCTTTGCGGAGTGGTGGCACTGGCAGCAGTCAAGCATGCTGCAAAAGGCATCACAGATCAAGCAAGACCTCCAGTCTGCTGCTCCTGAGCGCTTGAAAGAGGAACACTTGATCCCTGATGCCTCAGGCATCTTTGCCATACAATGCCCAATCTGCAGGTAAGCAATGAACTTTATGATTGTCTTGTCTGATTTCAACATTTGAACATCACATGTTCTCAAGGTGATACTGGTCTTGTCTGATCTCAACAGTTGAACTTCACATGTCCTCAAATGATGCTCAAGACAAGTGCGCCTGGCAAGACAGGATTTGGGTAACATACATCCAGCGCCTTTGCTATACTGTGGAAAGTTTTGCTGTCATTGAAATGATTGCCAATTGCACAGCCTTTCAACAGACATCTGCATGCGTCACAGACTTTGTGCCGAGCAAGATAAGACTCAGGCCACACGCCCCTAATGCCTGTGCCAAAACATGTTCCTTTGTGACTGTCATCACAGGCTTTCACTCAAAGAATGGCTATATTGCTGCAGGTTGCTGATTCCTGCTCTAGACGCACATCAAGCTGATGCTGTTTATCGCACAGCATGTTCCCACATCCCAGCAGCATCAGCAGCCTGCAGCCCTTGACTCCAAGTCCTGTCTAGCTCAATACAAATCGATGCAGGATTTTGGCCATGCATACGCAGCGCTTGCATCAGAACGTGTAAGAGTCATGACCGGCACTGCAGGCTTCGTGCTGAGACTTCAGCTGTATTGCTGCAGGTTGCTGATTCCTGCTCTAGATGCGCATCAAGCTGATGCCATTGCACAGCATGTTCCCTCACCCCAGCAGCACCAGCAGCCTGCAGCCCTTGACACAAAAGATTTCACAGCGAAAGAACTGGATAAGCTGCTGCGCCAAAGACAAGAACGCGCCAGGCAGTTTGCAAAACAGCAGCAGCAGGTAAACACAGTTTGTCCTGGTTCTCTCCATGCATCAGCCACAGTTGAACTTGCAAAACCCAAGCACACAACAAAACATCAGCAAGAAGAGTTCAATTGGGCATCATAGCGGGAGGCTCTGTGGGTAGAAGCAAAGATTAGGCATCATAATGAGAGCCTCTGTGAGTGGGAGCAGCCTGGAAATGTTGACATGAAGTCAAGTGGGCAGGGTCCCAGTCTGCTCACATCATTTCAGGCATGATACTGCTTCATTGTCTGGTCTTTTGTCTGCAGGGAGGAATAGTGTCTGGCAGGTATGGCACTTCAGTCCCAGCTGTGAACCCATCAGATCAGACATCGCACACTGAACACATGGGCCAGGCAACCCAACAGCAGGCACAGGATGGTTCAAGCAGTCAAGCCACCGAGACTGCAGAACAAGCGGCTCCCAGGAGAAACCAGGCACAATCACAACACAGGAGCAGGGCTCAAGGCCGTGAGGCTGCCATACCCATCACCACAAGCACAGCACCACCACAACAGAGGAAAAGAGCTCAAGACAGGGCTCATGGTACTGAGGCTGCCGTGCCTGCCACCACAAATACAGCCTCATTGCAGCAAAGGGATACAAATAAGAACAATGACGCTGTTATGCCCACCACCACAAACACAGCACCTGTGAGAGGTAGAGGCAGACAGCCCCAGCATGGCCAAGGAAGCTCGGGGAGAGGTCACCGCAAGAACAGCAAAGTAGGCTGACATTTTAGGTTTTGAGACATGTTTTGGCTGTGAGGAAGGGCCTTTCAAAAAGCAGCAAGGCAGCCTGATAATGACTTGCCATCATGCGATGTGATGTGCTGGCAGCAAAGATTTGATTTCTGATGTGTAGGTTGATGCACCTGACAGCTGCCTGATGTGTCTGTGTTTGTCCACGTGTTGGTTTTAAGAAACAGCTTGCAGCATTGCGCTTTTTGCAGATGATTTGAGCTGCATCTGGGTAGAGAGACTAGGTCAGGACGTTTTGCCCACGCCTGGTCCTTTCAGACTTCACTCCAGATCCGTTAGAAGAAATGACAGTTCCTCTCATTGAGGCTTACTGTGCTTCAACTCAGTCTCTGTGCAATCATCGATGTATCCAATGAATGTGCATGATGCTTTGCTGATGTGCGTCTTATTTGAGCACTGATCTATGAACAAAGCAGTAAATAACGTCCAACACATTGCTGGATTATGATTGAGCCACACGCAGCAATGGGCGTTAACGTTGTGAATCATGTTTGCTCAAATACAATCCCGGCTCAATCAAATGTCAGCAGGTACTTCAATCCCGACTGCTTATTTCCGTTCTGAAATGCTTCTTGGAACTGACGAAAGGGCAATGGCTTGGTCCTGCGCATCAATCAGCACTTGACCTGGTTTCACAATTTGTAACTGCATCACAATCGTTTGCGAAGACAGCACAGACAGTGCATTGAGCAAACACACTATGTTTTGCTGGACTTGACATGATTGCTGTGGCTCTGAGGGCTGCTGACATTGTTTGTATGCTGTCCATGTCATGTCATACCTAACAGTAAGCTTTCCTTGCTGCAGAAAGGGTACAAGCCTGTCCAGCGTCGCTTTTTTCCTTTCTTTGTCACTCCCCCTAGATCCTCCTGCATTACAATCTTTGGTGGTCAAATGTTTACACGGCTCAAACAGGGTGGTAGTGCAAAACGATCAGTCATGCTGCAGCAGTCAGCAACAAATGGTCTGTCTTCCGCACAAACAGTTCTTATGGTACCTGAAAGCCAGAATCCTTTGCAAGTGAGGTCCTTGAAGATGAGCAAGGAGGTGGGAATGGTCAGAGGCTTCATTGACATGCCGCCATAGGTTACAATAGTGGCACCCAGAGCCAGTGACTTGGCTATTGCTGTTGACGACGCGCCTCCAACGCAATTCAGGCCAAGCTTTGGCCTAGGCATGCCAGCAGATGCTGCACGGCAATTTGACACGATTCAGGCCAAGCTTTGGCCTAGGCATGTCAGATTGCCATCTGACACAATTCAGGCAAGATTCTTGCTTGGGCATGTAAGTAGATGCTGCGTTGCAAATCATCATAATTCAGGCCAAGTTTTAGCTGGAGCATGTCAGTAGATGCTGCAGTGCAACCCAACACTATTTGGGGCAAATTTTGGCTGGTGCATGCCAGCAGATGCTGCATTGCAATGCAATACACTTCAGACCAAATTTGCAAGGAGCAAAGCCTGTGCACGCCGCAGCCATCAGGGCCATGATCTGATGATGCTATATTTGTGGAAAGCTGAAGAGTCTGGCTCAAGCAGAATCAGTATGTAGATGCTGCATGGCAACCGGCAGTCAATCAGGTAAATTCGATTTCTTTTGCCAAGACAAAGCTGCAACGGCAGGTACTGCACCAGGTGTGATTGGCAATGTGAGGCTTCTGCTTTGCATGGTCATGCAGGTGTGCCAGCAGATGCTGCACCGCCATCAATCTATGATCAAGTAGTGTGACTTTAACAGCAGCAGCAACACTGCAGAGGCAGTGGACATATTTGTAGCAGACGCTGCAGCATGGAGCTTTGGCAATCAGCGCTTCTGCATTGCCTGCTGGGCGCAGGTGGGCATGCTTATCATATGCGACTGGCAGGATCAAACAATGCTTTAGCAAGCAAGTACATGGGGATCATGATGATGCATGCACACTTACACAGTGCTGTTTTGAGCTCATCATCAGTAGTGACAATGTCAGCTCCTAGCCCTTGTAAATGAGCCTCCACTTTGTCAAAGTCAGCTCTGGGACGCACCACATTTACAGTGTGAATACCCTTAGCTTCTGCCAGCTGAATCACAAGCTGCAAACAGCATTTGTATAAGATCTTCAGCAGTCACCTTATATCTGCCACAGCTCTTATAGCCTGATGTATTACAGGAGTAAGCCCTGTCAAGCCTGAAATACCAGTTTTGCACAGTGACAGTTGAAATTCAAAGCCACCGCAAACTCATTACCTGTCCCACAGCACTGTTGGCTCCATTTTGGACTACAACATCGCCAGCTTTTAGGTCAACAAATTCCTCAAGCATGCGCAGGGCTGTGGGCGGACTGCAAGAACAGCACCTTCAGATGGAACCAACACAGCAGCAGCAGCATGTGTACAGTCATGCAAAGGCTTACTTAACTGACATCGTAGCTGCTGCCTCTACTGGGATGTCCTCAGGAAGCACATGCAAGTCGCATGCGTCAAAGACAGCTGATTGACGCCAGGTTCCAGCACCTGCCTTGAGAGGAACTACCAAAGCGCCTTTTGGCAAAGATATCTGCAGTCAGTGCTGAGTTCATCTCAACTTGCACCTATGCGCCTTGACGGGTGATGTCCGCCCCCTACCTGCGATCCTACATCTCTGACTTTTGCGACGCCCTCATTGCCAGCCACAGCCGGCAAAGGAGGTTTGATTGGGTACACCCCTTGAATCTGGTTGATGTCGGATGGGTTTATCGGAGCCTACGGTACCTTACTGTCCGTGATGTGTGACCTTGCGCGATAGCAAAACGCTGCATCGACTGCTGCCATTTGCAAAGTCTGCCTGCTGTCATACCGCGAGAAAGTCGACGAGGACTTGACTTGCAGAAGGTGTTGCATGCTCCAGGTGCTGCAAAGCCAACACATCTTTTGGATCGCCGTGCGCGCTGTACATCAAGGCCTCTGATGTAAGACATCTTGCAAAAAGTCTCGTATACTTGGAGATTGCGCGGATCCTGACCGTCCCGCAATTCATGACAGTCCCTGTCGATCTGCAGAAATAGCGAGTGCATAAGATGTGAAGTATGACTAACATATACTAAGGCAGCATGCAGTAAACGTTAGTCACAAAGCGCGCCTTTCGCGATACGTCAAAGTTCACGGAGACCGTGGCGACCGTTTTCGCGGAGCGGAAAGTAAATCATTTGGGCTCCTCACAGTGACAGACGCTGCTAGCAAAATCGGGCGTTTGAGCTGTCGTTCAAGCGCATTTGCTGTCATGGGCGACGCGCGTGGCCAAAAATGCCTACAGGCCTAGTTTACACCGCTTGCCGCAAGTTGCAAGCCATGGCTAGCTGTGATTCTGTGCTTGCACACCACTGAATGCTCAATCGCATGTCAGTCGACTGACGTCAAGGCTATGTCATTGTCACCATGCAACTAATTGTGACTGCCATTCTCTCAGGTCTGTGTATGCTTGCAATGTTGGCAATGCAATGACAATGAAACCAATATACTGACGGCTTTCTCAGCCAAGTTTGCAAGCGCTGCAAAATGCAGCGCCAGTGGCCTGGATTGGCCGTCGCGATGCGTTTCGCGGAGCCTTTGAGTAATTGCAAAATTTGTCGACGCGATGAGTTTGTGCTAGTACGCAGTGGGGACACTGGTCGTAAACCAGATGTGTCAGCTTGATTCGGCATTCTCTGTGTCAAGATTTGATCTGGTGCTGGTGACGGTACCGGTACCTGTGTCTACCAGCTGTGAGCTGTGGAAGGCCTGTGGTAGCTGAAGTTACCGCAAGCAAACACTTGCACCGTCTCAGGTCACCGCATCTGACTGGTAAGATCAAGATGGTGCTTCCACCCTATACTACTGTCGCTCCTATCGTAGCAGGCATGGCGGCAATTGCCTATGTCTTGTTCTAATGTCAGCAATACCACAAGGTTTTCGGTGGGACTGATGCTGCCAAGAGCACCGCGTCGTGGCAGCCCGAACACGTACAAGCAACTCGGCGAGCGATGCTCAACATGGAGCGCGAGGCTGATCCCGACCAGCCAGTGGTCCTCAACCCACACAGACGTAACATCCCTGCAAGTGTCAGAACAGCTGCAGACCTAAAGGATGACTGATGACCAGCTGAGCAATTGAACCAAGGAGCAGATGAAGGGTTGAAAGTGGCCGCAAATGGCTTTGCTGCTGACATGATGGTCCTTTGCAGTGGATGTCTCAGCAGTAAACGCCTGGTTCATGAACGTGATCACCCAAACGTTTGTCAGTTCTTCATTCAAAAGCTTGAGACCTATGTTATGATAGTGATGACCCCCAGCGGCGCTGGGTTGATTGATGCTAGGACCATGATGTGCACCTGAGGGCTACATTGGTGCAAACAGCTGTTGTGTTCTTCGCAATTGCAAGAAAAGTACTGCTTCAAGATCATGTAATGCCAATCTACTTACAGGCATCAGCGCTGCTTACATTTGTTGCACTCTTGTTGTAGTCTAGAACGACACTGATTGCATGTGGTGAAGACAGCTGCTGTGCATACTCTGCGCCACTTACAGCTTCTGCTTTGCTCCACAGAGGCTAAACAGCTCTGAAGCAAGATGCGCTGCAAAGCTTGATTTGCCGATTTGGCCAGATCTGTGTCACCCTGCAGTGTTTGATGCAGAGCTGTCTCAATACGTGTGTGGCTGCTGACATACGTGACAGGTGGCCAAGCAAATGCTGATCTGATGTCAAGCAATCAAAGGGCTGTGCGAATCAGATCTTACGCTTACAAGCAGTCTCTAGCATCTGTGGTCTTTGAGCATGTCATGTGCGGCTGTGGTCAAGGAAGGTACAGTATGCTGCATGCTGGGTCTTTCTCAAGCAAATTGGAAAAACCACTGGATCAAGCATCAACATCCAGCAGATACAATAGTTGGCTGCTTGCAATCTTGCTATATCAGCAAACAGCAATGATAACTTGATTGGCAACAGTATTCACCATCGCGGTGTCATTATGATAGTGGTCATGTTGCTAACGCTCATTGCCTTGAGCTTTAAGCAATTGCAAGGTCTTTAGGCTCAGACTTGCATGGCTGTTACCTTTTCTACCATGACGCATTATGATGATGCAACAATGGAGATATCAGGGACGTCAGAGCAGCGAACTTGCATCCCCAATCTGGTTGTTGTCATGACAGCGCACTTGCTGCAGCGAGTGCTGCTTAGGAGGCATCGTCCTTGCGCCGAAGCGGGATGCAAGATGCATCACAATTGGGGTTATTGCACTTGACTACGCAACTGCCTGCTTGCAAGCAGGCATCAAAACAGCGAAAACGGAGCACGTACTCATCAATGCTCTCAGACAGCAAAGGTGCATCTGATTGTGCGCTCATACCTGCACTTTCTACCGGCAGCTGAGTTCCTGGCTGCAAAGATGTTTCGTGTATTGTGACAGCAAGACTACCTGCAGCAAATCATTCTCTTTCCCAGCATTGCAATGAGATCCAGTTGATTGGCTGACATCTGGCAAAGATGGAATTATAGCGAGATGCAACTGCTCATACAGATGTCGTGCACAGAGGAGGCTGGTCGCATGTGCACTTTGTGTCATCCTGAGTCAGCACGAATCCTCTTGCGTGGGCCAAACGGAGCTTTTCACGGGCAGCGTATGCTTGCGCCAATCTTGCGCCAGGAATTCGTTCACGTCACTGAGCTCAAAACTTGATCAGCCACAGCGATCGAGCAATCTGTGCATGCCTCACTAAAAGTGCTCGTTGCGCTTCGCTGTGTATACACTTATGGCGACAGCAGTCAATAAGCACTCGTTGCTCGGTTTGCACCAGGATCTTCTGGTTAAGGTCTTGTTACAGTTGGAGCCTCGGGACCTGCAGAGCGTTAGTTGCTCCTGCAAAGCACTTGCTCTGACTGACTCGCCACTATGGCAGTCGCTTTTCTTCCACAAGTGGGACGTGCCACGAGGCTCCCACCTCAACTACAAGAAGCTATATTTCAGGAGGGAGCAGCTGCTGCGGTATTTGGAGTCCGTCTGCAGTCGCCTGAAGCCTGAGGAAGAGACAAGTCTGCAGAAATTGCATGACGGGCGGCGAGTCGTCGGGGCTGGGAGGTTTGCCGCGTTGTGCCCAAG
Source organism: Trebouxia sp. TZW2008 (assembly GCA_002118135.1). Lineage (NCBI taxonomy): Eukaryota > Viridiplantae > Chlorophyta > Trebouxiophyceae > Trebouxiales > Trebouxiaceae > Trebouxia > Trebouxia sp. TZW2008. The sequence continues at coordinate 228,149 of BDIU01000033.1, read as the reverse complement.
TGCGTCACCGACCTTGACCTGACAGCCTCACCTACCTTGATCTGTCTGCCCGAACTTGTCAATCGCAAGGGCGTTGACCGGTTTTGCGTCGCAGGACTCGTCGAGGTCGTTCTTAGCGCCATGTCAGTTGAGAAGACGACCACTACCCTGCTCAAGCACCAAGTGCTATCTTTGGTCCAGCTTGTTGTTTATGTGGTGTTTGAGGAAGCCATAGCTATGGGTCAGGCTACAAGCGCAACTTTGCTTCTGATCACTGAGCTATCAGAAGCGCTTATGTGGAGGTTGGGAGGCACAGCAGCAAGTCCAGCCGAATCAGGTTCGTGACTGGTGGCTACTCAAAGTCTGCAGGCTGGAGCTTCTCTGACACCTGCTCCACATTGTTTGCGCAGGCAGCAAGCAGCATACCATGCATCAAGACAGCACCAAGCTGGCAATCATTCTCCTCCAGGATGAGACGGTAGGCATCTGACAGACCTTCTCAAAGCGCATGTCCAGCCTGTAGCTTGCTGCTTCCTTCCAGCTGAACTATGGTAGCTGCATATAGCATGGCTGCCACAGCAGCCGTCTCGTCCTCTCAGCCTATTTCACTCTTGGCCCTGGATTTTGTTCCTCCTGGGTGCACTAAGGTCATTACATTGTATCCTGATGGGATACAATCAGAACTAAGTGCATGACCTCCTTGCACCCAAAACAGGAAGCGGCGCCTACATAATAGCTGTGTTGCCTGAACTACCTGTCCACCAGAATCCTCAAAAATAACAACAGTAGTTGTCTCATTAGTAAAGTCAACATAAAAACTTGAAGACTTTCTGTCACCTCTTACCTCCTAATGTGCTTGAATGAGCCTTGCAGCTGCGCTACACAGTGGCGCTTGGTCAGCACATTTTGGAAAAACAGGCTGATGTTTGCAGGGCCCTGGTTTTGCAGCTGCTCAGAGTGAAGAATTGCGCAATGCAGCTGCAAGGCTGCTGGCAGCTCAAGCCATGGTGAGCGAGGGCTTCATGGTAGGGGCTGCAGGGCACGGCCCTGTCTCAGGCTGGCCTTCACCATCTGTGACTGATGGGTCCTCCTCCAATGCCTCCACTGCCAAAAAGGTGCAAAAGCTTCTTCAATTTTGGCGTATTTGTTAATTTGTTGACAAAGTCAAGAAGGTGCAAAAGCGCCTTCAACTATACCGCCTTCAACTATAGCGTCTTTGATTTCTTGATAAAGCACTGATGCCTGCCTGCATCAAGATCCAGTTGGCACCTGCACAACTCACCATGCCATCATGCAGTAGTTGTTTCGTCCATGTCTTGGACCCTGATATGCAACAGTCAGCTTGCAGCACCAATCAGACTGCAGCAGGCCTTGCAATGTTGGCTACTCCCTTCTACCTGGCCAAGTTGGGCTCATTGCTGCTCAATCAGACACAAAGCTACGCACAGTCATCTTTAACGGCTCTTGACCTGGTAAACCCATCGCCTGACATGATAAGTGCTGTATTAAGTAGACCTCAACATGGCAATGTTTCTGCATCTGACGACAGAGTTGTCCGTCACAGCTGTGAAGGACTGTGTTCAACAGCCATTTCAAACCTGATTAGCGAAGCTTGTCTGGAAAACCATTGAACTACAAGCAGTTCTCTGAAGTCACAGAGGCTTCATGATCAACATCACTTGCAGGACAAGAAAGGCAAGCTGCTGACTCATCACTCACGAGACATCCGTCGGGACACAATTGGGGGTATGGGTCAGCCAGAAGCCAGCCCTATGGGGCGCTGGATGGCAAAGAAGAACAAGGAAAAGGCATCAGCCAGTCAGAAAGTGGCTGTCAAGCTTGCTCGCCTGAGCCCTAAGTCCTTGATTACCATGTTCAAGAAGAATGCCAGTTTGCAGCAGTCACTGCCTGTCAGCACAGGATCAATGGTAACGCCTGCTGCTGAATTGTCTCTTGATTGTCGATTTTGTGCTGGTACTCTCTTCTGGAATCTGACTCAATTGACGGCGTGTAGTTGCTGGCCAGAGTCAATAGTTTGTAGTTGCTGGCAACATTTATGAAAGGTTCATGAGTTGGACCATTTCTTTACCTTGCTTACATCAAGATTAGCCATGCTGTGCTGCACCTGCTTGTTGCAAATCGAGCGCATTGTGACTTTCCAACTCTACTTGTGCGTGGTGCAGTCTGGACCCATGGAGCGCCTGACAGGGAACTGGCTGTTCCACAATTTTTCCACTCAACACTTTGAGTCAGAGAAGCCCAGGACCCCATTTGAGATCATGCCCAGGGTGAGAGCTGCTTCAGCATAGGGTTTCTGCTGCAATTTCAACCTTTTATTTTCTGGTGTATTCAAGCAATACTCAGCTTTGGGAAACCAAGTTGCTCCATTATACAGCTTTGTTTAGCGTTCAGTGCATTCGTGGATTCTGTCTGCTGTACCGCTGTTTGCAAATGACTCAGAGGTTCCATAATCAAAGCAATGTGAAATGCGCGAGTTACTGCATCAAAGCAAATCTTGGCTTGAGTTGCTGGCAGATTGCAGTAGTCACAATTTGAGGATTGACAGCTGCAGCATGTTCCGTGAGATCCTGGAGTAAATTGCTGCGTGCAGCATGCACAGCGATTTAGTGTCTTGTTCATCTAGCGTATTTGTGCAGACTGCCTTGGGCACCATGCATCTGCAAGTCGAAAAGACAGGCCAGATCCTGGGCACAGCCGCTGATGTCTTTGGTGGAATGCACATTAAGGGAGCAGTGCAGAAATTCAGGAATGGTTTGTGGGGCACCCAGGGCAGTGCTTCCAAAGCTGCTACACCTGACTTGCATCGCCAGTCGCAAACATTGGCAAAAGATGTTGGCAAGGGCAAGCCTTGGCAGCTGGCTCGCAAATCTGCTCCTCAGCCCGGTTTGAGTCAGAGCACTGGCACAGCGCAAGATGAATGCAGGACTAGCCTGGCTCGTATCAGGTGCAGTGACCCTTCTTTGTAATGACTGCTTTGTTTCCCAATAAGCTTGTCCTTTTGTTGGATTGTCATTACTCAGAGATGCCACTGCAGTCAAAATGCTGAATTGGCTACCAATTGCATTGTCCTCACACTGTGAATGTCCTTACATCGACTGTCCTTAAAAAGACAAGTACCTGTGTCCCCTGCAGCTGATGCTGCTGCTGCTGCAGGCTCCTTTGTGGTCACCTCTGTCATTGTCACTGTCTTTGCTGCATGTCTGCCCTTGACTGTGAGCACGTGTTCAACACGTTGCGTCACTGCTTGCCAGGCTTTCATCTGCAGGATGCATTTGTATTGGCGCGGAAATGCTACATTGTCTCAAACTACCCCACTTGCTGAAAGAGTCGCTCTTATGCTCCAAAATCTTAGCTAAACAGAGCCTGTGCTTGCAGCTTCAAAGCCCATGTGCTTCGCATCAGACAGCGCCCAGACGCCCTTCCTGAGTACTACACCGTTGTCCTGGACTACTCTGGTCATGTCACATCCTTTGGTATGGCTGGTTACTGGGTCAAATGGCAAGATGGCGTCAAGGAGCCAGTCAAGGAACAAGTGGGTGTTTGGGCAATGTACCCAATTCAGAAGAAGAGCACCACTGCAGCAGTTCCAGCTCCAGATGCAAGGACTGAAACTGGACAGAATGGTCAACAGTCAGGCTGGAACATGTACGAGTTGTGAGGGCCACATGCAGAGGCGCAGCTGAATCCGCCAAGAAAGGAATGTCTTTGCCGTTATGCGTCATAACCAGAGCCTCTGTCAACAGAGGCAGCCTGGGATGGATCCCATGTATACTAGATCACAAGCCTGCAGCCTAGCTGAGACTGTGGTCCACAAACCAGCAGCACATTTGGGGTTGTCACTATTCTGGTCCAATGTTGCATTGCCAGGCTGTGAGCAACTGGCTCCTTCTGTTGCGCACAGCACTGTGCCATAGTTCAGGATGGCAATCATCCTTCAAGAAGTGCAGGTGTGCGTCTAGTTGACCATTTTCAGATGGTCAGCTTAGCGCATCTGTCAGTCCAGATAACGTCTTTCTGACGATGATGATGGACCTCATGCTGATGCGATTAGAAGTTTTTTTCCACCTAGCAGCACTGCATGAGCCCACAGCAACTTCTTGCTGTAGTACAGGGCCAAGCACAGTCTTGCCTGACGCACAAGCACAATCTGCTTGCTGCTGAGACTGTGCTGTTTTTGCTACAGTAAAAAGTTTTGCTATCAATCCTCCCTCTTTGCATGCAAACGGCTTGTTTTTTGCGACAAGCCATGTCACAGACACCTCTGTGCTGACTGACAGCTTGGTGTCAGGTTGGTGCAGTGCAAGTCTTGATGATACAGTTTGCAACTTACAGGATCCGTTATGTCACAGTCAGTTACTGGCTCAGTGGGTTAGCTCCCCTGCATGACTAGTTTTTCTGATAAGTTTCAGGCTGCTGTCTTGTGCACTTTCAAACCGTTCAAGCTTATGATTACGTGAACTGCCAAATTCATCTTACCGTGTAACAATATTACCCATCTGTCCTGTTGTGTTCTGCATCTCGCAAAGCAACGGCTTTGAGTTGCTTAAAAGATGTTTGCGATAGCTTTGCTGAATATAGCACTGGTAGAAATTTGTAGCCGTGATGGCACTGCCTCCTCATAAGCATGCAAAGCGACCGCTAGCACGTCCAGCTGTTAAGTCATGGCAAGCATGCTGAGCCACACTTGTTGACAACAAGCACAGGCACTGACTAGATCCCCTTCTTGCATGTGAATTTGTCTGTATACTACCACTATGTCAAGGGCCTTGATCAAGCATTAAAATACTGTCATGGTGTCTAGATGAATGACAAAACAAACATCACTCTGATTCATCACTCCTGTAGGTCATGTTGCAATAGATCATGACTTCAACATGCTGTCTTGACAGAACACCAACCACATTGAAACTTGACTGAAATCTTGGGCAGGAACATCCTTAGTACGGACTGCAAATGTTGCTGGGCAAGACAGAACACCCGGCGCTGCGCTAGTGACAGGCTTGCATAAAAGACACAACGACACAGATAACACATTTACACTCCACTGACAGCCAACGTTCTTGCACGGAAGTCACATCCATCGTCCGCCGCTTTTGCTGGACAGATCAGTTGACTGGCGAGGTGTCTGTGAGGGCTGGCCTGACTCATCCCTAGTAAACCTCCTTGCAGACGGCAGTGGTATACTGCTCATTGATTCCTTGGTGCGTCGCCTTGCAGAAGGCAGTGGCGCACTTGTATCAACAGCTGCTGCACTGCTACTGCTGACATCACGTGTGCCTCTTCTCGCTGATGGGAGAGGAGCAACTGAGTCAGTTTGAGCTGATCGCCTCACAGCAGGCACAGCAGCTTTGCCCCTGGGGGCTGCTGAAGAAGCCCTTCTGGCAGAGGGAAGCGGGCCATCGCTGCCTTCAGCCCCAGCAGCCGCTTGAGCAGCTGCCTTCCTGCCAAGCACTGGTTCAGGAATGCTGTTGCCGCTCTGTGGACGCATCCGAGCAGACGCCTGTGGTGCAGATGCTACAGCCATGGTGTCTGCTTCACTGTCTTGACTCTGCCTCCTTGAAAGTGGCACTGCAGCTGTGGGCTGTTGGGCATTGGTCCTGCCCAAGTCGCTGCTGCTGACACTGGCTCGGGGACCCCTGGCACTTTGAAGGCTGGGGTCTGTGACTGCTGGCAAGGCACCTGAGGCAGAAGAGGAGCGGGACAGGCTGGTGCGGGGTCTGGGCTGCTTTGCACCTGCTCTGTCTTGCGCTGTGGAAGGCCTGCAGCCCAAAGGCACACTTGAGAATGTGCTACAAAGTAACACAGCCTGACCCAGCCCTGCCTGCTTATGAAACTCTAAGTCCTGAGTACGCATGACAAGCCGTTATCTGGAGGGCCTGCACTCTGACAGAGCACACGTGACAAAGTATCCAGCGCCTGGGCCAAGCATTGCCTGCTTTTCTGATCTTGAGGAAAACAGAGACAGGGAGTTGAGGTGCGCATGACAAACCGTGTATGCAATCCACAAGTCCTGTTTGCACTGCCATATGCAGCACAAGGGATTGTGCAGGACCCACCTGCTGGTGGCTGGGCTATCCCTAGGGGTTGATGAGCCTGAGGCAGGGGGGCCCTGTCGGGCTGTGAGGGGCCTGCTGGCACTGCCCTTCAGGCCGCCACTGTCACTGCGCCTCAGCATGGCCTTGCCGGGCTCTGACTGGGGAGTGTTTAGGCGGGGAGTGCCAGAGCTGCTGCGCCTTAGTAGCAGGTTGCCACCTGGCGACAGGGCAGGTGAAGCTGCCCTTGAGGCCACCTGCAGTATCTCACAGCTTCAGTTGAGTGAGCTTATTCATGCTGTTTGAAAGCCAGAACCAGGGCTTCGCTGGGTTCTGACTGGGGAGTGGTTAGGCGGGGGCTGCCAGAGCTGCTGCGCCTTAGTAGCAGGTCACCACCTGGCAACAGGGCAGGTGAAGCTGCCCTTGAGGGCACCTGCAGTGTACGTGAGTCCAAATGTCAACTTTGTTGTCTCTGTGTGGAACGCTTTGAGGTCAGAAGCGAGGAGATTGGTTCCAGGGCATGGGGCAAGCGACAAGCTCTCAAGCCTGCTGTGCTGCAAGAGACAGAGGAGGCGAGATGCAAGGGAGCTTTCAAACTGGTTCAGCATCATGTACCTTTGATGCAGAAGCTGGAGAGGCGCCAGGAGAGTCAGTAAGGCCCTTGACCCTGGAGAGGGGCAGAAGGGACACCCCAGGACGCTTGGTGGCCCCTGAGGGGGGTACCCCTGCTGCTTGAGGGGGGTTGAAGGCTGGAATGGAGTCTGACTCTGCTAGACTGGAAGCCACAGATCTGCTTGGTGAGGACATGCCGCCCCTTCGTGCTGCTTCTAGTTCCAACTGCAATGCAAATCATATCACTGATCAGTACTTGCTGGCTGAACTGAAAGCTGTCAATTGCATCACTTACAGCAGTACTGGCTCAGCCAGACTATATAGCTGGCAACATTAATTACAAGGCTCCCACAAAGGATGCTGACGCACAGCCATGTCAGACATGTCAACCGCTGCTTAGAATGACATTGGCATTGAGCAGACACTGAGCCTGCGATCAACATGCACTTGAAGGCAGCAAGTGAACAGCAGCAAGGTCAATGACACAATGCTGTCACAGCGGCTTTTCCTGGCAGTACCTTCATGTACGCTAGCTCTTGCTCCATCCTGTGCTTGTCTTCAGCAGAGGCTGCAGCATCTCTCCTGGCAGCTTCAGCCTCCCTCTGCAACCTGCCATGTGCATTGCTTACAGTCAGGATTCAGCTGTCTGAGTCATGAGCAAGATCTCCAGCTTTGCTGTACAGCAAAGACCTGCTGACTGCAGGAATGTGAGCATCTTCAATGTCTCTTGGATCTGGCAGTGATTTGCAGCTAAACTAGGCGTGCTTAAGTGCAGACAGACAGATGCAACACAGAGCTGCACAGACTGATTTGCAGCTGGCTAAACTGCTTCTTGCGCTTGCATTCTATTCAGTATTGTGACAGTGTCTAATTATCGGTGGCGGAGATAGCAAAGAAAAAGCTTGTATTGCTGGCATTCGCCCCAGCAGCAAGTCCTGCAATTATTTGCTGTGTCAAGACCTGGATAAAGCATGTCTTGTGGGTTGTGCTGCAGAGCCTGTTGGAATTGACGTGTGCACATGGTGGGGTGCAACCTGTGAACAGCATGTGACTGCAAGCAAGGACAGATGAAAGCTTGCTGCTTGACGCGCCTGATGACTTGATCTTTGGCTTCAAAGATTTGTGCGCTCTCGCTGTTCTTCTTGGCCTGGCCCAGAGTGATCTCAGACACCCGGCTGCCGAACCCTAGAGTGCTGATTGATTCACCATATGACGAGCACTGCGGCAGCAAAGCAGTCAGCTGACCACTGCAGTGGTCATGCAGTGCACTCATTTTGGGCAGCAACAATGCACAGCTTTTGCACAGTCCCCAACATATGGACCATCCTGACAGCAGCCATGCCCACAGCCACTGTACTTCTCAGCATCAAGCATCTCTGATGGCACATATCTTACATGACTGGCCTTGTTGCTCTTGACCAAAATGAACAGCTTGCAGGGGTAAGTGCATGCAGCTAGAGCAAGGCCAGTCAAAGTGGTGCCTATGGGAACCAGGTCCAGCCAACATAGCACAATAGGGTTACATCAGAAAGACAGCAGGGTGCATGGCAAAGTGTGGGTTGCTGAGCTTACAGTGGATGTGTCAGTCGGGAGGCGTGAGGTTTCAACCTCACGGTGCACCAACTACAGGAACGAGGCATTTTAAGGACAGCCAAACCTGATCAGAATGAGAGCAGGGTTCATGGCAAAGTGTGGGTTGCTGACCTCAGGGGCGATGTGCACAAACATCATGGCTTTGGCTTGGCCACACAAGGAGTCCTGCAGCAGCTGAGTCAGCTTGCTGTTGCGGAAAGGGATGTGTGCTTGCTTGTTTGCCAGGGCTGACATTACATCACCTGCAGGCACCAGCGTTGCAGTCATGTCTGACTGGTCATGTCTGCTGTCTTGTTGTTGCTGCTACTGCTAATGCTGCTGCTTGAGACATGTCCTCCTTGCATACTCCCCAGAGCCCTGATGCTGCTGCCAAACATCTAATGAGTACTGTGCAGCAGGCCTGCCATGCAAAGTTGCCATGCTGTGCCCATTTACTGGGTGGCCACACTTGCACATCCCATGGCCTCAGGGCAGAATGATGCAGGGCAGGGCCTCACCAAGGGCACTCAGGCTCTTGTTGATGTGCTTGGCCTCCTCAAGGCGGTCTCCTGTGGCTTCACTCTTGCCCACACGCTCACTGCCTGTATGACAACAGCAGCACATCATGTCTCTGACACGTGTTCTCACCCCTCTTGATAAATTTGTCAACATGGCAGGCTTGATTGCCCACATGCAGGCAAGGCTCTAGGACCATGCACTGTGTTTGTGTAGGCTGCTGATGCAATCAGGTGTCACTTGGCAAGGCATTGATACCACACAAAAGTCGTCTGTTTTGTAAAACTGTTTGAGTTTCACCTGTTCAACTTATTGCTGATGCGACAAATTGAAGTTTGGCAACCATACGCTGCAGCATACTAGATGGAGCCCCTGCATGGTGAGTGACATGTCTCCTGCAAATTTGATGCTGCTTGACATCAACAAACCCATGCAGGCAATGGCAACTGCAGGCATCTTGTTGAGATGTGGAAAGTTTTACCTGCCAAGTCAATCAAGTGCAGGCAGCCATGCGTCCTGATGCCAGTCACATTGTTCAGCCCATCTACAATGATGGTCAGGACGCTGTGAGAGCGGCTGCTGCGCTCATTCATTTTGGTCTCAGCTACAGATCTGTTGCGCTGGCCAATCTCCATGACATTCAGCACATCCTGGGTGCAAGCCACCTTGACCTGCAGAGAGCGACAAGGGCTCAGAATGAGATGGCGGGTCCAAGGGAGAGAGTTGAAGCAACCGCTGTCATACAGGGACACACACTCCTCTGGCGCTCTATGCATAGCAAGGACTGCCTTGGGATGTACAGCAGATACTCAATCCTGAGTGCAGCGGTTTGCCCTGTAGTCAACAGATTTCAGTGTGCCAAAACAGTGGACAGAATGCATGCACCAGACAGCACAGCATCTGGTCTTCAGTTGTATCTGACAATGCAGCTCAGGGCGGTCAGTTGCTGCTGCCAAGATGCTTTGTGTGCTGGAAGCTTGGCATGACTTGAGCCATAAGCCTTACCTGAATGGCGTCAGGCACATTGAGGCCGCTGCGCTCTGTGTTTCTGATGTCCAGCCTGGCATGGCTGCGAGTGTTGTCTAGCAGGTCACGCAACTGCTCATTGTATATCTCCAGCAGCTGAACCTGGATCTCATACTCGCACTGCAATCAGGCAACACGGCTTAGTCAATAGAGGCACCCACATTTCAGTCATGTTTGCAATGCCATCGATGGTCAGTTGCTGTGATGTGAAGAAGCACGCGGTGTCGCTGCAAACTAATAAATTGATGAAATTTGCACGGGTTGCTGCAGCTGCTAGCCAGCAAGTAATGTCTCAATAGACAGCTTGTCCAATCAGCACAGGTGAGCAATGACGTCAGTTCAAGAATGGCTACTGCTAAGTAATTTGCAAACAGCATGCGCATGGTCAGCTTCAGCATGTGCCAACCCCTATGGTGCATGCAGCTCACCTCTCCTTGACGCTTTGCATTCAAAGCAAACAGGTCATCAAGGGCCCTGTAGTTGATACCACGCCCCTCATACTGCTCAATATTGGTGCCAGCCATGGTGTGTGTCTTGCCTGAGCCTGTCTGTCCATATGCAAATATGCACACATTGTACCCTGCACCATCGTGATGCTTGTCACATGCTGCTGTGAAACAAGGCTGCACTGCTACTGCAGGAGAGCACTTGTAGCGTGCACACATGGATTGCCTGCAATACAGCCCACATCGTAGATTGTTTCGACTCATACTTGCATGCTTTCTCAGCAGCACCAGGGTTTAGTCACTCAAATTTGCAACGTTGAACTATGTGAGGAACATACACAAAGACTGGCATGTCAGGATGGCATGTTAGCATACCATCCAGCACAGATCTGATGAGGGCTTTGGTGTCCTCATACACTTGTTCCTGGTTGCTCTCTGGGCCAAACACCTTGTCGTACTTGTACTGCTTGCGTGCGGAAGTCCCAGGCTTTTGAATTGCAACCTGCACCACACAACATGTTGCAAGCAGAGCAAACATGCCGGCACCTCTTGGCATTCTTGTGGGAATAAAGTGCTCTGCTCAGTAGTGCTTGCAAGTGTTGGTGTGCATGCGATCTCAGCTGACACTTGCCTGCACCACCATTTGTTGCAGCAATGCATCAAGTATGGCTGTCTGTGTTATACTCCTTTCAGCATGGACTGATGCAGCTGTTCCAGGATGTGGGGCCTGTCCATTTCTCACCATCAGAGACACACTTTCAAGCAGGATAAAGCTGCAGGACTGAAAGGTCTGTATTCTGTGACAAGCAAGCAAAAGGATAGTATGGAGGCACAATGTTTGCAGGGCAGGGCTGTACCTCGCCATCAACTCCAGCATCAAGGCAGCTGGGGTTGCTATCCCCAGTTGTGCCCAGGGGCCTGATGCGGCAGAAAACCCTGATGTTGCCCTTTAGGTCTTGCACCTCATTGTACAGCTTGCGGTTTTCCTCCACTGTGTCAGCATACTTGTTTGCCATCTCTTGCAAGTCATCCACCTTGAACAGGGCAAACATGACTTTAGTCATGGTCAACATGACGCTTGTTCAAGGCAGACAACAGCTTGATCATAGCTCACATGACTCAAGGCCAAATCAATGCTCAGGAATCTGCGCCAGCTTGAAGGCAGGGTAATGAGTACCAAGTTTGATGAACACTATGATTGCAAGAAGTCTGCAGAATGGAGCCAACATGCAGAGCCATTGGCTTGCGTCCGGAGAGTGTGTGCATGCTTTTTCAGGTAATGGTGCAGGCTGTCATGCCAAGAGCAGTATGACTGACTGATGCACATGCAATGAAAGACAGGACACATAGCAAATGAGTGCTATTGTCAATCCTAGTCTTGTCAGTGGCATGACAGGTTGCTAGCAGGAGAGGCTTTCACACAGGGTCTAATGCAAGGCACTGTACTGTCACCTGGGCCTGCAAGGACTGGAACTCATCAAAGATCAATTGCTTCTCTGTCTCTGCTTTGGCAGCCTTGTCTTTGCTGTCAGCCAGCTCTTCATCCAGTCTGTCCAACTGGTCATACAGCTGTCTCTCATTGGCATGCATGGCCTCCAACTCTGCCCTCTCAGCAGCACTCATGCCTGCAACATGTCAACCTCTCAGCATGCTTCATGCCTGAAATACTGCAATTTCTCAGCAGAACTCATGCAGCTTGTTATATAGATGCCTCTCATTGGCATGCATGGCCTCCAGCTTTGTCCTTTCAGCAGCAGTCAGGCCTGAATGACGTCAGTGTTCAGCATCACTCAGCAAACATGCGAATCAGTTTAGAGTTCAGCCTGACCTGACATCACATCGGTAGTCCTAGAAGGCCTGCTTGGCAGCTGACTCAGCACATACTTCAGCTGGTATCAGAAGCTTGCAGAGACAATGCTTGACATAGCATGCAAACTGCTTAGATCGGATAACTGCAGCAGGAGCATCTGTTTGTGCTCAAGGCAGCAATTTTTGTGAGAATCTGGTGGTGCCATGTGTGCCAAATCAAGCCAGCAGTGCAGTCCTCCCAAAAGGACATGCAATTGATCACGAAGTGCGACTTGGACAGTCATGGCTGACAAAGGCATAAGGATTGTAGTCACTGCATGCCTAATGGACATACGCTGTTGCAACTCTGCTACACTTGATTTCAGTTGCCCTGACTTCTGGGGAAATCCATCAGCGCATATCACTTGAACAAGTCCAATCTGATGTAGCATGATTGCATTGTGCTGATGTCAACAGGACATGAATTGCGTACCTTCGTGGGCCTCAGGGGCCGGAAGCAGATGTGAGCCCTCAGCTTGAATGCGCCTGGCTTCTGTCAGCTCAACCCTGACGTGCTCTAACTGTGCTTGCGAGCATTTGAGGTCATGATCCTTGGCCAACAGACGCTTTTCATATTCCTGCAGCCAGATAGGGGTTGGACATTTGTTATGCAGCTCCGAATTGTGCTGCTTCAACACAGGCAAACTTGTCAGCAATCATCTTGTACAAGTTTTCCCTGGTCTGACCTACTTGTTGCACTGGATCATGCTGTGATAGTGTGCGTGGAAGTGACAGCAAGTCTGTACTACCAAGCCCACGCTGTAGCATGTGATTCCTGGAACCTTGCAAGTGTCAAGATCTGTGTTGTTGTATTGTCAAGTTCATTGTCAAGTTGATTGCGAGTGCAAGTACATCTCACGCGAATGCTAAAGCATCAGCTCAATTGACAAGGCGTATCTTCAGCTGAGCAATGAACACCATGCAAAGTGCTTTCACACCTGAGTCAAGCTGCCCAGAACTGATTCCAGGACAGGCCCCATTGCATCCATTGGGTTGTCATTGTATGGCAATGCTCCGCGAGCTGGCGACAACTGTTTGCCTCCGTCACTCCACATGCGCTCCCGCAGCATTGCTGTGCACTGCTGCATGAGGCGTGTGACACCAGCAGCAGCCTCTTTGCCTTTGCCAGCTACCTGCTTGAGCGGGTTGCTGTGGCCGCCTGACATGTACTGCTGAGTGACCAGGTCAAAGTCTGGTGTTGCTGCATGCTTTGATGTGAAGGATGACCCCAGTTGCAGCGGGCTGAATCTGCCATCTGTGTGTGCTCCAATCATTGACTCCCTAGCCAGCTTTGTGGGGGACTGGAAGGGTCTGAAGGGAGACAGAGCCACCCCTGACTTCTGCTCGGACTCATGATAGCGCTTCAGTGTCAGTAAGCATTCTGTGATCCTGTCCCTGTCTTCCCAGCCAGTGGACTGGAGGTCATGCAGCGCAAATTGTGATGCTGATGGCAGCTGCAACCTTTGCACAGCGCTGATGAACTTCTGAGCATTGCCAGCATCCTTAGGCTGACCAGTTGCAGGGTCCACCTCAAGCTGCTCTTGCACCTACATGGTGATTGTACCCACAACTGTAAGCTTTGCTCCTCAATCATCAGGTTCCAGCGACATGCCCTTTGCTTGACTTGCAAGCTCAAATTGATGAATTATGTCAGGCAAGTTCAAATGAGGTCTTGTCTCTAATTCCACCTATGCGAACTATTACCTGATTGCACAAGTACAGCAGATACCTGAGGGATGATGCCTGGTCTGATTGTGTTCAGTATCTTGCAAAGCAAGATGCCATCCCTCAGCGCCCCCCTGAAAGCATGATCTGAGGAGGTAGGCAGGGCAATGCCAGTCAAATCCTCAATCCACTCTGCTGCAGCTCGCCGTCTGGCTGTATTGTGCGCTTGTACGGATTGCGTTGAGCCAGAGAGCGGTGTCCCTTGCTGTGCTTTGAATGGAGTAGGAGTTTTGGACTCTGGCGGCAAATTCTCCTGCTGTGCAGCACCGTCAATTTAGGCATGTAGGGGCACAAGCAACCATGTGAACTTGCTGGCTCTACCTTCTGCAGTCCTTGACTGCTTGCATTGGTGATCATTGTCGGTGTGGTTGCCTGGGATTCAGACTTGGGCCGTGCAAACAACCAGCTGGCTTCTGATCGCTCAACGGTTTCAACCTCAGCGTCACTCATGTCCGCCTCTGCCGAAAGTCCTTTTGCTTTGCTTAGTCGCAGCAAGCTGGCGCGTAACGTCAAGGTGTCAAGCACGTTACATCTGCATGACTTGCAACCCGTGCTGTCTGTGCCTTGTCTGTCAGCTTCAGCGCCGTTCCCGCTTGGTCGTTGCGATTCATGGCATGCAGATCAACCTGCAAAGACGAATTCTAAATTTTTGGCCAATTCAAACTTCCACAATGGACCTAAATGCTTGCTGTGCTGCTCTGCAAGACGCTCATCGCCAGCGCAAGCCTTACCTACTTCGCACCCAAGAATACAATTGCGCCGACTTCAGCGAACGTAGACTTGTGCTTCACTTGCGACAAAGGCATATGATAGGTCCCTGCAGTTGTGATCAAGATCAGCGCAACAACTTTAGCACACACAGCAAGCATGAACGAGAAGGCGGTTCTGTCTCTTGCATTCATATCTCGTATGGCAGCTTTCATTGCAGCCAGAGCGTCGGATCGCCTGGCGTCAGACTATGACACGTCTTCTGAGCTGCAGTCCGTGGCATGTCACACTGCGACCAATACAATACCGGAACTGACTGCTGCAAGTACGCATAGCAACAAAGCATTGCTCGCAGTGCTTCTGCCCGCTAAAGCGCGTGACAACGTCTTCTGCTGCAGGCACGTCGTTTGGTCAAACAAAGTTTGTTTGGGACTCTGTGTTTTTTGCAAGAATTGCAGCTTGTGGCTATGAGTATGAGCAGTTCTATGCATTCTTCCCAGCCTTGCCAGGTCTGAACTCTAGCACAAGTTCTCACCTGGCCCAGTCTGTATCCCAAATCCCTACCATGCCTGCCATGCTGTCAAATTGCACAACCTTTGTAATATGCAGGTCTGCTGAAGTTGGCATCAGCCTTAGGTAGGGACTGAGGTTGCAAGCACATAACGAGTCTGCCTTGCTATCTGAGACTATCACAAACGCAGTGCAGAGCTGTGGCATTTGCATTGCGGAGTCACATGTGGCTGATGGCCTGAGCATGATTGCTTTTGTTGCATCTGCTGTCTTTTTACACAGGTAAGACTCTTATCAGTCTTGGCATCAGCAGTTCTCTGGCTAAATAGCAGCCCTATCAGCAGGTTCAACACCAGTGTAGGACTTGTACATGCAGATTGAGTATCAGTACGCTGAAAAGCAGCCAGCTAGCAGACATGGCAACATTGCTCTTTATTTGGAATCCAGCTTCGGTCTTCTATTCAGCTACCTACACTGAAAGTATCTTTGCTTGCACTACTTTCATTGCCTACCATTATGTTGAGGAGCAGCCGTGGGCAGCAACAATCTGGTTCTCTTTGGCATCAGCAACAAGGTCCAATGGTGGGCACGCTCTGCCATCTGCTGAGTACAGTGGTCTCAGACCTGAGCTGACATAACAGTATCTCTGTGCGTACAGGAGTTTTGAATTGCTGGTTTGTGCTGCACAGCCTGCTCAGAGCGGTTTTGCAAAACCACAAAAGGGAGCAGGTATGCTGCATCCTGTGAGTTTGCTGAGTTTCTGCACTTGAGCGGGAGACACTTTGTGCTGCAGCAGCCGCTTGAGTGAGCAGTTGTGCCATGTGCAGGTCTGCCACTGGTTTGGCCCAGTCTGTCAAGCAGGCATAAAATGTTTTATTATTTGCTTGCCAGTCTTGGCTTTTCAGTATTCTGCCTGGCTCACATTTTGTCAAGGTGCTATGACGCGGCCCTGGTGCTCAGACAGACTTCCAAATGTGTACAGCTTTGTACAATCACATCACTGGGGAGTTGGGTTGTTCAAGTACTTCAAGGTGTCGCAGGCAAGTAATGGAAGTCGGCGCCGATTCCTCAATTTTCATTGTAGAACCCAGTCACTAATTCACGTCTGCTGTTTTTATGCAGATCCCCAATTTCGTTTTAGCAGCGCCAATGCTGTACCTGTCATGCATGGGATGCTGGGCTTACTTCAATTGCAATTGGGGAAGAGCCTTTTCACTAGGGTTGCAAACGTCACAACCGACCCAATGTCAGCAAGATGGCAAACACACCAATGCTTTGAAGAGCAGCTCTGTCACAGCTTCACAAATCCACACCCCAAGTGCTGGCTTCACGCATGACAAAGTTGCCCCATATATCTACCACTGGGCGCTCTTGACAGCATGCGCGCTGTTCATCATGAATGTTCAAGTTGTAACAAGGTATGCAATCGTGTTTCTAAATGCACGCCTGAATTGGAAAAAAGCACTGTCCATTAAAATTGCACATGCCACTCAATTGTCCTCAAACTTTGCTGAGAGTGTCTTGTGTTGTATACGCAGGTTCTTGTCCGCATGCCCAGCTTTTTACTGGTATACTGCATCTATAGCACAGTCCAAAAGGTCGAGATGGCTCTGGCAGTACTTTCTGATGTATTTTGCTGTGGGGTCTATCCTGTTCCCCAACTTTTATCCATGGACTTGAAAGAGTACATGGAGCAACATGCAGGCAGCCTTAATCAACTGGACTTGCTGAAGCTTTGGATCACAATGTCTCCTGTGCTGAAGTTGCGGGAGGTGCTTTGCTTGCTTCTGGGTGATGTCAGCTACCCAATGGACACAAGCTCTGTGTCAAATACCAGAGTTGCACCACCTGAAGCATGCACAAATGCTTGTCAATGCTCCAAGTTGTAGACATGCCCGTAGGGCATACACTACAGCTGCAACTGTAGTATTAAAGCACACCAGCAAGTGGCAGGCTGCACCTGGTATTTTTGGTGGAGAGCCATGCTCCCCATAGCCAAGCTGTGGAGGTATGCGCAGCTTACGCTTTTCCCCAATGCTGCGGCATGGTGGCCAAACGTTGGTCAAAGCAGTGCGCATCACAGTAACAAGGCAACACTCTCATACCACATGCCAGCAATCCCTTGATCCCATCCCTTAATGACTTGACCTTGGCCTAATGTAAAGGCAATTGGGTCGCCTCTGGAATAACTGCTATCAAAGATGGTGCCATCTGTCAGTGCTCCCTGAATGAGATGCAGTTTTCATATCAGTCTGAGCATCTGACAGGCTTTACCCACTGCTAAATGCAGGCAACACAGTCCCCAAACTCAACAGTAACAGCTTACACTGTAGTGTACTGAGACTTTGTCCCCTGCTTTGGCTTTCTGGTCACAACTGCTCGGTTTGTGCTGCAGTAAACAGCAGGTTGCTTTTGCTGCCAAACATTGGTGTCACTCAGCCTCGGCAGTGATCAAGATCACACCTTGACGCCAATCTGCAGCTTGGTGACGTCCTTTAACGCCACTGTGGACCCTGCCGACAGTGCGATAGCTATGACGACAGTTGTCAAAAGTTTCTGCATACTTAGCAGTAATTTCGCGCAAAGAATCACTATCGAGACCTGTGCTTTGCTTGTAGCTCATCTGGCACTCATCTGTCATCAGACCCTAGGTTCAGGCGGCACAGCTTCGGTTGCAGGTCCGAAGCACGATTTGCAGTATGTGAGCAGTGCACCTGTCAAGTCCGCCTGATCTCGAAACTGCCATGGTCCGCCCAAAAGACAAAACCGCTGTGAAGCGCAGGCAGCAACGTACGAAGCGGCGACCGCCTCAGCAGGACCCGACACGCAAAGCTGTGACGAGACCCTCTGACGTTTACGAAGCTGAGGAGCCTGACCCACAAGAAGAAGAAAAAGCTGGTCAACGTTACGACGTACGCACTTCACTTGAGATCGTTGCCCTTTGAGTATCGTCAGGTTGCCGCAGCTTTGCCAGCTTTACTGCATCTGGTTTTGCGACTGCAGCGCGTGGACAACTACGAATACGAACTTCCGTTAGACTATGAAGACGAGGAGATAGACGAAGATGCTGCCTTCACTGCTGAAGATGAGAAGCAATTCGCCGACTGGTTTGGAGACGGTCCTCCAAAAGCAGGTTAAATTCTGTTAAAACTGCACTGACGCTGCAGTCTTGTTGTCATTTGCACCACTCTCACTAGGAGCAATGTCGCCGCAGGCGTAGAAGCTGAATCAGATGATGACAATGATGCTGGATTGTTGAACAGTGACAGCGAATCTGAAGAAGAGCTCAACCCAGATGACTTTTCTGAGGAGGTTTGTACACCAGCTCGACGCTCAAATCCCATGGCGATTGCTGCTGCCATGTCATTTGCATGTTCAACACTCGTGCATACATCTGTCACAATCGAACTGCTATGTAGGAATGTGTCTATTGCAGTTGAGGTGAATGACCTCTGCTACTCGAGATTGAGGAGCTTTCTGCCCAGCAGCCTTGATGGCTCTTATTGCTGCCATGCTAGTTGCATACCAACAGTGTCACAATTTATTTGCTGTGCACACACTGATCGACTGTGATCAGGACCTGAAAGTCTGATGCAGGAGTTTGAGGAGCTTTCTGCCCAGCGCAAAACAGCTTCAGCCGCTGATGCTCAAGCAAACCGTCAGCCAAAACCTAGCTCAAGCTTTGATGCAGCTGATCTCAGCATCCCAGAGTCTGATGACGAAGCCATGGCTTCCAGCACAGAAGAAGAAGAACAATCAGATGATGATGAAGAAGCTGATGGCGATGCTAATGAGGAAGACAATGCCAGACATGATGCAATGCTGGCAGAAGTCAGAGGCACTGGCGGTGATCGCAAGCGCAAAAGGCCAGTGATTCAGTCAGAAGCGTATCCAGAGTCTGAGTACAACCTGCCACCCACATCAGCTGGTGAGCTCCAAATTCATAGAGCTCTCACTCAGCAATCATTCAAAGTGCCCTCGCACATTGCTCTTATAAGATCTTCTTACGAATGCTCTTACACATTAGACAGTGCTCTTACTCAGTATCTTCACACAGTCTTCTTTCATCGTGCTCTCACACAGTGCTCTTCCCACTAGATAAATTGTAACAAGGAAGCATTCACCTCAAAGTTGCCTCTGTAAGCCTTGTGCATGTTTTGCCAGGCGATCAGGACGAGCTCAGCATAGCAGACTTGATGCGAGGCTTTGGCAGTGCTAAGAACACCATGGGCCCTGCAAGACCACCCCTGCGGAACATGTCAGGCTGAGCCTCTGACCACAAGCTAGATGCTACAGTGAGCTGACGCCTTGTGCATTTTGTGGCCAGGTGACGCGGGCGAGCTCAGCATAGCAGACTTGATGCGGGGTCTTGGCAATGCTAAGAGTAAACTGGGACCTGCTAGGAAAGCTCTGTTGAAGATGGCTCGTCAGTCTGAGCCTCTGACCGCTCCTTTACCTGGTCCTATAAGGGAACGTCAAGAGCGCAAGGCTGGCTATGAAACCACAAAGGAGGACATCACAAAGTGGCAACCTCTTGTGAAGGTGTGAGCTCTTTTGCAATTGTTCTGTCTGCACGCTGTGCATGCTGTGCAATCAGTTTCAAGCAGCTGTTGTGCTCGTAGGGTTGACATGTTAACGCAATGTGCTGTTGCTTGCGTCTGTCCTTCATGCTAATGTATGTCCTGTTTGGTTGAAGACAGGCTTTACACTCTCGTACAGTGCTCAGCCTGCCACTGCCAACATACTGTGCAGTCAACTTAACACTGCAACGCTCTTCTGCAGGCAAACCGAGAGGCGCCAACGCTTGAATTCAAGTCTGGGCGGGATGACGTGGTGCGCAGCAGCACCACAGCAGCGCTGGCCGCCAAATTCAGCCCTGACAACGACATGGAGGAGGAAGTTGCAGAGCTGCTGCGTGCTGCTGGGGCACACACTGGAGAAGCTGTTGAGGAAGCTGAAGAGGCCTTGGCGCTCAAGGTGATTTGCTGTTGACCTCAAAACACTTGTGCATCAGTTGCAGAGCAGTATCTGTCCCGATCTTACAACCACAACCCTTCAAATACCCTCTGCAGCATTGCAACACTTGGTTGCTGGAAGCAAGATCTAGTGCTGACTGCTGTCACAAGCATGGGCGGTTGTGTATTCGCCTTTATGTTTGCCGTTGACATCTGTATACCTGCTGCTCAGCAATTCATGATGGCTTGAGATGGACCTTATTGGAGGCAGTTTGCTGCTGTCTGTATTCACCTGGGAAGGTCGAAAAGCTCACCAGGAAAGCATGGGTGATCATTTCAGTTGTACTCTTGTAAACAGAGCATCCCGCTAAGTCAGCAAACGGCATGGAGTGCATGCGCCCTCTTGTATGCTGATACATGCGCAAGCTTGAATGCAGGCTTTGACAGCAGAAGAGGCTAAGGAGAGACGTGACAGGCTGGCCAAAATGCACAGCCTGCTCTTTGCAGCTTAGGGCTGCTTCTGTGCTCTGAGGCTCCCTTCACGACATCAAACAGCATCAAACAGCATGAAAACCCTTTTGCTCAATTTGTCTCTTTGGTGTGATGATGACGACCTTGTGCACTTGGGATGCAGGCCTTGACTGTAGAAGAGGCCAAGGAGCGGCGTGACAGGCTGGCCAAGATGCGCAGCCTGCTGTTTGCCCACGAGCAGAAGGCAAAGCGCCTGAAGGCTATCAAGTCCAAGGGCTTCCATCGCCATGCCAAGAAAGCCGAGAAGATGAAGGTGAGCATGCTCATCTTGCTTTTTGAGTGCCGCTGCTACTGTTACTGTGGCAGTTGCTGTTGTGACTGCGGCTGCAGCTGCTGTTACTATTGCAAAAGTGCCTGCTGCTGCTGCTGCTGCTGCTGTCTGCTCATGAGCAGACGGCAAAGCGCCTGAAGGCTGTTAAGTCCAAGCGCTTCCACCAGCACGCCAAGAAAGCCAGGAAGCTGAAGGTGAACTTTTGGAATTTTATTTTGAGTCACACTGCTGCTACTAATGCTGATGCTGTCGTTGTTGAAAAGCGGTTGCTGCTGCTGCTGCTGCTGCTGCTAACACTGTTGCTGCCGTTTCAGTTGCTGCCGCTGCAGCTGCTGGTGAGGTCACACTTGGTAACACTGGTGGGCAAAAGCCTTTTATTTCCTGTGTTTGCATGCCTAGCATCATCACCGTCATTGTGATGTTGACAGGTTATGATATTGAGTGCTAGGCGCAACCATGTCCACGTGATGCTCTCATACAAACTGTGCTATAGGCACTCAAGGCGGGTGAGACAGGTGACGAAGACATGATCCGGCTGGCTGCAGAGGATGCAGAGATGGCACGTGCCAAGGAGCGCCTCACACTCAAGCACCGGAACAGCAGCAAGTGGGCTCGTCGGGCCCTCAAGCGTGGCATGAATGTCATGGATGAAGGCACCAAAGCAGCTGTGGCTGAGCAACTGAGGCTCGGCGAGGAGCTTAGGCGCAAGGTGAGTCAAGATGTACTGTTTCTGGCATTCAAGTGCTCCTCTTACACCTTGTAGCGCAAGAAGGTGTGAGCAGGAGGGGGGGGGCGGGGGCGGGGCAAAGCAAATGTTATTGAGCAGCTCAGGTCTAGCTGATGCGCAAGGATCATCATTGTATCAGGCTGTCGCCGTATCTGGGAGTCTCTGGTGTTATTGCCCTACTGCCTCTGGGTTGATACAGAAACAATCATGGTCTGGCTTGGCTAAAATATGTGGCTGGGACATGCTGCGCTTGAGGGTCCAAGGGGACAGGATGTTTTGTGTCAGTGCACAGCGCAGAGCATATCGGTGCCTCAAGCCACCGCTCAGTGCTGCTACACTGAGCAATGTGACAAACTTGGACAGAACTGTTCTTTGCATCAACATCTGTAGGCGCTGTCTTGTTGGATTGTGGAGGACAACATGACTGAACAACGCAGGTCTCGATACACATTTCTGCCTGTCATGTTTTCCTCTCCGATGCAATGCTGAGCAGTGCATTGCTGAGGAGAAAATCACAGGTCGAGATGCGTTTTGAGACTTGCAACGTTGGGGTCTTTTGTCCTCTGCAGTCCATTGAGACAGCGTCTAAAGGTGTTGTTGCACAGCGTGGTGACATGCATGCTTTCAAAGTTTGCTGACATCTCCAGCATGAAGCAATACAGCAGCTGCTTGCATGATGCTTGGATGACTTCAAGTCCACTGCTATGTGTAACTTTGTACCATGCTGCTGTTATGCTCATCTGACCGTAAGGCTTGGATTGTCTAAGCTCTGACTCTGGTAGACAATCCTTAGACAGCTCTTTGGACAAATGAAATAGCGGTAATGATGTATCACACGTTTGAGCAGACGTGCTATGTGTGTGTGTGGCTCAAGTCCTGTCTCGCCAGGCTGGCTTGCTCTGAGCGTCACAATGTGGACAAAACTGATGTTCTGTGTTGGAAGTCAGACATAACAATGCGGACGGGGTTGAATGGACGTGGACAGACCTATATATGCTTGTCTGGGTGCTGCCGCATTACAGGTCGACAGCGTAGTCATGCTAATTCTGATTATGGCTGTAGCCACGCTCAAAGTCATGTCTGGACGTAAACTTGCATGAGTGGGTTTGGTCTCGTCACAGGTTGACAGCATAGCCTTGTGTCCTCGTGTTTCATCTAGATCATAGTTGAACAGTGCTATGCAGCAATACAAGCGGACATGCACACACTGGGTCAGGTGTCTTCTGTTGGTCTCCCGTGATGCTGCCTCAGCAAGTGAGTTGAGTGCAGCTACGATAATGTGTTCTGTTTCTATGCAGGTTGACAGCATAGGTGACAGGAGTGGCAGTGAGGCCTCGGATTCAGATGCCAGCACCTCAGCATCTGATGAGGAAGCTGATGACGCTGATGCTGCAGCTGCTCCAGCTCGCCAGCGTCGTGCATCTCAGAAAGCCAAGGCTGCTGCTCTTGAGATCCTACAAGGTGAGTCATTTCAGTCATTCCAGCTCCCTGCTCATTAGCACCTCTGCATCTGATGAGGAAGCTGATGCTGCAGCTGCTCCAGCTCGCCAGCGTTGTGCATTTCAGAAAGCCAAGGCTGCTGCTATTGAACTTCTAAAGGATGAGTGACACATTTCAAGTCAGTTGTCACGCTGGGCAAAGTAACCTTTCTGCTGTGAGCTCCAGACTAGTAGGCAATTAGGGCGTGCATGCTCAGCAGTGATGCCTATAGCAACTTTGCTTTGCATTGACTGCAGTGGTCACGAAAAGAAAACGGTCAGTAAGTCAAGTTGTCCTTACTTACAAGTACTGCTGCAGGATGCAGTGACTGGTTTCTGATCACTATCTTCACAACAAGCATGTCCGTTCCTCCTTTATGTATCTGCGAGACATCACTGTACAGCAGCAGCCCCTCCTTTGTCCTCAGCCCTCCTTACATCAGTGCATTCAAAACAGATGCTAGACAGGCTCAGCAGGCCCAGCAGGCCCAGCTGAGTACGTACTGGAGCCTTCAACTGTCTCCACCTGTTCTGCTCCTGTAATCATCTAAGCCATTTGTGCTGAACATGGAGGCTGAGTGGACAGATTACGACTGAGCGACGCGTCAGCGTTCCATGGAGGGTGAACAGATCTTTGTACAGAGTTGTCTGCCAAGTGTCTCTGAGTCCTCAGCCCTGTGCTGTCTTAATGCCGCTGGCTACCAGACACTGCCACGCTAAACAGTCATGTCTTGATGTAAGGACACTTGATATAAGGACATTCTCATTGTAAGGACTTGGAGCCAACCACTGCATTCTGACTGCAGCGGTGCCCCTGAAGAAGGACAATTCAATATAAGGAGGATTTTCATAGGAGTCAATGAACAATTTCAAAGTGAATTCTCTGTTCCGTCAGTGCTCCCTGCAGGTGGAACAGAAGAGGAGCGAAATGTTGCCAAGCCCAGGGCAGGGCTCTTCTCCCTGCCCTTCATGACCAGGGCAGCTGACAAGCAGAAGATTGCTGCTCAACAAGAGGCAGCAGCAGTGCTAGCTCAGCTTAGCAGAAGATGAACAGGCTGATGCTGGCAACAACGCTGATGTGACTGATCTGAATGCTACATGCAGGTGGAGCAGAAGAAGAGGGCAACGGGGCCAAGCCCAGGGCAGGGCTGTTCTCCCTGCCCTTCATGACCAGGGCAGCTGAGAAGCAGAAGATTGCGGCTCAACAAGAGGCAGCAGCAGTGCTAGCTCAGCTTGGAGCAGAAGATGAACAGGCTGAGGCCGGCAGCGATGCTGACGTGGAATTTGGTGACGCCAGTGGCTGGGAAGCTGACCAGGGCAATGCTGGCAGGTTTGCATTTGGCACTGGGCAAGCATCTGAGCAGCAGGTGACCTTTCTTCTGCTGCGGTAGTACACAGACAGGGCTGCCATAGCACGTTGTTTTGCTGCCGTGCGCAGAGCTTCAAGCAAGCAGCTTGTTGTTGATTTCGCTGTGTCAGCACACAGACCAGTTGTATGCCTGCTTGTTTCTTTGCTGCTGTTAGCTTAGCTGCAAGCAACCAGGTTGTGGCCACATTACATGAATTGGCTTCCCTCAATCAATGCAGCGGCGTGTAGCCTTTTCTGCCCTTTTCAATTGCTGCTGTTCATACATATGCGTTGCAGAAGCTCTTGTTGTTTCTGTCCCACATTGTGCAGCATGGCAGGCTGTGCATTTGGAGCCAGCAGTTGTAAACAACCAGGCACGCTTGCGTGCATGCAGCAGTATGCATGCTTGGTTGTTACCAACTGTTGGCTCCGGATGCTGCTCATGCACTGCTGTCATTGTTGCTGCATCCTGTTTGTAGTGTAGTCCACACACATGTGTTGCTGCAGCTCATGTGATGCTCTTACACACTGTTCAGCATGCCAGGCTATGCATTTGGAGCCAGCAGTTGCAATCAAGCTGGCTTGCTTGGTTGCATGCAGCGATGTGCATGCGCGAGTGTGTGCAACTGTTGACTCCAAATGCCGCACATGCACGGCTGCTGTTGTTGCTACATGTTGCCTGTAACGCTGCAACTCACCACGTATGAACCACTCATGCAAGGACTGCAAGCTGGCATGTAACAAGGCCCTCCCTGTACCCTCTTTTGAGATTCTCTATTCAGATCTTCTGTTCAATGCTGTAGTTCCACCTGATCATGTGTCAATTAAACATACAACTGCTCTGTGGCAAGCAGGCGCTGCCTGAAATGATCATGAAGCAGCATCAAGCAGTGGTGAAGAAGAAGATGCTTTTAGTCTGTGCTGCTGTCACTCAACATGTGTGAAGCATGTCATCAACAAGTTTGCATTCATTTAGAATCTGCATTCACCACAAGCCTTCCTTTTGGCCTCTGTCCAGATCTTCAGTTCAATTCTGTACACGTTCTCTTGATGCTTTAAATAATGTTCACATTTGCTCTGTGGCAAGCAGGCGTTGTCTGACAGTGATGAAGAAGCATCAAGTAGTGGCGAAGAAGAAGATGCAGAAGCCAAAGCAGCCCGCACTGGCAAGCAGCCTGCGGCCTTCAGAAAGACAGCCGCTTCCAAAAAGCAACAGTCACAATTGACAGCTGCCTCAGACAAGAGGAGGAAGAAGAGGGCAAGGCCTGCTGAGGCAGGCGACGAAGAAGAGCAGGGTGGGTCCAGGCTGGCTATGAGCGATGGGCCAGTGAATGTACATCAAACGCATACACACACAGCTGATGCGGAAACAGGTGAGCTGCTGTTGCATCGTGACTGGTATGCCTTTGCAACATGTCTGTCAAATATTGTCTGGTGACAGCAAAAGTTGACTTACACACAGTGAGGGCAGCAAGCCTTCAACAGTGTCGCTGCGCAGTCAATGCCAGTCAATACCTGCTTGCAGCACTCAACTTGGTGATAACTAAAGTGTTGCCAGCCTCTTGGCTCAGTCTCACAGCACTGCTGTTGTGACTGCACTGCAATGCAATTGTAAATGAAACAGCCCCAGGCTGCTTCTTCAGACACAGGCTCCTGTTATGGCGCCTAACGACAAATGTTTTCTGTTCTTCTTGTCTTGGTTTTTTTCTGACTGCAACAGCTGGCCTGAATTTCTTCTGCAAAGCGTTGGCCACACCTGCAATCAAGATGACATGCAAATGTTGCATTCCCTTGCTGCTGCACCCATTGCTGCATCAGTAAAGCTCGCATGGCTGATCTGATGCTGCAGGTCTGGCGGGAGTTAGTCATACACGGCCCCCAAAAGGGAATGGACAGAGCTCGACTCTTCACAACAGAGCTTTTGGGACAGTTGACTGGGGCACCTCCCCGCAGCCCTCAGGGCAACAGACCCTGAGTAGCAACAAGAAGAAGAGGAAGAGTTCAGGTCCTTCAGAAGATGTGTCAGTGCATGTGGGCCCCTTGAGCGAAGCTGACAGGAAGCAGCAGCAGCAACAGCAGCAAAGCTCAGCCAAATTCATCAAGGCGAAAAGCTTTGTTGGTGCAAAGGCAGGTTATGTATTCCAGAACGGTCCAAAAGGCCTGGGATACTACCTCGAAAAAGGAATTGCTGCTGCTGGAAAACCAAATTCTGCTTCTGCCAAGCAAGCCAAAGCGGCAATTCAGCCAAAGCAGGGTCAGTCTGAGGCAGCTAGGGCCTCTGCAGCTGCAGAGCAGGCGACAGACAGCCTCATGGACGCTGTTGAGAATGCCGAGGATATGCAACCCACCCCTGGTGAGTTCATTGCGGACAATGTCAGATTGCCTATCCTCTTGAGCAGAGATTGATTTTCACGGACTGTTCTCTTCTTCTGAACAATTGTTAGAAGCCGGGGGGGGAACAATGTATTGGATAAATCAAAGTTGACTTTTGTACAACTGTAGAAAGAAGACAGTCTGAATGTGTATTTGTGAGGTGCAGGCAATGAGCTGTCGCAAGCAGAGCTGATCAAGCGAGCGTTCGCTGGGGATGATGTTCAGGCTGAGTTTGATGCTGCAAAGGCAGCTGAGATTGAAGAAGAGCTACCCAAAGAGGTGAGAACTTTCCAGACGTCGTTGCATCATGTTCAGTTCACTGTCACTGATGGCATATGCCTCTGCTCCAAGCATTTGATGACATCATGCGACATGCAGTATCCGTAGTAAGCAGCATACGCACAGTGTGTCCTGCTTTGTTGCTCATAGCACACTCTGGGTTTCATGCCATGAAGGAATGGTTGTCGCACGTGATTGCATCTTAGCTAGGCTGTCCGTCAGCCAACAAATGCATTGCTCAAGCACTTCTGACTCTGGCAGCTCTGATAGGCACCTCAAAGACGCAGATGACTTGACTTGCCTTGTCCTGCTCAGCTCAATATGCTGCTGCAACACACAGGGGCAGCTGAGCATGCTATACTTGAAACTTGATGATGCAAGGTCACAGATATCTTGTGCTTAGCAAAACAATGCGATTGCTAAACATAGGAGGTAGGGAGCGAATTGCCCCTGTTGGCATCCATAACCATTTGACAGTGCAAAGTCACATTCTCCTGGCACCGTCCTTCTCAGCGTGATGCTGCTCCAGATGCTCTCGCCCTGTTCTTCAGCAGTTGACATGGTCTTGTCACGCACAGGAGCAAGTGAGCGGGTTGCCTGGCTGCATGCCTCGCTCAGCAAATTGACAATTTGTGGTTACAGATGTGTGCTCAGCAACATATCTGATGTACCTATGTTTCTCTTCTTTCCTGTCACAAGACATGTTGAGCATGGGTTTGTCTTGCACAGGAGCAAGTGAGCGTGTTGCCTGGGTGGGGCGCTTGGGCAGGCCAGCAAAAGGAGCCTCAGTGGATGAAGGCCGCCAATCTCAAGGCTCAAAGGTATGAGTCGCTCAGTCAGTCAGTCAGTCAGTCAGTCAGTCAGTCAGTCAGTCAGTCAATCAGTCAGTCAGTCAGTCAGTCAGTCAGTCAGTCAGTCACTTAGTCAGATGATGAAAGTCAGCCAGTCAGAGGTTTGTCAGTCGGTCAGCTAGTCTGTCAGCCATGCATGTGTTATCTTGGATGCCGTTGTCGTTCCTCAGATGATCCACATGCAACAGTCCAAGTCATGCTGACTGAGCTGTAAGCAATGGCAAAGAGCAAGCATCAGTGTAGGCAAGACAATCTGAGTGGCAATGTGCAGAAGCAAGCACGATTGTCGAGGTCAGCAATGCCATCTGGAGTTCGTATGCCATGTTGGTCATAGTCAAATGAGGCACCAAATGGCAAAAGAGTTCAAGACGGCATTGCAGACCTTAACGTTTCTGCTTGCTTCTGCACATTGACACTTGAGTTGTCTTGCCTATGATGACCCTTGCTTTCACTTGCTGTCACTTGCTACTTAACATCTAAAATCTAGTCTTGCTCTGACATTGCTTGCTCAGTAGCACTGTGATACCGTCGACTGAAAACAAAAGTCTAGTCCAGGTCTTAGGCTCCATAAGGGGAGCTTTTGCCGTTAGATGCAGCTTGGGGTTGACACCCTTGACTTTACTTCTTGGTCAGCGTCTTGTAGAGCCTGTTAGTGGGGACTTTGAAAGTCAACCAACGATGGCTGCATCATTCATCATCCTCGTTGGTCGCCCCACCAGGAGGAGCTGTTAACCCGTGGCTGCCGTGTGCCCTTTCAGGCCTGCGCAAACCCTGTTGTGTGCGTCCGCAGCTCTTGCGGTCGCAGCTGCGTAATACCTCAATCTGGGGCGGCCTAACATGTCTCAGTGATGCGCATTTACTCATCAGGTGATAGGACCAGTTCAGGCACATCACCTGCCAACATGCTGAGTCAGCTGACTGCTGCCATGCAGGCAAAGGGAAGCTGCAGCATGCGATGTAGCATTCCACTGTTTCACGCATTCTGCAATTTAGCATAAGGAGTAGACTCAGTTGTCTGCTGCTATGCCAGCAAGGAGAGGCTGCAGCATACAATATAGCATTCCACTGTCTCACACATTTTGCATGTTTGGACAGGCTGAGTCACTTGTCTGCTGCTATGCCAGCAAAGAGGGTCTGCAGCATGTGCTATAGCATTCTACTGTTTCATGTACGTTGACAGTTTGGACCGGGAACAGAGTTAGCTGTCTGCTGCTATGCAGGCAGAAAGAGGCTGCAGCAGTAATATAGCATTCCACTGTTTCACACGTTTTGCATTTCTGGACAAGAAGCTGAGTCAGCTGTCTGCTGCTATGCAGGCAAAAAGAGGCTGCAGCTGCAAATCGCAAAGACTCCAAACTCAAGGCAGTAGTGATTAGTGAAGCCTGGGACAAGAAGTCTGCCAAGTACAACTCGCCTTCAGTGCCTTTCCCCTTTGACAGCAAGGCTACCTATGAGCACAGCATGCGCACTCCAATGGGCCAAGAGTACAACACCACTGCAACTCACAGGTGTGTCCTCTCACAGCAGCCCCTTTTTGTGTTACATTGTGAGCATGCCTTTCCCCTTTGACAGCAAGGCCACCTATGAGCACAGCATGCATACCCCAATGGGCCGAGCATACAACACCATTGGACATCACAGGTCAGCCATCTCATGCTGCCCTGTATTGTGTCACATTGTGTCTAGTGTGTCAAGATTTGGATGTTGACACACAAGCTGCCCTTAGATTTTTTGCATTGTGTCTAGAATTTGGGTTTTGACACAACTCATGTGACATGAGGCAAGCGTTGCATGAAGCAGAAGCTGTCGATGGCTGCTTGCTGTTTTGTCGCATTATTTTCACAGCCTGGGGTTTGGCATGACTCAATGTGGCAAGCACTGCATGCGGCAGAATGTAACGTCAGGACTGTCAGTGTTGCTGAAGGTTGTGTTCTTTGCAGGAACATGACACGTCCAGCAGTGATCAAGCATTCTGGAATGATCATTGACCCCATCAAATTCAATAAGTCTGCTGCTTTAGCAGCCAAACAAACCAAATCCAAAGATAGGAAGCTGAAGGTCAGTGTCAGTGCTGGCATCCCAAGGCCATCACGCAGATGACAGAAAGCTGTTCACGCTGGCTACACCAGCCAAATGGCTACTCAATTATTATTGCAAAAGGGTGATGGCAAAACTTCAGCAGAGCTGATGTTACAAGTGCTCGTGGGTTTTGCTGTGATATTGCTTTTTGCAAGCAGTGGAATTAGTTCACTCTGACTATTTGAACTTGCCCAAATGTCGAATGCAAAGCTGAGTAGCATATCTCGGAAGGTCGGACCATATTGATTGGCTTGTGCATTGCTTGTAAGGATGGAAGTGCCTTCGAGTGTAGTGACAGAGCGCGAGCTACAGACTCGCAACTGAGTATGCCTTGAAGGGACTTGGGGAAAGTTGCAAGTGCCAAGTACTACAGCCATTCTTCAGCTGCAATGCTGCTGATGCAGTGCACAATTGATCATCAGCTGATGCCCACAAATACAAAACAAAGAGATAAATTCGACTGCGGGGAACGCGATGCAGATGTGAGATTCTGACAGTCACAGTGATGTTGTAAGACCATTGGCAACAGTCATCACAAAGATGTCAGCACACCCTTGTCAGACGGCATGCACCGCAGAAGGGATCAAAATCTTGATTCAAAACGTCAAATCCTTACAAGTTGTGGCGAATCAACGCCCTCAATAAATTTCTCAAGAAGCCAAAACATCTTCAGTATGTTGATGGATGTTACGGAGTGGCAAAATGGGAACAGCAAATATAATCTACAAGCCACCACGCAGACGAAGAACCAGGTGGAGGGTGGACTCCTTCTGGATGTTGTAATCAGCCAAAGTGCGGCCATCCTCAAGCTGCTTGCCAGCAAAGATCAGACGCTGCTGGTCAGGAGGAATGCCCTCCTTGTCCTGAATCTTGGACTTGACATTGTCAATGGTGTCTGATGACTCCACCTCCAGTGTGATTGTCTTGCCAGTCAGGGTCTTGACAAAGATCTGCATGCCTCCACGCAGACGCAGCACCAAGTGCAGGGTGGACTCTTTCTGGATGTTGTAGTCAGCCAGAGTACGGCCATCCTCAAGCTGCTTGCCAGCAAAGATCAGACGCTGCTGGTCAGGAGGGATACCTGTATGGCAGACACAGCTTCAGTCATCAATGCCAGATGTCTCTGAAGCTGCTGTGATTTGTACACATTGCACATGCCATGCATCACAACGTGCAACAAATGGAAGGCAAAGCAACAACAGGACATCAGGTACGCAGCAGAGCACGCAGACACAGCAGGATGCTGGGAAAGATAAGGCAACGCGTTGTGCTGTAGGCAATGCATTGCTTGCAAAGAACACAGCTGATGCTGATCAAAGCCCATGAGGCTACTTCAAACGATACGATCAGCAGCATGCTAGACCGCCTGCCTGATCTGGCAATGCAACTACTTGAGCAGGCCAGCAGTGTGACACTCACCCTCCTTGTCCTGGATCTTGGACTTGACATTGTCAATGGTGTCAGATGACTCCACCTCCAAAGTGATGGTCTTGCCAGTCAGAGTCTTGACAAATATTTGCATGCCTCCACGCAGACGCAGCACCAAATGCAATGTGGACTCCTTCTGGATGTTGTAGTCTGCCAAAGTGCGGCCATCCTCCAGCTGCTTGCCAGCAAAGATCAGACGCTGCTGGTCAGGAGGGATACCTGTGTAGCAAAGACAGCTTCAGTTGATAGTGCCAATTGTCTCTGAGAAGCTATTGGAAGATATAGTAATTGCATAAGTCATGCAATACAGTGCTCAAGAAATGCAGGGCAAGCAACAGCAGGAAATCAAGTATGCAACAGATCACTAAGCGCATTCAACGGCACTCAACTGCAAGAGATGATAGGAAATAAGCTTGTGCTGTACACAATGCGACATCTGCTGATGAACACAGCTGATGTATATCATGGCCCAGAAGCTGCTTCAGGCGTTGCTGCAAAGTGTGTTGCCTGCAATGATTTCACGAACTAGTCATGTAAGCAGGCCAATAAAGTGATACTCACCCTCCTTATCCTGGATCTTGGACTTCACATTGTCAATGGTGTCTGATGACTCCACCTCCAACGTGATAGTTTTGCCAGTGAGGGTCTTGACAAAGATTTGCATGCCACCACGCAGACGCAGCACCAGATGGAGGGTGGATTCCTTCTGAATGTTGTAGTCTGCCAAAGTACGGCCATCCTCAAGCTGCTTGCCAGCAAAGATCAACCGCTGCTGGTCAGGAGGAATACCCTCCTTGTCCTGAATCTTGGATTTGACATTGTCAATGGTGTCTGATGACTCCACTTCCAAAGTGATGGTCTTGCCAGTCAGAGTCTTGACAAAGATTTGCATGCCTCCTCTCAGACGCAACACCAAGTGGAGTGTGGACTCCTTCTGAATGTTGTAGTCAGCAAGAGTGCGGCCATCCTCAAGCTGCTTGCCAGCAAAGATCAGACGCTGCTGGTCAGGGGGAATGCCTGCAGGTATCAACAAGAAGTGAGTGTATGCTCAGCAGACAACTACAATGACTCTGAAGACAGCACGCTTCAACAGTGCAAGCTTTGCATGGTAGACAAAACAGTCTCACTTTCTTACCTTCCTTGTCCTGAATCTTGCTCTTAACGTTGTCGATGGTGTCAGATGACTCCACCTCCAGGGTGATAGTCTTGCCAGTCAGGGTCTTCACGAAGATCTGCATACCTCCGCGAAGTCGCAGGACCAGATGGAGGGTGGACTCCTTCTGGATGTTGTAGTCGGCAAGTGTACGTCCGTCCTCAAGCTGCTTGCCAGCAAAAATCAAACGCTGCTGGTCAGGTGGGATGCCTGCATGACGTCACTAGGGGTTTAAATGTGGCAGGCCACAGTCAAGCAGTACCAAAATGAGTTCACAACAGTGTTTAACACAGGAAAAGACCCAAGGACAACTCGCTTTCACAGCTGCAAGGACTGACCTTCCTTGTCCTGAATCTTGGACTTCACATTGTCAATAGTGTCTGAGGACTCAACCTCCAGAGTGATGGTCTTGCCAGTCAAGGTCTTGACGAAGATCTGCATGTTGAAAGCTGAGAGTTGCTGGGACAGAGGAAAGTTATCAGGGTAAAGTGAAACAGGCGCGCTCGTGTCCGGCTCTATATGAAGCTTGCTGTCCTTCTGTCAGATTCCGGAAGAGTCCAGATTTCCGGCTGACTGAGAGGCAACTGTTCCTCTTCTTGCAAGTCTGGATCCTGGCACTTGTCAGCATATTGAGGCAAGTTGCGGTGGCCATACTTCCCCCTGACTGCTTGTCGGTGATCAAGATGGCTTCGCGGTTTTTCTCTAGAAGTATGTCGGTCTCAAACACGCTTCACGAGGCAGCAGAACTGGGCAACATCGACAGACTGCAGCAGTTTGTTGACGCTGGTAAAGAAATGGGGTATCCTGCTAGAGAGACGCTGAGAAAGCGCGATGATCTTGTTGGTGCAACGTGCCTGCACTATGCCGCCGAGCATGGCCGAACACAGTGTGCAAAGGTGAAGATGGGGATCTGAACACCGCTGTCTGGATCCTCGATACAACATAGCAGCTCACTGTCACTACATGATGTGCAGTGGTTGCTCGATAACGATGTCGAAATATATGCTGCTGACCACTCGGGTGTTACTCCCCTCCATCTAGCCTGCCTGAAAGGTCACATAGAGGTTGTTAGCTTGTTACTGAATCAAGGCTGTGGCACTGAGACAAGGGACAATGAAGGAGATACAGCAATGCACTGGGCGGCCACCAAAGTGAGTCTTTATGTAAAGAGCTTGCAAGCCTCGCAGAGCTGTCTTGACAGTCTTCAGGCAAGACCTTAGTCACATCAGCCAGGTCTTGGACTATGTGCAATGCTGCAGGGTCACACTGAGATTATGCAAATGCTTCGCCAGTTTGGAGCCCAGGTCGATGTCACAAACAATGCTGACTGGACTCCGCTGCACAGATCAGCCTACTGTGGCTTTTCAGAGACTTGCGAATGGCTGATGAACAATGCAGTCAGCTTGCATTCAGTCAACAAGTGAGATCGCTAGCTTGAGGCAATCACAGCAATGCAGTGATGTATGACAGCCCATCATCAGCAAGCCTCTCTCATGCAACACTCGGCAAAGTTGCTTTTCGCTGCAAATTCTCATCATAACGGCAGCGTTATCTCATGTGCCTAATCGTACGTGAGCTATGCTGGTGTATATGCGGCCTGTCCATGACGTGTCCAGTTTGCTGTTGGCGCAACCTGTTCCAGTGTGTATGTAAGACGACCTGTAGCGGTTTGCAGGGAGGGTAACACTGCCCTGCATCTGGCTTGTCAGAGCAATCAGCTGAAAGTGATTGAGGTGCTGCTTCAATGGGGCGCCAGAGCAAACATGACCAACGCCAGCGGCTTTGCTCCGGTGAGTCATTTTCACTGGTCAAACAGATTGCCTGGTGATGTCGCCATTCAGTTTGTCTTGTTGTAGTTGCTGGTGTTGTCTGGTGTTGCTGGTGTTGTGTTGTGTTGTGTTGTGTTGTGTTGTGTTGTGTTGTGAGGCTTGGTCCCAAACAATTTGTGTTGTTTGAGACAAAGCCTGCTTGGATTTAGCCCCCAAACAGACTGCTCTCAAGTTGCTATTTGTGCAGCTGTGATAGTGCCACTGCGAAAGAAATGGATGCAAGGCAAGGCGTGCCAGTGTGCTTCAGTGTGTCCCACAGAAATGGCAGGCACCAGTGTTACGTATTGATATAAAGGCTGCTCACATGATCTTATTGCGGTAAAACAGCAGCTGTGGCACAGCAGAATGCCAGCCTGTGCTGAGGGCAACACCAGCGGATCTTGCTGCTCATGATGTGTTGGCATGCAGGTAGACATGACAGGCATTGACGCTGTGCAAAAGGTGATGGAAGAGTTTGCGCCCGACACGCCAAAGAGGCGTACACTGCAAGAGCGCAAGGCCATGCTGGCTAAGGGCAAAAGGTGGGCACCACCCACTTGTAAACTTTTTTTGTTTTCTCATCGCCAGCATTCTACTGCAGAACAACAGTGAGCAGCTGTTAGAATATTGGAAGTGCATTCATGGCAGATGCCCTTGTTTGGAGCTGGCAATGTTATACATTTCTGTCCCCAGTTGCATGTGGTGAGCACGGTAGACGCATGGCATCTGTGCTTTCTTAACGCTGGCAGTCTCATGCACTTCTGTTTCAGGTTGGGCATACTCAGGACTGCAGATACTCAGAGCAGCTGTGCTTGCCTAATGCTGACATTCTCATGACCTTCTGTCTCAAGTTGAGCGTTCACAGAATTGCGACAACTCGTTACAGCTGTACTTGCTTGACACTGGCAGTCTTATGCCCGTCTGTCTCAATAAGAATACATTCAGGACTGCAGAGACATGTGCTTTCTCGAAAACGTCCAACGAAGCATGTTGAGGATACCAGTCATATGTGTTTCATATTGGATGCATGTTTCATACATTGGCATGTGCAGGTGGAGCTTCCTGAGGCGTGACATTGCACCTGCAGCAGCAGTCACCAGTGATGCCACAAAGCAGCCCAAGTAAGCATCTCTAAGTTCGAAGCTCGGTCATGCTTCTTCAGTCCTGCTGCTCCTGCTAGCTTTTGTTCAAGTGTGGGAGCAGCTTTCGTTGAGCATGAGGCACTGTGGTTATGCAAAACAATTCATGGCCAGAGCTCATCAATTTTGAAAATGAGAAAGGTTGTGCTGCCAGTTGAGTCAAACATAGAATTCTTCAATTCTGCAACACTCCTATTGAGCAGCTCTTGCCGACGTGGTCTGCTCTTGAGCAATGCAAGTGGTGCCAATCAAGTCAGGCGTGATTCTGACTTTGCATCACTGATGTCGAGCAGCTTTGCAGCCATTCTTTGCGTGCAAGTGAAATGACTTGTGAGCATGTGCAGTTTGCAGTCTCTCACGGATGCATAAGGCAAAAAGAGCGCCTTCACAACTTCATTCCTTCTGCTGTTAATAAAATAGCTGATGCTGTTGTCAGCTGAAATCAGGCAACACGGCGCGTGAACAGCCCATACAACAGTCTTGCCTTGACTTCAGCACTGGTCAATGTCTATGGACATTCCTTTGCACAGAAATTGATTGTCCCCGAAATTTAGCCAAGTCGGTCACAGTGGAGTAAATAGCAATCGTTACCTCTTCCAATGGAATGAGATTCAAAGTCACTGGAGCGGTACGTTGATGGTCACTGCAATGCAGGCCATCTCCCAGGCGGCGCACCAGTGATGGCTTTCCCATGGGATTGACAGACTCGCCCATGCGGATTGACCAGCCAACCATATATGAGGTATGCTCCCACTGTTGATGCCTTAGACATGTATGACACTAGTCACTGCTGTGCAGGTATGCATCACATATGCAAATGCAGCAATTGCGTCCTGTTTGCAGATTGTCGGTGCATGCGGCCCATTTGGTACGTAAGGACCATCTTGCCTTCTGTAGTTTGAGCTTCTGCCATGCGTTAGACTGCAAATTTCAGATGGCTGGAGCTGTATTGCAGCTTGCACTAATGGCCACATGAGGTCAGCAGTGTGAGCAGCGTGTCGCTTGCACTAATGGTCACATGAGGTCAGCAGTGTGAGCAGCGTGTCCCATGTCTGTGCAGGATGATGAAGAAGACACGTCCATCTTCAACATGGGCATAGCGCTTGACGCAGCAGGCACAGATGCCGTGTTCAACTTTGGCCCAAACCCAGGGCCAACTGCAGGCAGCACCTTCACCACGCACCAACAGCAGCAAGCTGAACAAGAGCTGGCTGAGAAGCGCATGAGTCAGATGCAGCTCACAGACCTGAGTGCTGCACCTCAGAGAGCGACAATGGGCGCCTCAGACATGGTGAGCGCTCACTTTGGCATCTATTGCTATTGTGTGAAGGACAAAAGGCTGGGTGTGGACTAATTGTAGAGCCCACACAAGACTGTGCATCACATGTGGCATGAGTCCGATGCAGCTCACAGACCTGAGCACTGCACCTCAATGAGCGCACCATGGGAGCATTGGATATGGTGAGTGCTCACCTTGGCATGCACTGCTGTTGTGTGACTGTCAATACCAATCAGACCTTTTGGAGGGCCCAACCTAGAACTGTGGGTCACATGTGACATGAGTCAGGTGCAGCTCACAGACTTGATTGCTGCACCTCAATGCAGTGGGAGCCTCTGAGCGTTCATTGTAGCTTGGAATGCTGATGTGTGACTGACAGTATCTAGGCAGTAGACTTTCTGGGCAGCCCCACACCAAGCTATTTGTCATATGTGGCACGCATGTGGCATGTCACAGCTGCTGAGACATTGACAATGCATAGTCCTACCAACCACACCAAGGTGGTCAGATACTGCAGGCACGACTCATTGCATGCATTGCTAGCTTGTCTTCGACAAGGTGTGATTACAGCGGATGCCTCAGATCACTTGAGGCGTGACATGCATTGCTGGCATATGATGAGCACATTCTGTTATAAGTGAACTACGATGGGCCCTCAACCGTGTTCACTGGGATGCCACTCAGATGTTCTCTGATGTGGTAATGTCTGCAACATAGCACTGACACCAGGTTTATGCAAATGCCAACAATTACTATGATGTGAGGTTTGGTGTGGTCTGTAGCTGAAGCCATATCTGTTGCATGTCAGCTGTGTAACCGCTCACATGTTCACTGGGATCATCGCGTGCGTTGTCAATGTTGTACCTAACTATGCACCGAGTTTGCCTTGTGATTGAGCATGGTGCACGTCCTGTGAGCCTTCGCATCAGACAACATGCCACTGGGAGGATGTTGGCTGTATTTCAATGTAGGCACTGTGTCAAGCAAGTCAAATTTCACTTTCGTGGTGGCTAGGTTAAGTTTATCCATGAACGTTTATGTGCATCACCAGGGTGTCAGGTCAGACATTATGCCAGCATGCAGATGCCTGCATACACCAGGGTGCCTGCACAGTCTGCATCTCTTGCTTCTGATCATAACAGAAACCTGACTGCTAACTACTAAACTCCAAGCACTGTGTTCAATGCTTGTCTTGCTCTACAGAGGATACGAGTTCCTAGAAGATCTACAAGGGACGCACCCAGCAGTACATCCAGTCGAGAGTCCACCTCTAGAACTAGTAACAAGTCAGACATGACGCCTTGGTCTGATACAGACATGTCAAAACGAGCATACAGTCGTAAAGGGACCACCAGCTTCAATGTGCGATGATGATCTGCAATTTTTCCAGTCAAGATTTCGCTAGTCCTAAATAGCACCGAGTCTGAAACAGCTAAGCAACACTCATTGTTGCAGCGAGTTGACGCTTTTTCAAACAAGTAAATCGCGTCTGCAGCAGCTTAGCAGGCCACCCTAGGCAACAAAAGCAGTTGATTGGCAACATGAACACACGCACACAAACCCATGCAACTGCCTGTCCTTGCTGTCAAATTTAATGTAATTGCTTTGGAACATTTTAAATCATGCAAAATACCACTAGAAACCCAAACAGGAGGCTGGCGCTCAGTGCACAGAGCATTCTGCCAGACTGCTTCTGCTCGTACAGGCTCCCGTTATGTTGCCAACCGATGTTAACTTTTAGTCCTTCCTGAACCTACTACTCCACAGTGCAGGCAATGTCCTCTTCACTACACCATGGCTCTGCCAACAGCATCCCTGAGGCGTCTCAACACATGGACTTGACTTGAGTGAGTCAAACAGAGTGCTACTGCAGAGTGCAAGCACTGTCTTTGTCACTGCTGTATTAGCTCAGGGTTTCTGCTCACATATTGGTGTGCTGCAACATGACTTTGTTGACGACACCCTAGGACTCCTTATCCGGGATGGCCAAATGCTGAAAAAGTGAACTACAAACTGCTGCTCATAAAGCTTCTCCATCCCCCGGCCCCCTCTCTTCCTCAAAATGGCCAAGAAAACAAAAAGCCAATTGTGGGCTGCTGATCACAAAATACCTCACTGCACCATGACTTTGCCAACAGCACCCCTCAAGCGACCCAGCAGCTCTGTGTTGACGCCTGACTCCCTAGAGAGGGCCACCCGCCCTGTTCTGGCAACCTCAAGAATGCCTGCAGCCACAAACATTGACCATTGCCACACAAAGAAGCAGCAAGCCTGCTGTATAAATGTACGCTCCAGCGTCAAACAGTGCTTTGATGATGCAGCTGACAATGTCTTTGAATAAGCGCAGAGGAGCATCTGGAGTGCTGCAGCAACAAATATATACCGTGTCTACTACAGGCTGGCAGCAAGCCTGCTTTGCAACTGCCTGATCTGATGTCAAAGAATGCTTGAAAGATGCCGCTGACGGTGTCCTTGCACAAGTGGAGTGCAGCAGTATTTCTGAGAATGCTGTAAAGATGCAGCTGACGAAGCATTTGCATTTTTCATGCACATAAATGAGACCGCGTGCTTGTAAGGCTTGCAGGCCTTGCTAGGTACATGGAGTCAGCAAGCAGCTGTCTGTGAGCAACCTAGTCTGTATACATACCAAACCATTCCAAATGCATTGATGAAGAGGGTCTCAACTTCCACTGTTGCATCAGCAATTGTGCAACCCTTCCATACAGCAAGTGCGTTTTGTCAATTGCGGTGATGGGTCCTCACCGTAGGGTTCTAGTAGGTCTTGCACTGCCCGCATCTTTTGCTCCTTCCCTTGAATCTCAAGAGTGATGGTGGTGCGTGACACATCACAGATGTTGCCATGGAAAATTTCAGCCAGGTCAATCAACTCCTTTCTCTCGGAAGGCCGACATCGGCACTTGATGAGCATCAGCTCTCTTGTGATGAACGGCAGATCTGATAAGTCTGTCACGCTGTGCACATGTATCAACTTGAGCAGCTGCTTGATGACTTTACTGCTGCTTTCGCGACTGCCTGGGATGACTGTTGTGATACGTGACAGCTCTGCTGACTCACAGTTGCCCACTGCTAAACTCTGCACATTGTAGCCACGCCGCGCTAGCACACCAGTCACCTGCATGTGCAAAGGGTAGGTCACTGTTGAAGCATATCTTGATGCTCCTGTTTGCTGGGACTCAATTTCTGCGCAAAACTTCTGCTTTCACTACTCTCTGTTTTGCTGCAGTCTGATGCATTGTACATCCTTGCACAGAAATGCATTTGGGAGAAGTGCATGTCTCTGCACGTAAGCCAAAGCGCTTTGGCCAGCCTGTGCAGCGTGTTGAATTGAGCAGACCAATTGAGGCAGGCATATGGTGCATGTGCTTGCAAGGGACTGGCTGTGCTAGCAGTCATACGAACATACTCAATGCAGTGCGGCTCTGGGCTTGTGCTGCAAGCCCACAAGATGCAGAGCCTGTTACAAGTTGATTTGGCAGCGTGCCCACTTGCTGCTATGTGCTGTTGAAACATGCTTTGCTTGGCACTTGACCAGCAGGAGGTTTTGCAGAAATAAGTCCAACAACACCTACAATGATAAGACCAGACTTGGGTAAATAAGCCCTAGCACTTTAGAGAGCTAAAGTATGTGCTCATTGCTGCTGTACTCACGACTACCTACCTCATTTAGTACACCGGCCTTGTCTTGCACCACTATGGACAGCGTTCTAGGCTGAAATTCAGAATTGCCGCTCTCATACGCTGCATCCAGCACATTGATCGCATCCCATACGCCTGCACACATACAGCGCTTGAGACACAGTTTACACTCAATAATGCTTTGTGAATGAAAACTATATGCACAGGTACTTCCAGTAGCAGACATCAAGCAGGATTGTCTGAATTGTCATTCTGATTTGTTGCAATTAGTGAGATTAGTTCAAATTTGAGTGATGCTCATGACAACACAATTCTGAAATTGTGGAGTCAATTTGACACAGCAATACTTCTGCAGAGCCACATTCACAAAGATTTATGCACAACGCTGACCTGCTTTGTCATTTCCACCAGAGACATATACATCCTGCCCCTCATCAACACCACGCTCAACACCTGCTGCAGCAGCCTCCGCCCCGTTGCCATGATTACTACCATTGTCCCTGTCAGCTTCTGCAGCAGCTGCTCGCGCTTGGCCGTGTTGCCTTTGCTCCCTCATCTGTTTGGCCTGTCCGTCTCCCCAACCCCCTATGTCTAGCAGCGCCTCACCACGCTTCAGACAAATTTTGCCAGTGCGTGCAACTTCTGCGATGTTGAACTTGCCAAGTGCTCTTTGCAGTGCTGTGGTCTGCAGCAGAACACAGCGTGCTTCAGGCTAGAGTGCATGCTGTTGAGCTAGAGTGCATGTAGTGCATGCTGCGTTCTCTGACAGATCTTGCTTGGGCAGCCATGTCTGTAACATGGAACTTGCTCAAGGCTCTTTGCAGAGCTATTGTCTGTAGCAAAGCAACATACGTGGTAAGTCAAATCAGGCACAGTGCATGCTCCAGACAGATCTTGCCAGTGCTGGCCGCCTCTGCTGTGTTCAATTTGCCGAGTGCAGAGCTGTTGTCTGCTGGAAAGCAGTAAAGAAAGCATGAGCCAAATCAGGCGCAAAGCATGCTGGGCCCATTGGCAAGCGTTGCCGTGCCTAGGTAGCTCTGCAATGTTGAACTAGCCCAAGGCTCTCTGCAGAGCTGTTGTTTGCAGCGCAGCGGTACATATGGACTCGAGATTTGGACACAGTGCAATCCGTGTCAGAAACTTTTCCATGTAGGCACACGCAGGCACTCACTTGTGACTGACGTGATCATAATGATCCCCATCAAGAACACCATCAACACTAGCTTGCAGCAAGGATAGACAAAACCTTGCTGCATTCCCACAAGCGTAAGCAGACATGCATTTGGAGCCCTTCACCCTCTCTGTTCATGAAAACGCTTAAAAATGTTTGCACAGACAGCAGGACTGGGTAATCAATGTTTGCCTTACCTTGCCAGCATCACCAGTGACAGCAACAGTAAGGGTCTTCTCTGACACATCCACAACTCGGGCTCTGAATACATCCACCAGCTGCATGACTTCTGCCCTAGCAGGGCCTGGCGGCACCCGTAGCTTCATCAACACCAGCTCACGCTCTGCACAACCCAGAAAGTTTGTTACTTGCATAGCACCTACGCTAGCTGCCACTAAGAAGTTGGTACTGTCCAGAGTTACAGTTTTCAGCAGAACAGTGCTTCAAACCGCTGGTACTGTTGAGGCTGCAGCATTGACAATTTGCAAGCAACACATGCAGATGAGCATCTTTTGGGGTGATGCTGCATGCTGCTGAGTTGTCCTCGTTGGAGCTTGCCTTGTGAGCACATCCAGCAGCAACTAGATCGATACAGGGATCATCACTCATGAGCACAGTCAGTCAAGGTGGGTCGAGCTGCACACCTACTCTGTTGGCAAGGCTGATGTCCTCAACATACTTCACCTTCACTAGCTTAGCCAGCTGCTTTGCCAGGTTGCCCTGTATGCATCACAACAAGACATCAAACGCATGACAGCCAGACATAGACAGTGATGAGTATTGTGGCTCTATCCACGCTCAGAAGGCGTCTCAGAATGCACTACAAGGTCGATGCATTGTGCCAAGCTTCTTGCCTTTGCAAAGCAGCGCGGGCACAGCATCAAGTCTGTAATGGAAAGAGGCACAAAGCGACAGTGTTGGGCTCATGCAGCTCTGTACAATGTCCCTTGTATTGGACGCACAACGCTGGAACACAAATAAGTGGTCTATCGTTCTTTGAAGATCAGGGGACGGCCCTACCACTGCATGATCTGTGCCTTCCATCACTATTGTAAACAAAGCCTTGTCAATGTTCAATCCAACAGCTAAGGACTCAATGTTGGCTCCTGCAGAACAAAATCAACTCGACCTGACCCCACATACCATGCTGAGACCAGAACTATTGATGTTTGTTTGCGAGGACATAGTCATGTGCACATTGCACTGTGCTGTG
Organism: Trebouxia sp. TZW2008; assembly: GCA_002118135.1. Classification (NCBI taxonomy): domain Eukaryota; kingdom Viridiplantae; phylum Chlorophyta; class Trebouxiophyceae; order Trebouxiales; family Trebouxiaceae; genus Trebouxia; species Trebouxia sp. TZW2008. The sequence continues at coordinate 185,414 of BDIU01000033.1, read as the reverse complement.
AAGGGCCTGCCTCTGCGTGCAAAGACTCCACATATCCTATTAATCATGCCAGATTCATCAGCAACAAACACAGAGAGAATGTGCTTTGTTACTCCGGCTTCTAGTGGCTCTGGCTCATATACATATACATCGTAACCTTCCTGCACGCGACACAAGTTCCATCAGTGACACAGCAATCCACTTCCTGTTTGCGACATGATCATGGTCATGCAAGCATTGCACTGACGTGGCAGCGCAAGCATCTGTAAGGCCTCTTGCCTGGCCTGCAGTCGAAGCTTCTGCAGTGTTTGCCTCTGTGGCCGCTGCTGTCTGCAGGCCAAATGACACGGTGAACGGCTGATCTCAAGGTCTGCCAAACACAAGCGAGGCTTTACTCGAGAGCACCTGCAGAGGTGGGTTGCGAGGTGCACTTCGGCTTGCTACCTGAGACGGTAATCTTCGGCTCGAGAGCTTTGATGCACTTTGAGGGCCATTACGAGCAGACTGCCCTCTGGCGAAGCCATGCACAGTGTGGCTACGACCCGTCGGCGCACATGTCAAGGCAGCTTGGGACGGCCTAGCGACGCTCGAGGCAAACACCGTTGGCGCCGGGGGGCGGTGCAATACATTGGATGCGTGACTCACGGGAAAAGCCATGTTGCGGTTAACGGCAGTTTTTACAGACGGCAAAGTTGCACAAAGTTACAAAGCTGCACAGACCTTGCCAGGCTCCGAAACCAGCAGCTGCGTCTGCTGCTTCTTTAGTAATCGCGCAAGTGCCTCGGTCAACGGTCAACTGCTCAAAGCATTGCGATCGCCTCGACGTGCTCGTTGTGGTCAAACATCTGCCACGGGTTGACGCATGGTTCTGGGCATATCGGGGTTATATTGGGCTTCAGACTGACCGCGGCTGCCCACGCATCGGTTCCAGGTCTGCGCCTCATAACCGCCAACCACAACTGCAACCATGCGAGCACAAGACGCGATGACGGTGAGACTTGGCGTCGACGTTGGCGGCACGAACACCGACGCCGTCGTGTTGCACGGCAGCAAAGTGAAAGGCGCTTTTAAACATGGCACCAGCAACGACGTCGTGTCGAGCGTGCAAAAGGCAATCACTGCAGCGTTGCAGAGCTGCTCCACAGGTTCGACACTGAAGTTCGTGCGCGGTTCGAGTCACTTGGTCGTTTAAATGCATGATACTGATCTTGCTTGCAGATGCGAAAGATGTGTCTGCCTGCATGCTGGGCACCACTCACTTCGTCAACGCTTGCGTACAACGGACAGGCCTGGCGGAGGTTGCCGTGTTCAGGCTTTGCGGACCGGCCACTCACGCTTTGCCGCCCTTCTGTGACCTGCCTGGTGAGCTCAGAGACATAGTCGGAGGCCAGTACGAGCTGCTCGATGGTGAGCAGATGACAGCGCTGGCATGTCACGATGACAAGGCTAGTCTGCTGGTGAATCTCTAGGCGTCCTGTTGGCAGTGTATTTTTGAGCTGCTCGGTTGCTCAAAGCTGACCTGGGTTGCTCAAATCTGACCTGCATTGCATTGCATTGCCAGAAACATTGGAGCTACTGACATGCGATAGTACCTGACATAAGTGTCAATTCATGCCATGCAGGCGGACTTGAGTATGACGGAGGGACTGAGATCAGCCCTATCTACCCAAAACAGATACAACGGGCAACTGCCAAGGCGCTGTCAGCTGGCATCACGTCAGTTGTTGTCTCTGGCATTTTTGCACCAGTCAATAGTTCACAAGAGGAAGCTGCTGCTGCAATTATCAAGGAGCATGGGAAAGGTAAGATCACAGCCTTGGCAATGCACATAGCTGAACAGTTTGAAAACAAAACATCTCACTTACACATTCTAGCACAGGAGCTAGATGTGCATGGCTCAAGTCATGTTTGAGCCACAGAGGTATTGACTGAACATCATGCACTGCATGGCGGAGCATGCTGTTATTCATCCATGCACTGCATGCACCGCCATGCTCATTGCATTTCGTTTGGGCCATGCATTGCACATGGCACATTGCGCAGGGTCAAGGCGGGCTGCCATGATGAGACGCAACATCAAATCATAGATGGCCACCAACACCAGTGTAGTATTGTTGCAGTGCAGGCGAGGTACATGTCACCATGAGCCACAGCTTTACTGAGCTAGGCCTGCTAGAAAGGGAGAATGCTGCTGTGATGAATGCATGTCTGCAACCCCTGGCAGATCAGATCATGCCATCTCTGTCAACCGCTTTGCAAGGTGTGTTTCATACCATTTCAACAAGACTGAGCAAAGCGCACACAGTGCCTTATGTTGATGTGCCCTGAGCTGTACTATGTGTGTTTGCAACTGCTGTACACAACACATATACATAAAAACGCAAACTAGAGGGGCTCACAGGCCTTGCTAGGTACGTATCTGCTGTGGGCCCCAAGATGCGATCATCTGCTGTTTCAAAGGCTAGATGTAGTGCTGTATTCAGCACACCTGTCATGAGCTGGGACTTTTCCTGTGGCTGAGCTTTGCACGTGGTTGCAAGTGCTGTGGTGATCAAACTGTCAGCTTGTTGCTGTATAATGGTAGATGTAGTGCTGTCATTAGCACATCTGTCATGAGCTGGGACTCTTCCTGTGGCACTGAACACATGAGTTGCCATCCACCAACTTGCCTGCAGCACAACAGACGCAAGCAAAGAAAGCGCACTCCAAGCTTCTAGCACTGCCGGCATTACTCTGTAATGCTGATGTCAGCACTGCCCGCAGCAGTAGCTGCAATAGATTTCCCTAAATACTGCATGTCAAAGGTTTAATGCTGTGCAGGTCTTGGGCTGCATGCCCCTTTGTACCTGACAGGCAATGATGGGACGCTGATGAGCGCTGAGAGGGCTCAACAGCTGCCTTTGCACACCTTCCAAAGCGGCCCTGTTAACTCCCTGCGAGGCGCTGCACAGCTGTCTGGCCTGTCAGGTGCTGAAAGACTGTCTACCCACTGCCTTCTCCTCCTACCCATGGTGTGCTCCCCAGCTTGCTGCTATTGAAACCATGCAAAGCAGCTACACCACATACGGCTGTCAGGCCTGTCAGGTACTGTAGGACTGCCTACCTACTGCTGTTAGCCCCTATCCAGAGTGTGCTCACCAGCTTGCTGCCCAAGAAATCATGTACAGGAGACACACTACACACAGCTGTCAGGCTTGTCAGGTCTTGTAGGACTGCCTGTCCACTGCTGTTTGCCCCTATCCATGGTGTAGTCACCAGCTTGCTGCTCATGCAATCATGTACAAATGACATATCATGCACAGCTGTCAGGCCTGTCAGGTACTGTAGGACTGCCTGCCCACTGCGTTTTGACTCTATCCATGGTGTACTCACCAGCTTGCTGCCCATGAAATCATGTACAGGAGACACACCATGCCCAGCTGTCAGGCCTGTCAGGTACTGTAGGACTGCCTGCCTACTGCTGTTTGCCCTTATCCGTGGTGTAATCACCAGCTTGCTGCTCATCAAATCATGTACAGAAGACACACCATGCACAGCTGTCAGGCCTGTCAGGTACTGTAGGACTGCTTGGCCACTGCGTTTTGTCCCTGTTCACAGTGTCTCTACCCGCCTGCTGCTATTGAAACCATGTACAAAAGCCATATCATGCACAGCTTTCAGGCCTGCCAAGTGCTGCTGCACTGTTCCCATTTGAACTTGGCCCTTAATTGAGTGTGTTGTTCTTGCATGCTCGACTTGACATGTTGCAGACAGCATTGTTGTGTACATTGGAGGAACCACAGCGGACGTGGGAGTGCTGCAACAAGGCTTCCCAGTTAGCTCGTCAAAAGCTGGAAAGTTTAGATGTCAAAATCTGATGTTGCAGATGGCATGGTGGTAGATATCGGCGGTGCCACAACAACGTGGGAGTGCTGCAACAAGGCTGTCCTCAGCCAGCTTCCACAGAAGTACAGCTTGCAGGATCAATCAACGCAAGCCTGACATCTTCAGCATTGTTGCTTCCCTGCTTGACAACTTGGAGTTTGACATTGCAGATGGCATTGTGGTGGACATTGGAGGTACCACAACAGATGTGGGAGTGCTGCAGCAAGGCTTCCCAAGAGGCCAGCTTCCAGAAGCACAGCTTGCAGGCGTCAGAATCAACCAACGTGTGCCTGACATCTTCAGCATTGGTATGTCATTGTTTGTCAGTAACTTTTTGCCAATGTCAGAGCTACCTGTTGGTCCTGCAGACAATACCTACTTATGCACTGCACATCGTGCCAGATAGCATTGGGTTGGTTTACACAAGCACCTTCCTGTAACTGGGGTCTACCTTCAGCATGGGTTGTTTATTGTTTGACAAGCACTTGCTTGAAATTGGCAAGGCTACCTGGGTCCTCAGCGCATCCTCAGCAAGCAGTTGACTGCATGATACTCTAATCAGGCACAATCAAGCACGCTCAACTGAAAGTCTGATTCTGGTTCTGACTCTGCCCTTGCTTCTTAGTCCTTCTGTCCTCTGCATTAAGGCAATCTTTTAGGGCAAGGCTCTCAGTCCTTTTGCCCCAGACTTTGCTGCAGGTCCCTTGGTCCTTACGTTGTGTACCTTGCTGCAGCTTTCTCAGTCTTTCACTTTTGTGCGTTGCTGCAGGGTTGGGAGGTGGCAGTATTGTTAGATGGCATGAGGGCAAGTGCACTGTAGGGCCAGACAGCGTTGGCAGTCAGCTTACCACCAGGTGCAACAGTCAGATTTTGCTGGCAAACTCGGTCTGTAAAGATGATGTGGGTTTGCATGCACTAATGTATCCTGCAGCCATGCTGCTTGACATGTTGTCCTGCATCAATGTCTACGAAAGATGTAGATGGTCATACTGCATGACATGCACCCTGCACAGAAGGTGCATCTGTCGCAAATGTCCAACTCCACTGCTGATGCAATCCTGCTCAGTCCCTGGCAGTATTTGTTGTTTTTGCTTGCAATTCAAGCTTTGGTGTCTCTCCATGAACGAGAAGTAGCAATGGAGAGATGCGTCGCATCATTGGGCATTACTGTTTTGTTCACCGACAGTGCATATGTTGCAACCATCTGCCTTCTCAAGAAGTGCTGCCTCACAACACATGAATGTAGAGCTGCCTTGGATCATCTGTTCTCAATTTTGATGCTTCTGCTGCTGCAGGGCCTTGGTGTTTGGAGGCAAGACTTGCACCGCAACAGATGTTGCAGTCAGGCTAGGCAAGATGCAGCTAGGCAAACAAGAGCTGGCAGCAATGAGTACGCCTTAAACCTCTGCTTCATCTCCCTGCCCTGCCCTGCCCTGCCCTGCCCTGCCCTGCCATATCATGTGGTCAAGTATGTTGCAGGGTAGTCCATGCCACATCCGCCCACTGACATGCAAATGTGTGAACCTTTTCAGCTTACTGTGCCTGCTGGATGTCAGACTGCTGTGCCTAGCTGCACGTCACTGCTGTCCCTCTTGAATCAAAAACACATTGGCTTTGCTGCAACTATGCCAAAGTCTATGTGTGTCCATTGCCTGGCACTTGATTGGCATACATCAGCTGGATTGTTTTGCTGCCACTCCAGCTGTGGGCTGTGCTGCTGCAGTGCTGTCTGAGCAGGGTGCGCAGCAGGCATGGGACGTCATGCAACACATGCTGCAGCGGTGTATTGACCAAGTGAAGACCTCACCAGGTGTTCATGCAACCTCAGCTGCCCCTGGCTAGCAATGCTGACTAAGTGCAATGCTGACAAAGTGCAATGCTGACTAAGTGCAATGCTGACAAAGTGCAATGCTGACTAAGTGCAATGCCGACTAAGTGCAATGCTGACCAAGTGCAACATTGCTGTCACAGTGTGGATTGATCGCTGAGGCCTAGTTGACTTGCAGCTATCGACTTTTAAGTATTGACTTGCAAGCACAATCAGGAAACAGCATAATTGCTTCATCACATTCTTCTACCCACACGCACAGACAGCAGCTGTCTGCAATGGAAGCAACGCATTACAACAGCTGCGACAGGATATGGCATGTTACATTGACAACATACTGTCAGGCAGCAGTATGATGGAAACCCCTGTGCCCTCCAAAATCTATAACAGGAGGCTTTGGCATTGCATGATTGACAGAATGGCACATTCTGTCATTGCAGAGGCCTGACAAAAGCAAATGCGACATGCAGATGGTATTGTTGTGATTGTCAATGACATGCTGTCAGGCAGTGACTTGATGAAAGCAGATAACATGTTTTGCAACTGACATTCTTGTGAATTTCAATGACATGTTGCTGGGCAGCGCCTTGAGAAAAGCATGTGCATGTTGCTGCAGGTGATGTTCCTGTGATTGTGGTTGGAGGTGGAGCAGGGCTGTGTGAAACAGCCCTGAAAGGTGCATCCAGGATCATCAAGCCTCTCCATGCTGATGTGGCAAATGCAGTTGGTGCAGCCATACCTCAGGTGCATGATGACTTGAAGTGCCTGTTGCGCTTCATAATTTTGAGGTTTTGATGCACTGAATCAATTTTGCATTCATGTGCATCTTGTGATCTCTTGCGACATTAACGAGAGAGTATCTGCCACAGCAACATACCGTTTGGATCATATGAAGGCTTGGCTTGCTGCACAGCTGTGCGACGTTGAGTGACGTGCATTCACATGCAAAGTCTGTGTTTGTAACAGGGCATGCTTCATTCCAGCATATGACTGAATCATGCTCCAACTTTGCTGGTCTGACCCTGGTCGTCATGGCGCGGGCACCAATAGGCATTTGCACAAGGCAACAGCAACTGCAAGCTATTCGTGAAGGTGACATGCCATGACATGACAGTCATCATGAATGCTCACATCAGCTCATCATATCTGCACTTCAGCTGCACAGGTCAGTACGAGTGTGACAATGCAAATGTAGCAGTGCTTCAGTGTGAAGGTTGCAGTGCAAGAGTAACAGTGCAATCTCAACGGTGTGAGTATAACAGGTGAGCGGTACGATAGATGGCGTCTTCAGGATGGGCCCAGAAGGGCAGCACCGCTCAGTCAGGCTTGCAGAGGCCCAAGCAGCTGCTCATGCCAAAGCTGTGCAAGCTGGTGCTGATCCGTCAACATGCAAGGTGAGGCACACCTGCTAACCTTCCAAAATATACCTACAGTGTCTGCCCATGTACATGACTGTCAAGCATGTTTTTGGGATCATATTTCTGCTATTGCAACCTCTAGCTTCAGATACCTCAAAAAGCAGCAAGCACAAGCGGCTAAATGCTCAATGGCTACAAAGCTGCCGTTGATGATGTTGCGGAATCTCATCATTTTGTGTGACTGAACAGTCGGTCCCGCTATCATGATGCTCACAAGAAGCTGCATCGGCAAGACGACACATGGGCCGCACACTTTGGCGCCTGTTCAACAAGGTACCATCTACTATGCCATCATCACCGTCAGTTGGACTTTCACTAGCAACAGTATTGCTGTTCTTGTCATTGGAGGCCTTTTTGTATTGCTTTGCATTACAGGTGGTGGCTCTAGATGAGGTACCTTTGGCATATCTGCCTGGAGGGGTGGTCAGACTGCATGTTCAAGTTGTTGGTGACATACACATGGCAGCACATAGTGCAGAACACCACACAGTGCAGCAGTTGCCTCAGCAAGCAGCAGATCAACAGCTGCCAAATCAGCAGCAGCTGACTCAGCATCACCCAATTCAGCAGCAAATGCCTCAGCAAGGTTCACATCAGCAGCATGAGCCGGAGCAACAGCAGCAGCAGCAGCAGCAGCAGCAACAGCAGCAGCAACAGCAGCAGCAGTCAATTCAGCAACCACCAAATCAGTCACAACCAACTCAACAAGATTTGTATCAGCATCTCCCTACTCAGCAGCAAATCCAATCAGATCAGCAGCACACGGCTAAGTCACAGTCTTCTCGACCACAATCAGATCAACAAAAGTTGATGCTGCAGCAGCAGCAGCAGCAGCAGCAAAGGCAGCAAGTAAATGAAGCCACACAAAACCAAACTCAACCTTCAGAGACTGCAAATGCGACCTTGTCAACCCCCAGATCTGCTACACCGCCTGCCCCCACTCCTGCAAGAGACGGCGTTGCAGCAGAGCCTGTGACTGCAGGAGAACATCAAACTGGGTGGTTGGTGACAGAAGCGCATGTGGAGGCTCTAGCCATAGGTGGGCTTTACATGGCATCATGTGATGCTTACTTGTCAGCTGCATATTGTTGACAGACCTGCAGCAGAGCCCCTAAATTCTGCCAAGCTTGGTGACTCTGAAGCTGGGTGTCTTATTACGCATGTGGAGGCTCTTGCTATAGGTGGGGCACAACTGGAGTAAATGATGCTACTGCTGTACAGTACTGTCTGGAGGTGCTATAACTACACCAGAATGGGCAGTTGTCCAGATGACTCAGGGAGGGCAATATGCATCACTCATAACAGCAGCTGCATGCTAGTGACACATCTGCAATGACACGTGTGTACAGACAAATGTCATCCAGTGCCATATGTGAATGGGTGCAGACAACTCAGCATGCATGCGTCAGTCAATAGCCGAGACAGCTCAGCCTCTTCATTTTGCTATAGTTTGTCTGTTGTGAGACAAACAGGCACGCGAATAATGCAGGCTGTGGTATTCTTGGATGTGGAGGCGGTGGGAGTTGCCACAGAGCTAAGCTGAAGCTGCTGCAATCATTAGACAGGCAAGTGTCATTGCTGACACTCATCTTCCTGCTGCTTAGTTTCACTTGTCATCCAAAAGCTCTGGGCTTAGTGTCACGGCAGATGCTCAGTGGACATGTTGTGAGCTATCAAAGATACTGTGAGTGTATGGCATAACTGCTATCAGGGTTGACGGCAAATCTGTACATGCCAGCCTGGCTGGTAGTAGTCATCCTAGTATTCACAATGATAGTCCAACGTTGAAAGTTACACAAGTGTCATGTCATCAATTGCAGCTGCTGTGATACTGCATGTGAGACCCCTTGTTGCTACCTTAACCTGTCCCTCAGTTCCCACAGGCCTTTTGCATCAAGGTGCCCTTCAGGACAGGAGGTCTATGTGCGATTTAAAAAGACGCAGCTGGAGCAACCTCTGCATGAGGAATTGCTGCTCTGCAGGCTGTGCAATACAATCAGCATAAACAGGTGATGCAGGAGATGCGTGTGAGGCTGCCACCATGTCAAGCAGAACTTCATGCGCATGTAACCAGTGCCATAGCATGGTGGAGTGACCACGACTGACTGTTCTTGCAGAGGGAAGGAAGTCAGGGTGATTCCTTGCTCAGCAGTGCCTGAGGATGCCTATGCAGTGGATGCCAGCTACATGGGAGCTCCCACTGTCAGCATTGAGAAGCTGGACAGCAGCCAAGCTGAAGCTGCTGCTGCAGCAGTGCTCAAGGTACCAACGCTCATGCTCCTGATGTGCATGCTTGCCAAAGACAGTGTATACAGAATGCATAAGGGACAGCAGCCACAAGAGCAGTTTTTTTTGCAAGGCGCATCTGCAAAGGCGGTGCAATAAGCAGACTGCGGTATCATGAAGCTAAAGCATGGAGCAGCAAGTGTCCAAAAAGGCTTTGGTCTGTTGCTGCTAATAACTGTAACTGTCATCAACAACGCACTGGGGTCTTAGGCTGCAAGCTCTGTATGCTTGGAAGCCCAGCATATAGTGCTGTAAGTAGTCATGACCTTAAGGACAAGCTTGTCTTACTAGTCTGGCTGTTGCACAGACTGCAGACAAGCTTCAGGAACACTGCTTCAGCTTGCTCAATGCTTGGCTGGCATGCCAAATGAACATTGCCACAGCTGTGGTGGCAATGCAGGCTGCGGGGCAAGAAGCATTTGCCTTTGTGGCAAGGGGGATCCATGGTGGCAATGGACTGAAAGCCCTAAATGTGGCAGCGGCCATGCATCCGCCTGCTGTTGAGGCTGACTTTATGGGTGCAAAATGAGGGCTCCACAGCTGTGGTTGTGATGCAGGCTGTGGGGCAGGATGCACATGCCATTGTGGCAGGGGAGATGGGAGGTGGTAATAGATTACAAGCCCGCAACGCGGCAGCAGCCCTGGAACTACCTGTTATTGATGCTGACTCCACGGGTCAGCATGCAAATGCAGTGTTGCACAGATGTGATCGTGATATCGGCTGTGGGGCAGGAAGCATACGCCATTGTGGCAGGAGAGATTGGCGGTGGCAATGGACTGGAAGCGCTGACTGTGGCGGCATCCATGGGATTGCCCGTTGTTGATGCTGACTTCATGGGCAGAGCCTTTCCTGAGCTACAAGTGTGATACTCTTGCCGATGGTGTACTGATCTGCCAATTCAGTTCACCTGTGCCCGGCAAGCATGTCTCTTTGATCCTCTTTGGTCAAGAGCAATGGTGATGTTTGTTACACATATGGTCAGGGGTCCAGTCCAGGAGTCAAGGATGCAATCAACATGTTGTGTTGTTACGATGCACTTCACGATGATTTATGTTGCTGCTGAGGGCACAGCGCTCTGTGTATCTCACTGCGATGCTTATGGACCAATTTGCTTGTGACTCTGCTCACTTCAAGGTTGAATCATTCTTTGTGATGTCAGACATTGCCGCAGCAGCTGCTCCATGGACGAGGCTTCAGTTGGCTGACATTTTCTGTCTTCGACCAGCCAATGAACAACCCCTTTTTACTATGCTGCATGCTAGCATGAAACACTGGAGCCACATCGTCAGGGTCCTGCTTGCTTCCTATATCCCTAACTCCCTTTGTGGTACTTCAAGTGCTGCAGAAGCATCCTCTACTGTCAAGTCACGAGTCTTATTGAGCCACATGCAACGCCCTGACCCAGACCGTGAACTGCATGAACTGATCAAATGTGCTGCCATGGGTGCTGCAGATGATGACCACGGCTATATATGGTGTGCCTGTTGCTCCAGCAGCGTTAGCAGATGCAAAGGGCAATGCTGTCGTGGTGCAGAGCGTAGCCGATATTTACAATCTGGAGCGCATACTGAGACCGGTAAGCTCCATTGTCTTGCATGCTTAGTAAATGATCAGATGCATGTTGCATCTTGCTGCAAGCCATGTGAGCTTGCTGTGACGATATATATGTGAGCTACCAGATTGGAGCAATATGGCATGCAGAATTCTAAACCTTTTCTGTGGTTTTGCTCAAGGTAGTCCAACAGGTCACAGGAGTTTACGCTTGTAGGGTAGATTTACAATTTGCACGGCAGGCTCGAATGTCATGGTCTTTCATGGTCATCAAATGCCGGCGCGCATCTGTACTGCATGCCTTTTCAGGGCTGCCACCACTGCATCTATTGCTACAGCCATCACCTCTCACACGTTTCCAGGTGCATCACATGCAACCGCTCAAGCAGCATACAATTTGTAGCAATGCTTGACAAGCTGAAATCTTGCTTTGCAATGACACAGCGTTGTGACCATGCAGGTGTGTGAAGCCATGGGTTGCAGCGCGGGCTTTGCCTCGGCACCTGTCACAGGCAAGCAGCTGCGCGAGGTGGCCATCCAGTCATCTGTCACCTTGGCATTGCAGATTGGTCAGGCTGTTGAGCTAGCGCGCAGCCAGAAGGCAGACCCTGTTGCAGCGGCTGCTGATGCTGGCAAAGGCAGAGTTGTCTTCAGAGGTAAGGGTAAGAGTTGACTTTGGCGCTGCAGATTGGCCAAGCTGCTGTGCTAGCCTGCAGGCAAACAGGAGAACCTGTCGCAGCAGCTGCTGATGCTGGCCAGGGCAAGTTGTGTTTGCAGGTGAGGCTCAAGAGTTGACTTTGACATTGAGCTAGCCTGTAGGGAAATGGCAGACCCTGTTGCAGCTGTTGCTGATGCTGGCCAGAGCGAAGTTGTGTTTGTGAAAGCTCAAGACTTGACTTTGACATTGCAGATTGGCCAGACTGTTGAGCTAGCCTGTAGGGAAATGGCAGACCCTGTTGCAGCTGTTGTTCATGCTGGCCAAGGCAAATTTGTGTTTGTAGGTATGCTTTAGTGCTGACTGTGCAGTTGCTGCTAATTCTTCGGCCATAGAGATCTTGCTAGCCTTACAGTGTCACAAGACCTGTGACTCGTGTCAACATGCCCTCTTTGGTGCTTTGATTGATGATTGAGCCAGTGAGATGGGAACAAGCAATTGGTGACAGGGCCAAATTTCACAGCCACGTTGTCAGTATGTGCAGCCCTTATATGGTGAGATGACAGCGCACTGCTGCACATGCTGCTAGAAACCTTTGCTTGGATGGTGCAGGTAAAGTCACTGACGTTCAGCGCAGTACAACTGATGGATTTGCCAGAGGTCACATGTGCCTGAGTGGCCTGGGTGACTGGCATGAGCAGCAAGCCCACATCCAGTTCCAAAATGAGAACCTGGCGCTCAGCATCAACAATCAAACCAAAGCGCTTGTGCCTGAGCTCATCTGCTGCCTTGACTCTGACAGTAAGTGTTACGGTGTCGGTTGGACTTTTGCCTGTGGACTTGCTTGGGTGACACCGTGTGCGAAATGTTCAGATTGCTGTCGGCATGAACCATCGAGCATGTGATCCTGTCTTGTGTGCTTGATGCGCATATAGATGTCTAGCCTTGCACGCTTGCATGGCATACACCTCCCATGTCATTCGATGCACTTGTGTTTGTATGGCATTGCTAGCAAACCCCTGTAGTGTCTGCCTTACATACTTTTGATGTCTCAGAGCAGCATGTCACAGTGCATTGGCTAAACAATCTGGTGAGGATATCGTGTGCTGCTAGGTGCACACCCAGTGGCGACTGAAGAACTGCGATATGGCTTGAGACTGTCTGTGCTGTTGTTGCCAGCCAACCCAAAGCTGCTCACTCCAGAGGCCTTGCGGGTTGTGGGACCACAAGCTTTTGGCTTGGATGAAGTGTGAGCCAGGCAACAGTATGTGTCCTAAAAACGCGACCTATCTAGAGAATCCTTGCTGCATGCTGCTGCAGCAGTGTCAATACAGTGAAGCCATGGTCTAGATTTTGTATGACAGCTCTTCAAGTGCATGAAACAGCTGGCATGCAGCAGATGCGGTTGAGCAGCTGCCTCTGATGCTGATCATAGTCTTGGTATGTCAAACAGTAAGGTCTTAGCACCTTTTTGCCTGCTTGACTTGTTCATCTGATCACAATTTGCAGCAATGGTGGTCATCATCAGGGTCTTAAATCTTATGATTGAGCAAGGAGTAATACGGGCTTTTGATGTAGGTGTCTGCAACCAGGCAGAACGTCACTTTAAATGTACTTGTGCAGGTGTAACACCTCACAACACATCCATGAGACTGCATGCAGTGCCGTTGCAGTGCGCTCAGCAGCATGCGATACAGACGTAGTTGTGGAGCGCTCTCGCGTCAATTCAATCGAGCGATAGAGACATTGCACGCTTCGCCAACTTGTACGGAAGAGGTTACGGAAGTTCAAAAAGAAGAAGAAGAAGAAGCTGTTATTTTTTATGGCACGTGCAGGAACGTGCAGAAGCAAAGCATTCAAGGCGTTATTGCACGTGAGCAGACTTCGACGTCGAGTACCTGCCATGCATATGTTGCGACTGTTGTCCATGCGAATCACCCAATTTTCCAGGCTTTTAGCCAAAGTTGTCAGTTTGCATGCCTGTCATGCGCATGCAGGGTTCAGATGCTGAAAACACCTCTGCAGAAGCTCTGTGGGCACTTGCTCCTGCTGGCTATCACCTTACAGACAACGGATCAACAAGTTCGTGCTTGATCAGTTCCGAAGTAGCTCAGTCTTAACAGCACAAAGATGGCATGAGGTGCATGAGGTGACTGACTCCAGTCTATGACTGATGTGACCATGATAAGTTTTCGCTAGACTACTTGCTGACAGCGGTTTGACTGTAGCAGCGGATTCTCCTTGCTTCGGCATTACCCAATACAGTCCTGTCATTTTGCAGCGAATAGAAGTGCTGCGCGTTTGAGGCTGCATGCGCCGAACGTAACAGCAGTCAGCATGTCGTTGAGTCGACTATGCCAGGCAAGTTGCCAACCCCTAGCAAAAGCCTTTGCGCAGGGACCATGCACTCCTCACGCAAGGCTTTCAATCAGTCCGCGCATCAAGCAACAGTCAATAACCGCACCTTTCCTTCGGCACCATCGCCCATCAGGTTGGTACTCGGTTGCGAGTGACTTGACGCGCTCACTGCGGCAATTCTATGACAACTTAGTCTGGACGCTTAGGACATAGATGCAATTCAACCAGAAGACCGGTGCTGGCCGCCGGCTTGGTAAGCCATAGATGTGCTACACTGGTATCTAGAGTATTTGCACACTGCAGCCGTGTTATACATTTTGTGCAGGAAGATCAGGTGAAGGAGAAAAATAAAAAGCATCCTGTGATAGTCTACAGCAAGACATGGTGCCCTTATTGCGCAGAGGTGAGTGCATTCACATGTAAGGGCTGCGCTGCCACTGCAACAGTTGTGTCTAGAATCTGTACCAGAACTGTGAGTCGCACCTGCTTCACCAATCTAGTTCAGCATGACATGATCTTGAGACATCATTGCAGGTGAAAGGCCTTTTCAAGCATATCAAGGTGGATTTTATGGCAGTAGAGCTCGATGAAGTTGGTGAGTATCTTTTCACAGGCTGATTGGTAACTCATCATTAATTACTCATGCAAATTTGCAGTACCTTGTCTTTTTGCAGAAACAAAGTCAGCTTTGCTTGCCTTTGCAGTTGAGGGTGAGGAAGTGATGGATGCACTTTGGTCTTTGACCAACAGGCGCACTGTCCCACAAGTTTTCATCAAGGGCGATTTTATTGGTGGATGTGATGGTAAGTCCGACACCCTGGAGCTTTGCACATGCTGTTGCAGGAAACTGCTGATGATGCAGCAACATCGTTTTCGTGGCTTTTGAGCTGCATGCTTCCTCTTGCATGCATTCATGACTCATTTGCTCTGCATGGCTGCAGACACCGTGGGGGCTTACCAAAGTGGTGAGCTAGCTGAGAAGCTTGCAGCAGCTGGAATTGATGCAGATCTGTGACATCAGCACAGCAGCAGAAGCAAATGTACAGCTGATGATTCAGCTACCAGAGCAAGCAACAGCATTGCAGTTGACAGTTGCTTGACCAATCTGGCACAGTCTTTGGCAACCAAATTCACTGGCTGTGCTCAGCAGCCAAGACAGACTTGAGTGTCGGCCCTGTTCGCGTCAGATTGCATCATGTTAGGTTGCATGATATGATTGATAGTGACACTCAAGTGAGCTTCCAAGTGAGCAGCTGACTCTGCTGCAAAATATTTGAACTGACTGACAGCCTTGCTAGTCCAATCAGCAGCCTGAGGTTGCTACTGCTGCAAGTTGTGAGAACTGATGCACACGGCCAATTTACCAACATAACTGTGTAGTGATGATTTTATTTCTGTTCTTGTGCCCTTACGCCATGGCAGGTGGCACATGGCATCCTTCTAATGCAGCAGTTGACAGCTCATTCGATGCCAATGCTCGACCTAAACAATCTTGCGTTTAGCGATTCAGTGTTGAC
The DNA here is from genome assembly GCA_002118135.1 of Trebouxia sp. TZW2008. Taxonomy (NCBI): domain Eukaryota; kingdom Viridiplantae; phylum Chlorophyta; class Trebouxiophyceae; order Trebouxiales; family Trebouxiaceae; genus Trebouxia; species Trebouxia sp. TZW2008. Next base: position 169,957 of record BDIU01000033.1, on the reverse strand, counting down.
ATCGGCAACTGCGGTTTGTACTGCACATCACGTCTTTCTGATTTTGATGAACAATAGGCTTTGGCTGTGCATAGACAGTTCCTACATATGGTCAATGCCGTTTGTTAAAGCTGGAGTACGGACCTGTTGCTTGCACACATCACCATGACACCATTCGCAAATTTGCAACACCAGTTTGACACGCTTGTTATGTGTGCATTGATGAGGCAAACAATCCTGCGGCAACATGGCATTGCGTCTTCAAGAGCCTGTTTCAGTGTGCAAAGCTGCACATGCGAAACTTTCATGCCTGAATGTCACTGCAGAAAACACCACAGCGCTTGTGTGATGCATAAGTTGATGATGTCATGCTCATCCACCTAACAATTGGCGATTCTGCAGAAAATCTAATAGGCTGTGCAACAGCTGGTAGCACTTGTGACTGCTGCACTTCTAATTACAGGCGCATAGCCTATAGTAGCTCAGCATCTAAACAATTGCTAGCTTTGCTGCCATGGCTTGCCTTGCCTTTGAGACTTGCTTCTTAGATCTGCCTTGCCGCCTTCTTGCACTTTGCTTCTGAGAACTAGTATACAGCCAATACAGCACTCCAACCAGGAGTAAATGACCAACAACAAGCACTACAATCAGCTCCTTGTAGGCTTCATGCCCATGAATGATTTCTGGCCCATGATGGGGAACAGAATGCTGGCTGTGATGCTGAAGGTGCACTGGTGATGCTGAGCTATGCCCTCCCAGGACAGAATCCATTTGTTCACCCAATCAAAGTTGCACTTATGATGCTACGCTCTGCCTGCCTCATCAGGTGGTATCAGTCCTGGTGGGTCGCCTTAGGCCGACGGACGGTGGCCCCTGTGACCTGCCACAACCAGAAGATGAAGACTCCCAAGTGTAGCAGGACCAAGGCTATGATAAGCGAGCCGTAACCAAGGAATGGGTCGCTTTTGTCTGCACCAGCTCTGGTGTCTACTGCCATGCGCAGATGTGCAGGAGTTTGGTCTGCCCTGCAACATTACAGAATACGTGAGAACACTGGTGCCGGCTCCTCGAAGCCTGGGCATTGTTATGCTGTACGCTGCACAACTTGACTGTACCAGTTATGTGATCAAGGTGTCCAGCCCTTGGGATCACACTGGCTCACAACTCTGTGATTCGCTGTCGGTACTCAACCTGTCGCAAGGAGTCACTGTGTCACCTTTGCACCGTACGCAATGAACCACGCTCAAGAATGCACAGCAGGTGTCGCTCTAGCAAGTGATTGCACCTCATGAGACCACTGACACACGCACGGACATGTCTGATTGAAGTCTCAAATTGAGACCCCTGGTTAAGAGTTGATGGTCATCGGGCAGTATCGAGCGAGCCTCGAGGCTTCAAATGTGGCATCGCTGATGTTCACACAAGTGTGTTCCTTAGCTCGCAGACACAAGCTTTCTGCGCGTAATTGTTTGCATGTCACATGTCATGCATCGACAAGTTTCTCAAATCACAAATGAAGGCTGCAATGTCATGAGGCATGCAGGCAAGCTGATTTTACGACTACTCATTCCTAGCAGGAAGCGTTGTTCTCGTTTAGCGGCACCTACACGCAACCAGCTGTTGACTTGCTATCATCTGAGAGCGTCATTTGGCTTAAGGCCTTGAAGGCTGGGGTTTTGCTTGCTGCACGTCTGAAGCTGCTCAGCCACGACATATGGCTGATACCATGCCTGCACCTCGTGGACACACACTGCATCCTCTGCAGCAGCTGCTTGATGTCTTTGCTTTGCGCATGAGAGACATGATGAGTGAGCCTCTGTCTGCCGCGCCACATGGCGGCACTGCATACTTCAAGATCTCCATGGCGGCAACTCTCAGCACAATATGTTCATTCAGCGTGATGCATCAGCATGAAAAGCTGGCTCCAGGTATTCTGTTTGCCTTGTACAGGCAGCCCTGCATGCAGCATGTGTATCACATCTTTGCACTCCTCAGCAACAACTCAGCTGCATGCATGAGCTGACGCAATGTATGCACTTGCATCTGGCTCACATCCTCAACTAAGCCAGAGGATTTTAGTAACTGGAGATGACGTGTCACAGGCTTACACGCTGCAAAAGCTGGTGCAGGCAATGTACGATTGCCTGTTCTTTCCTGTACCATCCTCTCAACATCTCAGCACAAATGCCTAAGAGCTGTGGTGATGAAAAGAAAACATAACCAGTGCAAGGTACCTGGAGTAGCACCCCGCCAATGTCAGCAAACACAATGCCCAGACTGTCTCCAAGGGAAGCAGCAGCTAAGGAGAACTCCCTCAGCACAGCGTCCACCTTCCTGGTGATCAGAGTGAAGGCGTTGACATACACAGCGCCACCCAACAAGCCTGCAGAGCATTTGAGGGATTTGACTAAACCGATGCTCAGTGCTGACTGTTGCTTTTGATACAAAGCAGGACCGACTGTCTCCAAGACTGTCACCAAGGGGAGTAGCAGCTCAGGAGATTTCCCTCAGCACAGGATCCACCTTCCTGGTGATCAGAGTGAAGGCGTTGACGTATACAACGCCGCCTAACAAGCCTGCAGAGCATGTGCAACGGTGATGCATCACTAATTTGTGGTCGCTCTAGTCACCACTACTGATTACAACATGTGGGTTAGTAATCTAGACAGGCTACTTAGTAATGAACTTTGCCTGTGATGCAAAGCAGCAGACATGCTACCCTACAAGCCTGCAGAGCATTTGCGGGTGTTGACTGATTTGGCTGATTAGTTGCGACTCTGGCCTTTGATGCAACACAGCAGACATGAGCCACCAAACACGCCTGCAAAGTGTGTAAGGCTGTTGACTGAGTGGGTTCCTGAGATTTGCAATTTGCTGTTGATGCAGAGCAGCAGACATGCCCTACCCAACAAGTCTGAAGAGCATTTGGAGTTGTTGACTGAACAGGCTGCGGAGTTTTGGGTTTTGCCTCTACGCAAAGCAGCAGACAGAGCCACCGCACAAGCCCACAAAGCTTCTGGGAGGGTTCAGTGAACAGGCTGTTCAGTATCTGCATTTGCCTTTGATGCAAAGCAGCAGACATGCGTCACGTAACAAGCCTGTAAAGCATTTGGCACTATTGATGAGCAGATTGCACAGTATTGAGTTTCACTTTTGACACAAAGCAGTGGAGATTTAGGTTTTGTTGTTGCTCAAGGCATGGCAAAGGGTATCCATCATTGCTCACCTGTGACAAGGCAGAGTAGGAGGAGGCCCCAATTGTATATCCAGTGTGAGACAGCCACGGTGGTAAAGAACAGCAGTAGCAGCAACTGTAGTGCTGGCATCAGCCACAGAATTGGCATAGTAGCCTGCAAACTCAAAGGCTTGTCACAGCAGCTTCAAGCAGAGCTTCAGGCATGCAGTCATTGCCGGCAAAACAGACCATTTAATTAGAAGCACACATGTCCATTAGCAGAGGTCAAAATACACTAGCAGCCACAACCACAAAGCGATAACGATGATAACACTAGCAATGACAGCGACAGCGGCAATGACGACAAAACCAATCATAGGAGTAGTCGACTTGAACAATCAACATAAGTTTTGCATCTGAGCACACCCCCAAAGACAGTGCACAGTCAGCATGCAAGTGGCTGGCAGGGGCGTATGGTCCAAATCTGACCTGATATGCAAGCCCTGAGGAGCGCGACACAAAGACGCCCACTTGATAACACCAATTGGACGCAGTGTAGAATCGCTTCCGTGCATCTTCATCTGTCACAGGAAAGCCTGCAACCAGCAAGAAGAAATTGCTGCACTGGAACCTGTAGCATACCCCGGACTGTTGGAAACAAGCCTGCAACCAGCATTCAGTTTTTGCAGATTTGATGCAAGATCGAGAATTCCTGCTAGGCACAGCCTGTTGGCCCGCAGGAAGGGCTATGCCCGCTGAAAACTTAGAACCAGTGCACTGTGCACAAAATCAAGACTAATGCTGCATGACTTAGCCTGAATGTCATGGTGAGAGTTCTGCCCTGTGCACTGATGACCACATAGTATGCTATGGATGATTTGCCAGCCAAACAGCTCATGTTCAGGTCAATTTGATTCACTAATAAGTGAATCAAGTTGACGCACAGAATTGCTCACAGTGTAGATCGTCGCACATCAAACAAGGCCTGCAACATTAATGTGACACTACGCTCTGTGGCTGTGTCATGGCTGAGGCACATGATCAATGGCTGCTTACATCATTAGACATCACATGTGACCGGTCATGTTGTCTTGAAGACATCCTGTGGGTCCTTTACGAAAGTGAATGCATCTTGACGGATTGATGCATATGCCTTACCTATAGATGTCCAGGTGCCGGTCTGCATTGAGTACTCTGCAAAGTACACCACGACCAGGGGCACCATGAAGGGCCACAGCTTGCATGTCTGCAGCAACCTATCCTGCCATGTCATGTCCTCAGCTCTTAGCTGCCTGTTGGCTGCTGCTGCGCCATCTGCATGTCAGTGCAATCTTCTTCACTACAACATGGCGCAGGCATCAGTAACAAGGGCCAAACATGCTAATGATCTGTGTCATTACAAGATTGTGCAGGCCTCAGCAACAAGGCCCAACCATGCTGACGATCCATGTAATGTGGTGGTAGAGGCTGTCTAGAACAGTGCCATACATATGGTACCATACCATACTTGTACCATACCATTGAACTAAGGCTACTTGTGCGTTACCATACAAGCTATCAAGCAGCTAAGCAAGTGTTACCAAGCAGGGCTGACTTTAGTTGCCTGTCCTAGTGAATGTCAGCCAGATGGCTTGCATTGATTTCATGGTGTTGAGCCAACTTGTTTGGCTGAAGGTCCACACAACTGCAGCAAACGCGTACATGCAGCGAATGGCTGCCTGTTTGGTGATGTCACTCCCGTGCACATTATAGCAATGACCTGCTTTGTTTGCGTGCACCAGGCAGAAGCAGGTAACATGCTTTGACTGATCTTAAGCACGACAGTGGCATACCGTCTGAAGCTGTGCTTGGTCTATAATCTGCCAGCAAAGATGCGTGATCCGGGTCATGGGCAGACTCTGCATGTTCCACATCAAGCCAGCTTCCTCTCCTGGTCATGCTGCTGGCTGCTTTAGTTTGCCATGCTGAGCCGCTGTGATCGCCTTCCCCATCCTGTGCAGTGAGGGTTTCAGCAGAGCCAGGAGTTTGGCAGGGCACAATCTATACCTGGAGTTGATGGCTGTGTATCGCTGGTGCCAAAGCGATACTGCGGGTGCCTCACGCTTTCATTGTGCACAGGATCATGAAGCCTGAATGATGGCACAATAGTAACATAGCTGCAAATGCACTGCAATGCAGCCGCAGGTCAACAGGATCATCTGTTACAGTCGTGTAGTGCACACAGAAGGCAGAGCACAGAAGCTTGATCTTGCTTGGATGTGCAGGCTGCGTGCTGACCAGTCGTTCAGCTTGTGCAGATGCAACAGCAGCATCAGCAGCCTGTGCATCAGAGCTGGGCAGCACAGCTTGCTGAGGCCTTATTTTTGCATTGTGCGCATAGTCATGCTGGTAGCACGTCAATACCATGTTGCTGCATGTAAGCACGTACACAAGAATCAGAACAAGCCATCTGTGACATTCTTGTGATGCACCAGGAAGGCAAAGCGCAGCACCGTGATCTTGCTCTGATGTGAAGGCCGCAGTTGGCCAGTCATTCAGCCTGTGCGGCTGCAAGAGCAGCATCAGCAGCCTGCGCATCGGTGATCAGCAAAGCAACCTGCTGAGGCTTTGATCTTGCATTGCGCGCAAAGCTATGCTGGTAGAATGTCAGCACCATGTTGCTGTACGTAAGCATATACACTGAAATCAGAACAAGTCATCTGTGACAGTCTTGTAGTGCACCAAGCAGGCAGAGCGCAGCACCTTAATCTCGCTCTGACTTGAAGGCTGACCGCTGGCCGTTCTTTCAGCCTGTGCAGCTGCAACGGCAGCATCAGTCACCTGTGCATCAGTGATTGGCAAAGCAACCTGCTGACGATCCTGCAGCATGCTTCTGCCGCTGCTTGACAGCGTGCTGAGCTGTGAGACTGCTTCTAGCTTGGGCGGTGGGAGCACTGCATTGTAGATGAATAGCCATGCCACAGAGGTGATGTTTGCCAGCAGCAGCGTGGTGCGGAAGGAAAGCCCAAACCAAAGATGGAAGACCGCAACCCATGTGTAGCCAGCCACACCTGCATTATAGCATCACACAGTGAAGTCACAACATGAGTGGGCACCTGTGTATGCAGACGATCTAAAAATTTGTCATGGTTCCTGATGCAAGCAGTAATGGAGTTTCAGATCAGCAGCAGCAATCTTGGCAGGTTACTGTCACAGACAAATTTAGCTCAAGACTGAGTGCTGCCATGGATCACTCAGCTTTGTATATTCTAAAAGTCTGGTTCACAATCTCTGGAACGATGTGGGACCACAATTGGGACAGAACTCGTGTTGTGAGGTTGAGTTTGACTACCAGCAAAGCCTGTCCCGCTTGACCACAGCGTGAGAGCTCTCCTGCTGTCATACAACGAGCACAGCGCAAGAGTAGAAGCCTCCCCAAGGCCACCCTGAAAGGCTGCAAATGCTACCCCTAGCAGCTGCCAAGACACATGCTGGCCATACGCAACTGTCATGTACGAACAGGTCATCATGACGGCAACCACAGTCATCCTAATGTCATAGGAGATCACGTGAAACCTGAAGCATGCAGAAAGCCTTGCTGATCTTGAGGGTTGAAGAATATGTAGTACATGAGCAAGGAGTGGCGGGATATGGCAGGACAGGTGTTGGCCATCCTTGCTTTGTGCAGTAAGCACATCAGCAGTCTTACCAGTAGGGTGCACTGAGTTTGACCAGAAGGGACGGAAAGACTGCGCAGAAGTAAACTAGGCCAACAGCTCCAGAGCTGATGTCATTGGCACCAGCAATCATGATCACATACACTGCAGATATCAAGTTGCTTTAAACGATATGAACAGCACTGACACGCGCACAAACTGGTTGATCGGCCAAGAAGAAAGCCGGAACCTGAATTGTTGAGCAAGCCCAAAAGCCAAAACGCTAGAGTCTCCGCCTGAATGTGGACACGCATGGCTTCGCATGCTATGCGAGCTTTAGCATATATAGAGCAGCGGTCTAGCCGGCAATTCGACGCTCATACAAAATGCCGTATCCTGCTGATGAATGCTCACAATTGCGCCCACAGCAAAGTGCCGTCGACAACAGCGCAGCGGTCGACATGTCAGATCTGATTTCAGCTTGTGCATGTGGTTGTCAAGTCGCTCTGCAACCAAGCAGCTGCTGAAGAAGCTGTTTTACATGTTGCGAATGTGAGATGGTCTCTTCTCTTTGTTTTCTAAGCCTGTCAGCCAAGCCATGCCGCATCTTGCAGCAAGGGAGGCTTGATCTGTATGCTGCATCATGCATGCACACATGCGCACACTAATTTGGCATTTTAAAAAGTTTTGCCCACCAAGTCATGTTTAGACATTCCTGAGTCTTGTTCACACTGATGTTTGACAGTCCTATACATCGATATGCCGCTCGCGAGGCAAGAAGAGTGGTGTATTGAGGGCAACTGTCTGAGTGCAAGCACAATGACAGAATTGTCAGTGCATTTTCATATTTGGTCGAAATATTCGATTTCATTTTGCCTCAGCGCAGTTTGGAACAGCTGATACATAGTCAACGGTAGCAATTGCGCTGTGACGCTGCAAGACTGACAAAACCTTTGCGCAATTCACCGACACTTCTCAAACACATACAGGGTCGTGCGGCTGCTGTGTCACCTTCTGCAAACAGGCACTCTGATCTAAGGGCGGGCTAAGCTCACAACTTGACCTGACGAAGCTCTCGCCCTTACATCTGCGACATTCAGCTCATTCCTGAGTACTCTCTGCAAAGGCAGAAGTTAATCTCAACACCGCAAGGCCGCAGAGCTTCTGCACGCCTAAAGTCAGCGATTAGAATGAGATGTTGCTGAGCGTCTGTCTCAACAAAACCTGCTCTTAGCAGCTGTCAAGAAGATGTGGCGTTGACTGTCAGCTATGCAAAAGACGCTACACGCCCCCAAATGCAACACGCTTCAGCAACGTTCTGACAGCTCTGGACGTCTTTTAGCTGCTGGTACTGGCTTTGCACGCTGCTATCTCAGAGCTCACCAGTTGCGCAAACAGCACACCTTGGCAAACACCAATGTCATTGCAACGCACACGCGCAGCGCATTCACAGAAGAAGTCAATGTGGAGTGTGGCAACTCAAAACCACAGGTGAGTCAGTCAAACAGTTGGCGCCAGCTTTTGCAATGCAGACATAACCACTTCTGCATGACATGCATGCTGAGGTGGTGTGTGACATTGTGTTGGCTGGCATAGGATTACTTCTCACGCAACAGACATGCCACCATGCACTTGTTGAGCTCTGCATTGCAACGGCGGCGGCCAAACCCTCAAGCTTCGCCTGGTGCTCAAGCGTGTTTTGCTGGGGGTCTAGCAGGAGCTGTGGTGCAGCCACTGTCAGCAGTCAGGAGCTACACAGGTTTGCATTGCACACAAGTTTTGCTTCAAAGCTCTGCTTGCTCTGCTGTTCTGACACTTTGTGCCCTATCATTGAATATAGACCCTGCAAAGCACTGCTTGCTCTGCTGTTCCGGCAATTTGCACCCTGTCATTGCATGTAAACCCTGCATACTGGCTTTCTATCTTGCCAACGCAGTCCCAAGCCACATTACCATGATCTCTTGTGGCAGTAGCCGCTCACACCTGACTGTCAGTTGAGATACGAAGTAGCCTGGTATGTCTATGCAGTAATAAATTCAACAGCTTACAGCAAGATGCATATTTGTTCATGAACGTTGCATGCTCTGCATGCATTCACCAAACATGCACAACAATTGCCAGACATGCTGTTGACAAGTTGCTGTACATGGCCAGACATAGTTGCTGCATGCAACAGGCGCACACGCATATGTATCAGAAACATGTGTTGCATGTTTGCTGCAGCAATTATCATTGCATGTAAACATATAGACATGACTTAGACCCTGTATGAGCAGGTGAGAGGATGCTTCAGCTCGATGCGGGCTTTCGACATCTGAACCCATTCACAGAGGTGGTGTATCAGCGGGGCCCAAGACGGTGGATGGGGCTGAGGAAGGGCCGCATTGTAAAGGCTGAACGGCCTGCCCCTTGGCTCTTGGGTATGCTGTGGCCCCCCTCCCCCTTTTCCTTCCACTCTCTTCCCACCCTAGGCCTAGGTGCATCACATCCTGCAAGCTGATGGCAATGTCAAAGACTGTCTGTTTGCTGAGTGGTTTGTTGCCTTGCGAGGGGACGAGTAATTTGTCATGACTGCCTGGATCTGACCTAGGCAAAGCAACAACAGGCAGATGCCAGACTTGATCACTGTCTTGCGCTGCATGATCGATGCAGTACTGGCAACATGCACATCTGCCATGACAGCCTTGATTGTGGCACCATGTATGCAATTGGCAATATACACAATGGTCACAAAGACAACAGCACTCTGCACATGCTCTGCTGAGTGGCCTAGTCTATTTGTGCATGATATGTGCTCATCTTCAGCCCTTGCACAGCCAGTTTGCGCCCCTGCAGATTTGCGGCAGCATGCAACAGAGATGCATCAGCACCTGTCAGAGCTTCCTCAGCGCCTGTCAAACACATGGCAGGAAGTGTGCAGCTCACCTCAACACCTTGAGACCTTCTTGAGGCACCATCTGACGCTGCCCAATCTTGTGATCATGGTTGGTGTGGCTGCAAGCCTGTTGGCGCTGTTTTTGTTGGCAGCCAGATTCGTTCAAGGGCAGGTAATCTTTGTCATTTGAGCCCTTGTCTTGCGTAGAAGCAGCCTCCCTTTTTGTTGCAGCCTGTCGAGCGTGCTGTGCACTGATTCTGCTTGATTGTGCACCCATGTGATAGTCATATGCTATAGCAGCCACCAGCTTGCTTCTCATCACATGACAGCAATGAGCTGTACAAAATTGCAATGGCTTCCTGTGCCCGTGCAGACAATGCCTGTGCACTGCTTGCATATGTTGAGCATGACCTGAAGAGTCTTTCTGCAAGCTACTGATACATGGACCTCAATCAGCTCACAGATTTTCAGGGCATCATGATGCAGCAAAGCTCTGACCGCCTCAAGCAACGTGTTGCTTCAGGTAAAGCTGGGTGACCGGGACTGCCTAGGGTGCATGTGTCATCAGCAATGCAAGCTCTTGAGGTCAGGCCAATTGGGTCACAATACCCAGCCTAGATGATGCTATAGCTTATTCTGCTGACTGCAAGTCCCTTTTCCCAAGACCCTATGTCATGCAGCTACGTACTCGACTGATTGCATTGCTCACCCTGCTAGTCACAAGGTTTTTCAGTCCTGCTAATTACAAAGGTTTTCACTGAGACCTAACTGGCTTAATCTGAAGCATGACCCATGACATTGTGTTGTGAAGAGGCAGGAGGTGAGGCAGCCGAGAGAGGATCCTGAAATACTGGCCAGGAAAGCTGCCAGCCTAGACCTGCAGCGCAGCAGATTCCGCAGAGCCCTGGGTGCAGAGGAGGACTCGCCTGATGATTCTAGCTCGTCGGTATGCAGTGCTTACCATAGGACACCTGGTTCTGCTATTCTCTGAGTTGAAGCACAAGTTGCAATCTCAAACTGTCTTCACTCACAGTCGCTTTCATGATGATAGCGATCAGTGTGCCCGTTGCTTGTCTGTAATCCTTGAACTTCTTGCGTCTTGTCATGGACACCCTCACCTAGATGCTTTGACTTACGGCCACATCATTGAACAAGATCTTGGTGTCATAGAACGTAAGGCATTGGGGCTGCCACCACGGAACTTGTCAAAAGCAAGACTGACAAGTATTGAAGATGAATGGAACACAAGGCCTCATGTATCTCCGGAATACATATGCTGCTGGCTACGGTCGCAGCAGGCATGATGCATGAGTGACGGTTTAGGCCTGTCAATTCAGTGAATGGAGCTGACTGAAGTACAGTCTGCTACATGAGAACTGCTGCTGCATGCGCTTGATTTCTGCATATTTATGGTTTAGGGTTTTAGGGTCTGGCTTGAATTTAGCCCAAAATCTACAGAATGCTGTGCTGCTGGTTGTGCAGAGCACAAGCATGCCATCAACCGGCACAACAAATGCAGATGCACTGTCCTCAGATAGAGACTTCGAGGCATGGGATCAGGACACACAGAAGCAATGGAAGCGTTTCATGCAGAGCTCGCGCTCTCAAGAGGCAAGTCTGTTGCTCCGGTCACAGCATACAAACTGCTCTGTTCAAAACAGGAACAGAAAAGAACAGTCTTTGCCGTTAGGCATGTTTGAGAGGTCTCAGATAGACCGTGGCCTCTCATCATTGCTCTTCAACAGCAAACAAATGCAGAAACGGCTCTGTGTATGCAAAAATTATGCAGCAAGAGTCTGCAAGTTTGAACAGCTTCTGCAAATGTTTCTGAAACATTGAACATGCCACATATTATTTGCTTTCCGCATTTATGGCTTTTGACACCGGCACAGTGAATTGCATTACACAGCTTGCAAATATAGGGAAGTCACAGTAGGTGTGAATAGCATATTACCATGTCTCCAGTTTGTGTCTGATGATGCAGATTGAGGAAGAGCAATGGTGGGATATTGACAATGAGACGCTCCCAGCTGACGCCAAAGTCTATCAGGACTTCAATTGACCATGACTCCCGCACATGCTCAAGTAGTTGTGCGTTGCCTCTGTACATACTCAGCTGACTTTGTCTGATTAGTTGCACAATGACGCTGCTGACTTGAGCAATGAAGCACTCAAAGCTGTTCAGTCTACTGACCCTTGTGATTAGGCAAAATGCCCTTGCTGACTCTTCATTTCATTGTCACATTGCTGGTCTGAGTCACAAAACCTGTTAGAATCTGACGAATTGGAATCAAGTGCTCACGCCATCGCTCAGCTTACAGCTGTTCCCGATTTGCAGCAGCTCCTTTGACTATGATCATGCACAGACATGTTAGGATTGGAACCGTCGGTACACCACGACATCTGAACAATTTCTGTAATGAATGTATATATTATCGTTGACCAAGGCAGACTTGTCCTTTTCAGCTGTGGAGCCTCGATTGCCACATGACGCTTCTGCAAGGTTTGAGCGCTTGATCATCATGCAGACCAGCTTCTGACAGCCTGCAATTTGATTGACGCGGTATGCGGTATAGCATATGCGCCACCCAGCAATGATCTCTCGATTGCATGCAAATGCTCCATGGCATGCAGTCGAGTGCCTCAAAGTGCCCTGACAAAGCGCCCTTCAAACGTCCTGAAAGTAGGCAACACCCAGCGATCAGCGAAGCTGCGTATTGCAGATGATGGACGCCGTGCAATGCGGTGCGGTCCAGCCCTGCAAAGCTGCGCAAAACATTTTGCAGGCTCGACGTTGCTGAGGGTTCCCGCAGACGAGTTTGACCTAAAGTAGTCTGGGCCCGAGTGATCAGGTACTCGATGTCGCTTCTGCTTGCGCTCGACAGCTCAAGTCTTTGCAATACGTATGCTGTCTTGTGAAGCATGTTGGCAGCTGATGGTCAGCGTGCACGGCCTTATTTCTGTACGTGCTGGTCAGCGTTTACCTGCAGCTGTTGTGCGTTCAGGATCGCGGCGTGCACATGTCGCTGGAAGCTACGCTGGCGGAGGCGGACAGGCTGCTCGAAGCCACCACCGCTACCGGTGCAGGCATGAGTAGATGACATACTTGTTTGCCCCTCTGCAAAGCAGCAGATGACGAGTCTTCCTGTGTGCTGCAGGTCCGCAAGCAGCGCAGGGAGCAGCGCGTATAGGCGCGCTTCTGCGAGCTGCCACAGCGTATTTCAAGAACCTGCATCATTTTGAAGAGATAACCGACACAACGGTAGACGGTAAGTCAAAAGCACAGTGTAGAGAGCTCCTTCACTCCATCTGGCCCATACCCCTGAAGCTACTTCGCTGACTGTCTGAGATTTGGATTGTTTTGCTGGCCAAACAGGCAACGCTTTCGTGTTTCTTGGCAGGGAGCTTGCAAACGGTGTGTGTCAGGGGCATTACATGCTCGTTAGACCAATTGGACTGCGCATCTTTGGACAATTTCCCCTCAGATGACACCAGGTGGGTGTCTCTGTTTTGCTCTGGTTCTGTATGCTTGTGATGTAAAAGGCAGCTAGTTGTTAGACTCAGCGCGTGCATTGATGTTGACCCTGTTCTGCAGCTGGGTCTGCAATGCCATACTGCACACCAAATCTTGCCAAATGTAAGGAGAAACATGTCCTCTCTGTGCAAAAAGAGATGGAGATGCAGACTTTGTCTTGTCATGTAGATTGCAAAGAACTGTACGCCTTGCAAATGAATTGATGTCAGCTCTGTTTTGCAATTGCGTCTGCGGTGCCAAATCAGACATCGCAGTTTGCCAACAACAAGGATGAGCATGGTCTCTAGGACTCAAAAGACATGGGAGGTAATGTCCAGTGACCTAGACTGCCAGCAGTTGTATGCCTGAATGAATTCTTTTATGTTAGATTTGTTTTGCTGCTGGGTCTGTGCCGCCATGGCAAACATCACAAGCTGCCATACTGAACATCACAGTTTGCCGACTACAAGGATAGACAAGCTCTCTATGAACCGGTGTGTGTGTGTGTGTGTGTGTGTGTGTGTGTGTGTGTGTGTGTCTTTCATCTCTGTAAAGTGACTGTCATTGTGTGCTGTAGGGAGGCAGCCTTGGACTTGCTTCAGGCAGCTGTTGTCTCAGCTACAGAGGATCTCCCCAATAACACAGCAGACCCAGCTGGCCAAACAGCACAGCCAGAACCTGAAGCACCTGAGCCAAGCAGCAGCCTGCATGCCTTGCTAGCTGACTTTCCCAGACCAGCATCAGCACAGCAAAATACACAGCAGCCTGGGAGTACAGACCCACCTGGGGGGGCTGCCAGGGGTCATCCCCCTGGGGCCCCCAGCTGGAGGAAACAGATCCTGCAGCAAGCTCACACACAATACGGTGTTTGGCAGAAACTGCTCAAAATCTGCGGAGATATCGCTGACGGCACCTCACCATTCAGTTTTGCCAATGAGGCAGCAGCTGAGCATGAAGGCAGTGCTGAGCACACCGACACGGACAGATGGGTATTGCTAGGGCAGTTGCTTGCCATAGCTGATGGTTTCACGCATGGATTGCAGCTCACAGATGAAGATGTGAATAAGGACGTTGAGCACATTCCACCTCCGCACGATGACACAGTGTTGACCAGTTTCAAGAAGATTGCCCAGTCAGTAGGGAAGGCACAGAGGTAGGCATGCCCATCTGAAGTGTAATTGCTGCCTACGTGATCAATGACAAAACCCTTTCGATCAAGTTCCCGACTTACTTTCACAAGCGCAACATTTTTGGCGAAGCCTACCGTAGCTGTTCCAATCCAGTTGAAGCTTGCAAAGTGCCTAGCATGCGTTGAAAGAGACGAGTGACTGATAACCACTTGTGTTTAACACATGTTGTGCACTTGTGACAATCTTTCTGGTTGCCTCATGCAATGCTCACCCAAAGAAAGCTTGAGCCAAACGCCATGTTGTATGCGCCTAGTGCTCAAACTGCTGCCAGCATGAATATGTGCATCATGTGTATTGAAATGCACTTTGCATTGCATGTGCCATTTCACAATTCATGGCAGTTGAGTAGGCTGCAATCATACAGCAGACGCAGATGTTTTCCTTCCTGTTGTATGCTCCTGACGCTGACCTTGTTGTATGCAGGAGTCTTTTGCAGGCAGGACATGCAGATGCTACATATGCAGCGTCAGCAGACAGTCAGCCGGGCAAGATCCCACACCATCTGTTGCGCATCAGTACCTACACATATGCCTCAAGAAGATACAGACTGTTTGCATGGATTGCAATGGAGATAGCAAGCGCCCTTATGCTAGCGGCATGCCCAGACCAGCAAACACCACCATCTACGGCACATTCCTTGCAAGGGTCATCGCAGCATCACATGACACAGCAGCCAAGCAATCAGGAACCCTCACAGGAGCTGTCAACCCCAGATGCGATCACACCTGCAGGCCAGGTTGACCGCGAAGTAGCTGAATCAGCATCAGGGCAAATGGACCCAGTCCTGTTGCTTCAGGCATTCCAGCTGATCAAATCAGCCAATGTGTGGCCAGCAGCAATCTCACGCGGCACAAACCCCAACACAGCTTCCATGGATTTCCGCCTCGATCCACAGTTCACGCAGGGACTGGACTTCATTCTGGACATTGCTGTCAAAGTGTGTCATAATTGTCTCCCTCAGCCTGTGACAGCTTTGCAAGACGCACAGCTTACTCAGGGCACAGAAAACACAGACAAGGCTGCTCCATCAGATGCGGTAAGCCTATGTTGTAATGCAAATGCACTTGAATCTACCTGAATTTTCTTGCTGACTTGCCGCATTGTACATTGCATTTGCTGTAAGCTTTGACCTTGGTGGTGAATGGTACAGTGCATCGTCTTGACCATATGTGCACAGCTTGTCCCTTTTAGCATTGATGTCAGCTGCAAGATACAGCTTTTGTAAGTCATTGGCAACGCATTTGAGAATTGGGCTAAATTGCTGCAGGGGCTTGATCAGAGTTTGAGCAGCGAGATTGATGACCCACTAGGCATGCAGCACCTGTTTGAGGAGCGTCTCTCTGGGGAGAGCGGTCTCGTTTCTGCCCCTTCAGCTTCAGACCTAGGCAGTCCCTGGCCTCCTGTGTTTGCACTGTTCCTCCAATGCATGGTTCGCTGGCTGCATGGAGATGCATGCCAAGCGGCACTGCAGCCGCGACACCTGGACATCTTTGTGCATATGATTGCAGAGCAACCAGCAATAGAGGACAAACCCGCCACAGAAACAACAGCAGCTGCTGCTCAGAGCCCCGCAGCTGCAGCAGCAGTTGATGGTCAAAGCAATCCATGCAGCGGTAGTGAACAGTTGGATCTGGCAAGCTTGCTCCAGGGTCTGTCTGACGCCTTGTATGAAGTGGCCAGGAAGGCTTCTGATTCTGTGGTCAAGGCATCTACAGCAAAGCGTGGCTCTGCAACCCAAGCTCAAGCGAATGCAGACAGTCAAGATAGCGACTGGATCAGCATCCAGATAGTCAAGCGCATCTTGACACGTGGACCCCACTTTGATGCTGCATCTAGTAGCAGTGTACAGAGCAACAGTGGCAGTAGCAGGACGCCCGAAGGGGGCCAAGATGCTGGAGTTGCTAGCACTGAGCACAGCAGCAGTAGCAGCAGCATGCCGCATGAGATTGGGCAAGACGCTGCGTCTGCTAGCACCCAACACCATAGCAGTAGCCACAGCAGCACGCATGAAGTTGGGCAAGATTCTGCATCTAGTAGCACTGAGCTCAGCAGCAGCACTCGTGAGGTTGTGCAAGATGCTACGTCTGCTAGCGCTGAACAGGGCAGCACTGGCCGCAGCAGGATGGGCATGTGCTCTTTAGGATGTGCAATGCAGCTAGCTGCCATGTGCCTCCTGCATCACAATGCAGGGTGCAGAAAGGTTGGTCAGGAGTGCAAACTGTCGCTGGCTCTGTGGACTGATCTGGTTTCAGGTCTTGCCATGCAAGGCGCATCTGTGGGAGAAGAAGAGGTGCTGTGGCAGCTTGGCCGCTCCAGGTCAGACGCCTAGTCGATACTGTCGAGCATGCTCAATTTGTGAATCGTCAGCACCAATCTGTACTAACTGCAATGATGTATTGCAGTGTTGTCCATATTGGCTGCAGGTCATGTGCCTTGCCAACACTTCATCTAACTACATGCTCAGATGTATCAGTCAAAAGCATCCAGCTGCGCTACCTGCAACCCCTTCCATTGTTGCAGTCTTGTCCAAATGGCTGCAGGTCAGGTGTCTAGTTAAAACTGCATTTCAGTGCATGCTCAGATGCGTCAAATGGGAGCACCTATCTGCACAACCTGCAATGACATGTTGCAACACTGCTTTCACCGGCTCTTGGTTAGATGCATAGTCAGCACTGCACTTCATGACATGCTCAGATGCGAGAGTTGACAGCAACCATGTGCACCACCTGTGATGATGTGTTGCAATACTGTCCATTCCAATCCAGGTCAGATGCATAGTCAGCACTGTATCATGCTGACTATTGCATCAGAGCTACAGTGTTGCCTAATTTGGCTATGCATTCAAAATGTGCCTTCCTTGGGCTATCGGCAACTCCTTTTGTGATACTTACTTGCAACGAGCTTTGCTATGCAGGCTGGACCTGCTGATGTTGACAGCGCACACCATGAGTGCCAATCAGCGCAATATTGTGTGCAGCATGATTCTAACAATGAGCAGATCTTGCTGTGTAGTCTATCTTTTAGAATCAACAGCCATCATCTGACAATTTTATAACAGTCAGTGGGTCTTGCTGTGTAGGTTGGACCTTTTGCTGCTGACAGCCCACACCATGAGCAGTCAGCAGCGCACCATTATGTGCAGCATGATTCTGCAAGCCTTGCTGGGAGACAATCCCAACCACCACCACAGCAGTGATGGGGACAGGTTGCTGCGGTCCGCTTGCATTGCCGTATTGCTGTCCCTGCTGCAGTACCTGCTGCTACAAGCGGACCAGCCGCCTGCTGCTAGCCTTGCCAAGCGTGTTGATGCTTTGCTGAAGGTGCGATCTGCCTTGAAATGCACTCTCTCTGGCTGGCATACAGTACCAATGGTTATCACAGCGACGGAAACAGATGAATACAATCTGCTTGCATTGCCCTGTTGCTGTCCCTGCTGCAGTACCTGCTGCTACAAGCGGACCAGCTGCCTGCTGCTAGCCTAGTCAAGCGTGTTGACGCTTAGCTGAAGGTGGGAACTCCCTTGAAATGCACTCTCTGGCTGGCATATAGTCCCAATGGTCATTACAGCAACGGACACAGACTAATGCAGTCTGCTTGCGTTGCCCTGTTGCTGTCCCTGCTGCAGTACCTGCTGCTACAAGCAGACCAGCCGCCTGCTGCTAGCCTAGTCAAGCGTGTTGACGCTTTGCTGAAGCTGTGATCTGCCTAGAATGCACTCTCTGGCTGGCATACAGTACCAATGGTCATTACAGCAACGAAAACAGATCAATGCAGTCTGCTTGCGTCGCCCTGGTGCTTGTCCCTGCTGCAGTACCTGCTGCTACAAGTTGCCCAGCCGCCTGCTGCTAGCCTAGTCAAGCGTGTTGACTCTCTGCTGAAGCTGCAAACTGCTTTGTGGTGCACATTGTATGGCTGTTCAGGCTGCATCGTTGAACCTGCTTGCTTAGAATGAGCGCTTAGCTCCGCAAGTGCCTGTGGTAATGCTGCTGTCAGATCTGAATGACTGAGCTCAAATGAGCCCAATCATGCCTTGCTCTAGAGGCTCTGCAGAGAATCTGCAAACCCCTCTCTGGACAAGGTGTTGGAGTTAAGCGTTCAAGCTCAGCTGGCAGAGTCGCTTGCAATGCAAATGATATGACTGGTGCTACAGCGTGTCTGTCTTCAAGGGTTGCACTGTTGTCTGACCCGATATGTACGTACAGAAGTGTCCATGTACACACTGCACTATGAATTGATACGTTGCGCTAAGCGTTTTACAGGGAGAGAGTACGGCTTCACAGGATGCACACCAGCAACCCCTGTTTGCAGCCTGGCTGGGAAAGATAGCTGCAGATGCCGGTGGTGATTTATCAGGCCAGCTATTGCGGTATGCTTCTGCCACCAGTCTTGCCAGTTGTGCAACTTAATGCTGTGCAGCCCCTCTTTTGCTGGGTCCTCTTGAAAAGGCTCGAACTGTGGAGTGGACAAGGCATGTCCAGCATGAAAGCTTGACCCTTTAATGCTGCTGCCAGTCATTGGGACTTTAAGCTGTCCTCAGACAGTGGTTTGCATTGTGCAACAGACAGGCAGGCTGTGGCTTGAGCAGTGCATGCAACTGCTTGGTAACAGCAGAACAGCATCGACCGAACCTCGCAAAGAACAGTGCTACAGGGATAGAGCATGTCTCAGCATGCCCTGTCTCAAAGTGCCCTGCATCTTGCCAGCATGCACAATGTGACACCCTTTCTGGTGAACTTTACATGGACATGGACTTGGACATACTATCATGATGCTGTTCTGCAGGGATGTTAAGACTTTAGCAAACAAGCTTGCCATGTTGTTCCCCCTGGCCTTCACTCAAAGCACAGGCACCCAAACCATCGCCAGTCCTGCTGTTGCCAGCCTGCTGCAATCTGCCATAGACCAGACCACTTGGAAGCAAGCAGCTTCCCACTTAAGCCAAATCCAAGAACGTGGTGCAGTCACATCCCCTGAAGTTAATGGCACAGTTTCCCGACCTAACTGTGTTCAGCATCTCCTGGATAGCATCCATGCTACAGTGGTTAAACATCTGAAGCACAGTCTAGAAACCACTGCCACCGCCACTACCGCCACCGCCACCGCTCCCCCTGCCACCGCCACCGCCACCGCCATCACTCGCACCGCCACTGCCACTGCCACCACAACTGATGCTCCGCTGCATGGGCTGGACCTCCTATGCGGCAGGCACGCTTGCTGCTCAGCACTGCTGCAGCTTTCCCTCAGCACAAGGTTGAGGCCCGAGGACGGGCAGCAGCAGCTGCTGCTGCTGTTTGCTATCTGGTCACAGCAAACTGCCTTAGCTCAGGTGCTACCACCGCATCCTGAGTCACTGGCCTGCTGGCCGACTGTCTGTGCTGTCAGTGACCGCCCCACCCACCGCCGCACAACGCGGCCCTTGTCAGCTAACAGAGCGTCACGCATCCAAACACTGTTGAAGCAGGCCTCTCTGGGCTTGGCTGAGCAAAGCAACAGTCGCAACCATTCTAGTGACGCCATCTCTTGCCCTCAGTTGCTACTGTCGTTGGCCTACCTTGACCTGGCCTTGATGCAAGCGCACGGCATGCTGCATCAGATCAAGCGGGACACAGACTTCAGGGAGCAACAGCACGGCTTGCACATGCAACGGCTGGCTCGGCTGATGCCGGAGTGCATCATGCTCCTCAGGCAGTTAGTCTCTATGACTGAATCTGCTGTGGAACAGGCAATCGAGCAACATCTGGCAGCTGCGGGCCTTCAAAAGCAGTTTCTGGCAGCGAAGCAAGTCTTGCAGCTTGGGCTTGAGGGCAGTCAGGTGCGTGCTGTTGCTGCTGCATCTGGGCAACAGAATGTCTGTACTCACTGATGAGCATGTTAACTTTGTGCACAACATGTCTTGCATTGATGGCTCTGCAATAGCTTCTGGCATGTGTGTTGCCATCATGCCATGATTCTGTATCAAGAGCTTCCTTCGTATGCATTGTCAAAATGGCATGATTCTGTAACGTGCATCATGACATGGCAACACATGCACCAGGAGTATCTGCAGTAAAGGAGCATGGTACCAATGAGCCAGTGCTTTGAAATGCTGACCTGCTTGCTGATGATGCTGCACAACTGTTGAATTCACAAGACTGGTCATGCTCTGAACTTGGAACCTTAAGCGCAGACAGAAGGGCTGCCATGGTCTATCTAAGGCCTTGCAAGCATGCCTGACACAACATATCCAATTGCCTGCCTTCTTATGATGCTGCGCAACTGCTGCATCACAAGTCTGGTGCTGCACTCAGTTGCTCCCTGAAGCACAGATGAGCGAGACGCCACAGTCTGTGCAAGGCCTTGCCACCATGTCAGACGCAAAAAAGTGCTGCACCATTCATCAACTGAACAATGCAAAAATTGCACAAAACCTTCTCTTACCTCGCATCTTGATGTGTGCAGGTCATCAGTGCCTTGGAAGCAATCGAGCCTGGGCTAGGCAGCTCGTTCAAATCGTTAAGTTGCTCAGTCAGCCCAGCCGCTTGGCAGTCAGATCTGATTGCCCTTCACTTGGCCTCGACGTCATTGGACCATCCAATGTTTGAGTCCTCACGGCCTGGCAGTGTTGCTTCAGCAGCAGCAGCAAACAGCATTCAGGCTGTCACCCATGCTGCAATTGCTTTGCATGGGTTGCCAACCACCCTACAGCCAGTTAGCGCTACTGCATTCAGTGGAGTGCGAGGCCTCGCCAGCATCACTCAACTCATAAAGGCTGCTCTCCTTATGCCTGGAGTCATGGATCTTGTGCCAGAGCAGGACTTGGTTGCTTTGACACAGGCCATCACTGGTGTTCCCTTTGCAAAGTATATACGCAGTAGAGCCGATGGTCATGAGTTGCTGGAAGGCTTGACGCGTCATAAGCCTAGGATTGTGAACAGCGTTCAAGATGAGCAGCGGGAGAATCAGCAGCAGGTTATGCTAGACATGCTCGAAGACTGGCAGGTGAGCGTGTGTCATGCTGGTCATCTTGCATGCTTTCTGTCCAAATCCTGTCTGCAGCTGTGACTTGCCTGCAGCTGTCAATTGCCTTTGACTGCCAGGTTGCATTTCATACGGCTTCTTTCATTGTATCACCTCGCTGTCAGCAGTCTTGCCACTTAACAGCAATGCAATAATGGTCAGATTGCATGACATAAGCCGTCTGCCATTGAATCACCTTGCAAAGTGCTCGTCAGCAGTACATCAGTCCACAGCAATGCAATAGTGGCCAGATTGCATGGTATGTGACCTCTGTCTTGGCACAACCTTGCAAACTTGCTTGACGGCAGTCTGTCGCTTGACAGCAATGCAATAATGGTCAGATTGCATGGTTTGTGACCTCTGTCTTGGCACAACCTTGCAGGCTTGCTTGCCATCAGCCTGTCAATCAACACCATTTCCAGGACCGTGCTCGGTCATTGCAGGTGAATGAGACTCCTGATCACAACATCGTCAAAGTCTGGATGCAATCGCTGCAGAAGCTTACAGAGACTTCAGTAGACGGTTGTAGCAAGCTAATCGAGGCTGCTTTAGTGGCGTCCATGGCGCTTCCTTCGTCACATGCAAAGTGCATTTTGGATGGCTTCTATGTAATGTTGCGCAGATCTATCCCAGGTAGGGGCAAAGTGCAAGGCTTACCTGATGGCAATTACATGATAGAATGATGAGAATGATGGTGATTGCATAGAATGTGCATGATTACATCATGATGGCTGATGCTAATTGATGTCAACTACACAGGGCACTCTTGCTGACTGATGGCAAATTAGCCGCCACCTCTGCTTACAGCACCTGTTCATGATGTGCTGTAAATCAGCCATTGGCCACACTTGGATTCTGCCAAACACGTCAAGCTGCTGTGATAGTGTTGCAGACCTTGACAGCTTTACGCTGGCATCTGTGATGAATGTATGTCGCTGTTCAAGAAATGCCTGTAAACTCAGCTGCCTGCAAGCTAGCTGCCCCCCCCCTCCCCCCCCCCCGCGCTTGGAGCATGTGTGTATCTTCTGCAGTATAGCCAGCAATTGGCAACCCCAAGTTTGCCAGTCATCTTAGGCTGCCGGTATGGAATCCAACACTTTCATGGTACCATTTCAGCATATACGCTCAGATTGCCGCAATGTTCCGTTGCTTCCATGATGAACATCATGCTGCATGTCACAGGGTTGGAAGCGGCTTGCCAAGACACTGCTTGACTTCGACTCTCGTTTGGCTGCAATTACGCAATGCTGCAATGGTGAACATCATGTTTGAATGCCACAGGGTTGCAAGTCAATGTCATCAATGCAACGCTTGAGTCAGACTCTCATTTTGCTGCAGTGATGCAATGTAGCAAAGGTGAACATCATGTTGAATGCCACAGGGGTGCAAAGCAGCGCTACCAAGGCATTGCTTGACTCAGACTCTCATTTTGCTGCAGTGATGCAATGTAGCAATGGTGAACATCATGTTGAATGCCACAGGGGTGTAAAGCAGCGCTGCCAAGGCACTGCTTGACTCAGACTCTCATTTTGCTGCAGTTACGCAACGCTGCAATGGTGAACATCATGTCTGAATGCCACAGGGGTGCAAGTCAATGTCATCAATGCAACGCTTGAGTCAGACTCTCATGTTGCTGCAGTGATGCAATGTAGCAATGGTGAACATCATGTTGAATGCCACAGGGGTGCAAAGCAGCGCTACCAAGGCATTGCTTGACTCAGAGGTAGACCGTTTCCTAGCAGTGCACCTTCTCAGAAGCGGCACGCCTCCAGACCAGCAAGCAACAATGCTCAGCATACTGCAAACTCTGTTTCAGCATATTGACAGACCAGACCACCTTCAATCCTCATCCGCACCTCGCAGTGATAGTTCTGACTGTGACGCCTTACTTGCTGCGGCTGCCGCTGCTTTGGTTGACCCTTGGGGCAGCAACAGTCAACAAGAGGAGCCTGGAGCAAGTCATGAGCAGGTGCCTAATGCTCCAGCAACCGAGAGGAATGAGTCACAGCAGGAGGGGTCTGAGTTATCTCACGAGCATGTGCTGGATCCTTCTGCAGCCGAAAGTGATACAGCACAGCAAGAGGGGTCTCAGGTGTCTCGTGAGCAGGGAGCTATTCCTTCAGCGGCTGAGAGAAATGAAGCACAGCATGAGGGCGCTCAGGTACCTCACGAGCAGGGGGCTGTAGCTTCTGCAGCTGCAAATGATGAAGAGCAGCAGGAGGACATGCGCAAGCACCTGTTTCACCTTCAGAATCAGCTGCTTCAGACAACATTAACTGCCCTTAAGCTTGTTCTGGAAACAGCTGCAGGCTGTCTTGTTCGCAGCGTCCCTGAGCAGCAGTCACATGCTAGCAGCACATCAACTGCAGTCTCAGACAGCTCTCCACTACCAACAGCAGGCTCAGCTGCACAGACAGACACAGGGACTGATACCAGGGGTGAAGAGGCAGTTGGACAGGGACTTTCCATTGATGAGGACGCTATGCACACCTTGCTTGGGCTGCTAATTCAAACGGCCGCTGGCAGCCCTGCAGGCATGGATACGTTGCTGTTGGCCTTTGACAAGTTTGGTGATGGCATGAGGGACTTGCTGCATTTCCCAAAGGTGACCCAACTCACACATAGCTCAAGCACTGCCTGCACAGCATGGCTTTCTGTTTGCTGTTGCATAAGTCAGGCTGTCAATCAGGTCTGACACGCTGGCAATCCCACAGCATGCAAGAGCAGTAACACGCCCAGCTGCCATATGTTTCAGGTTTGCTAGTTTCACACAACACTGACCTTTCAGCAGTGCTGTTGTGTGTCTGCCTCAAAGGTTTCTTCAGAACAGCACAGCTGGTATGCGAAGCCCCCCATGGTAGACAGAAGTGCTATCGCTCACAATCTGCTGAATCTGCGCAAAGCAATTTGCAGGACTTTGACTTTGTTTACATGCTGCTGTGTAGTCAAAGGACAGAACCCAGCCGTCAAGCCATGTACCCTTGCAAATGTCCCTTGTTTGCCAGCACCATGCCTTGCAGCAGCAGCAGCAGCAGCGGCAGCAGCAGCAGCAGCGGCAGCAGCAGCAGCAGCAGCAGCAGCAGCAGCTGCAAGACCCAGATGATAATGCATCAAGCAACTGTAATGTTGGCCATGAGCT
Source organism: Trebouxia sp. TZW2008 (assembly GCA_002118135.1). Taxonomy (NCBI): domain Eukaryota; kingdom Viridiplantae; phylum Chlorophyta; class Trebouxiophyceae; order Trebouxiales; family Trebouxiaceae; genus Trebouxia; species Trebouxia sp. TZW2008. Next base: position 145,454 of record BDIU01000033.1, on the reverse strand, counting down.
TGTTGTGCAATTGCTCCATTCATGCGTGCTGGACAGGCTCAGCAGGCCGATCTATGTACGTACTGGAAGCAATCTCCAATCAGTTTGGTCCTGCGCTACCCTAAACCGTCGCTATTGAAAATGAGGAAAGGTTTCGGTTGTGGATTGACAGCATAATGCTGGTGTAGGGTGCTCAGCTTGTGGCTCAGCTGTTACCCCTGCCCCGCTTCCTACAAGCCACAGTGTCCCATGCCTGCTGATGCTGCGATTGCAGAACTCAAATGGGATAGCATCAAACCACTTTGATGTGGGCTATGAGCCTGTTGTATTTTGACAGCTTACCGCTGCTGTAGGGTGCTCAGTTTGTGCAAGACCCAAATGACGAAGCATCTCACCACTTCGGTCACCAGCAAGAGCCTATTGTGTATTGACAGCTTACTGCTGCTGCAGGGGGCTCAGCTTGTAGCTCAGCTCTTACCCCTCCTTCGCTTTCTACAAGCCACAGTGTACCACGCTTGCAAGCCTGGCCCAGCCATCCCTTTACCCCTCCCCCATCAGACCCCCCTGCCAGCCGCAACAGGTTCGCTGGATCAGTCTGGGTCATCCCAGGCAGAACCCACAGCACCAGAAGCTTCAGCAGCAGCTGCTGCAGAAGCAGCACAGCCAGCGGCTGCTGCAGCTGGTGAGGCAGGTGCAGCCCATGCTGCAGCTGTGGCAGCAGTGGCAGCTGTGGCAGCCTCAGGGGCGCCAGCTGAAGATGAAGGCTCGGAGGATGAAGATGAAGACGAGGATGACGATGATGATGATGATGATGAAGAAGAGGATGAAGCTGAAATTGAAGGGGAACAGGAAGAGGACGATGATGGTGTGGAAGACATGGACGAAGACGAGGAAGACGGTGATGAAGTCCAAGGTATGTGCTGTTGTCTGACACCCTTTTGCACATCTTACAATGCGACAAGTCTGCCACATGTTTCAATTTGGCAGCAGGGCCTTTTGCCAGCATTTACGCTTGTCTGACTTCCAACATTAGACGTCTGTTTTGTGACATTCAACACAAGCCTGCCTGGCAAGAGAGGACTTGTGCCCCACACACCTAGCAATGTATGGTAGAATGTGTTGATGCAGCCACAAATGCTCAGGAGCCTCACACTATCACGCTGGTCCCATCAGCCAGCAACGATGAAGACGTGACAGAGGTGTTGCATTGCATTGTATGGACTGCCATGAAAGCAGGAAGGTGCCCTAGACGTGACAAAGATGCTGCACATGCAGGGGCAAACGCTCAGGAACCACACACCATCACATTGGTTCCGTCCGCCAGCAACGATGAAGACGTGACAGAGGTGCTGCACTTGTTGGAGCAGGAGTTGGCAGCGTATGAAGAGCAGGAGCTGGCTGCCGCCAGGGGGGGCAGGGGTAGGGGTAGGGGGGCCGCAGGAAGGGGCAGGGGTGCAGAGATCAGGGCTGCACGGCTTGAGATGGAGGACCTTGTTGACCTTGCACACGAAGCGGCTCTTGCCAGGTATTGTTTTCAGACAGTGATGCCACAGGTGTGCAGTGAAATTGCAGTGTTCCATTTCATCAACAAATCCCACAGCTTGTGGCCACACGCAAGTAGAGATGGACAATCTTGTTGATCTTGCTCATGAAGCTGCTCTTGTCAGGTATTCTTACCAACATAACATTTGATGTCATAGACTAGCTGTGAAGTGCAGCATCACTGCTTAATCAGGTCCAAACTTTTCGAAGACATGTAACTAGAGATGGAGGACCTTGTTGATCTTGCATCCAACTGTCAGGACGCACACCTGCCAACTTCGCAAATGGGCTTAACTCAAAGAACAAACAAGCATGTATTGCATGCAGGTATGCAGGGTGAAGGGGCAGGGGGTCCAAATCCCAGGGGAGGGGTTGTGGGCGGGGCAGGGGTGCATCAGAGGCAGCAGCAATCTCAGGCAATGCAAGGGGTGCGTCAGAAGTATGAGGGGTCAAGAGGCCCACTCAATATGTAACAATTCGTGAGTAACATGCGCTGCATGCAGAAACGCAGGGTCAAGAGGCGGGGGGGGGGGGCGGGACCCAGGGTTGGGGTAGAGGGCAAGGCAGGGTTGCCTCAGAGGCAGCAGCAACCTCAGGCAACGCTAGGGGTGCAGCAGAAACACCACAAACACCTAGCACCTATGCTGCAATGCATTGACACACCGTTGCGACAAAAATCATGTTAGAAAGAATGTGTTGCATGCAGGTACGAAGGGTCAAGAGGCAGGGGGACTGGGGCTCAGGGCAGGGGTAGGGGGCGTGGCAGGGGTGCAGTAGATACAGCAGCGGTCTCAGGCAATGCCAGGGGTTCAGCAGAAATGCAAAGGGTCAAGACACAGTTTTAATCTGTGGCACATCAGTAGAAACATGCACTGCATGCAGGTACGCCGGGTCAAGAGGCAGGGGAGCTGGGGCCCAGGGCAGGGGTAGGGGGCGTGGCAGGGGTGCAGCAGATACAGCAGCCACCTCAGGCAATGCCAGGGGTTCAGCAGAAGTGCGAAGGGAGGATGGCACCGTGCAGTGCACCTTCAGCGGCAATGGAGATGACTTCATTGACCAGCACTGGTACTCTCTGACTGCCTGTAACGATTTGCTTTCCTGTGCCACCATTCTGTTATTCTGGGGCCTGCCATCCTGCCCTTATCGCCTTGCTTCTTCTGTTGTCAACATAGTGCGGGCTTTGCATCTGCTCAACTGTGCTGGCTCTCATATACTAGTTTAGATGTCATGTGAGCAAGCAGATCTGTACAGTGATCTCTTGACATAACGCCTGCATTGGTTACCGAGAAACATGTCCTTACATCGAATTCCCCCGTACACAGAAGTAACACTGTAGTCAGAATGCAGTGCTTGGTTCCCAGTTGTATTGTCCTTGCATTGAGAATGTTCTTATATCGAGTGTCCTTGTATTGAGAGATTACTGTACATGCTTGACTCAGTACCAGATCTACAATGAAGCGCTGCTCTGATGATTTGTGCAATCAGGCTGTCATGGCTTGATGTATCAGCTGCCTCCACGCACCTTGACTTCTGCTCTAAGGTGAGCTGGCAGTGAGCAGGCATGGTGCAGGTGCTTCTGCCGCACACCTGGGCAGGTGGACCGCAGCTGCTGCTGCAGCGCATGCGCCCTGTGTGCAGCCTTTGGTCTAGTCCCTCCGCTGCACATGTGACTGACAGCATCACAAGCACATTGCTCCAAGTTCCGCACTGACTTTGCAGCCACGGTGGTGCAGGTACTTCTGCTACACATGTGGGCTAGTGGATAGCAAGGGCTGCTGCAGCGCGTGTGCCCAGGTGTGCCATGCTGGCCATGACCTGGTCTACTCCACCCATTCCAGGTTCTTCTGTGACTGTGGCGCTGGCGTCCCCAGGTGTGCTCTCTCCGTGCCTATGTTGTTCTGTATGTATGCGCCCATCAGTTTAGAAATGCCTCTTCTTGTGTCCACTCCACTCACTCCAGGGTTTTCTGTGACTGTGGTGCTGGTGTATCCAGTGTGCTGTCTGTGCATCTTTTTGTATTCACTGCCCACCTGCAAGTGTTGTCCTCAATGTAATCCTCAGACGCCTCCCCAACCAAAGCTGCTGTGGGACTGCTGAGGGCAGAGTGTGCTGCATTCAAGGTGTCCCGCTTGCGTGTGCCTGGCCCCAGTGCGACTCCCCCCCACCTCCCCCACCAACCCAACCCAGGCGACTAGACCTGCAGAGGACTTCCCTTTGATGGGTCAACCCTTTCAACAGACTGCAGGACTGGAAGGTGCTGTGAGAAGTGCTGAAGGTGGTGCTGTGCTGCATTGAGGTGTCCTGCTTGCAAGTGCCTAGGCCCCGTGCAGCCCCCCCAAGCACCCCCCACCAATACACAATAGGCCGCTAGCCCTGCAGAGGACTTCCTGGTCTGAAGTCTCATCTGTTGAGTGCTATGTCTCAGGTGTCCTGCCTGCAAATGCCTGGCCCCAGTGCAACACCCCCAGGCCCCCCCTCCCCACCAATCCACCCCAGGCGGCTAGGCCTGCAGAGGACTTCCCTGTCTGAAGTCTCATCTGTTGAGTGCTATGTCTCAGGTGTCCTGCCTGCAAGTGCCTGGGCCCAGTGCAACCCCCCCAAGCACCCTCCACCAACACACTCCAGGCGGCTACCCCTGCAGAGGACTTCCCTGTGTTGGGCCACCCCTTCAACGGCCTGCAGGACTGGGACCCCTCTGATGAGCCCAGCCTGCAGCTAGATCGCCTGTGGCAAATTCCTCCTGGTAAGTCCTTTTTGTATGCAGTCTGCGTGCTTTTGCCTGAGCAATACAGAGGGCACAGCATTGTCTATTCCTTTGCCTGAGCAACACAGAAAGCACAGCACAGTCTATGCTAGGCCTCTCAAACAGACTTGGTAGAAGAGACTTTCCTTTGCTGATGCATGCAGCCTGCAGCTAGATGAACTGTGGCAAATCCCACCTGGTGAAAATCACTTGTACTTATTGTGCATGCTGCATCTGCCCGTCTCCTCCCGCTTCTCACAGATGTGACTACATTTCGTCCAAAACGATCAACACAGCATTGCATACACTGCGTAAGAAGTTACCTCAAAGTAGTGTAGCTGACAGTACAATGAGGAGCTTGTCAGTGACACTGATGCTGGTCTGCAAAATGCATTTACCTGCAGCTGATGACACAGTGGAGCTGCTCAACAATGATGCTACAGTAATCTTTGTAACAACCGCTTTGGTCACCAAGAAATTTGTCCTTACATTGAAGTGTCCTAACTCAGAGGGACCACTGCAGTCAGAATGCAGTGATCTGATCACCAATGGCGTTGTCCTTACATTGAGATTGTCCTTACATTGAGTGTCCTTACAAAGAGAGTTTAATGTACTGTATTTTGAATTGCATGAGCTGTAGCTGATGATAAACAGGTTCTAGTCACACTGATGCTATTCCTAGAGTTGCATTGAGCTGCAGTTGACGATACAGAGGAGCTTTTCAGTGATGCTGATGCTGTTCTCACTGTTGCATGGACTTGCAGCTGATGACACAGAGGAGCTGTTCTCTTCAAGGTTGGTTCAGAAAGGAGCGCAAGCCTTAAGGGAGCTTTGTGCTGAAGACAATGGTCGGCAAGCCAAGGTGCTGCACTGCTGTGTGTGCAATTGATGCAGCTGTCGAGCATGCATTCATGCCTGCCTCTAACCTTGTGCCTCCATTTGCTTGTCACAGTGACCCTCAGATAAATGGATACTTGTTGTTCACTGGTTTGCATTTCAGCTTGCTTGGCTGACGCATGTATCATGGGTTAATGCACTGTAAGTTGTTCAGTCTTGTGCATGATGCTCAGCACAAATCACACACTGCAGCTGGCACAATTCATGCACCGAGCAGCACAGAATCACAAGGCCGATAAACTTGTGTGGATGACAACCAGGACATGCACCACAATTGGTGTGATCACTGAAACAAGGATGTCATGAGACTGACATGGGCATGTGTTCTCACCAGGCATGCTGCACAGTATATGACACTACGTATGACACAATTGCTGATACCAGGCTAATGTGCGCGTGTGTCTGATTATCAGGCAGCCATACAGTCAGCAGTGACCAACATCACCAGCATCTGCAGCGCCATAACAAGCAAGCTGATTGCAGAGGCGGAGAATTACGACCTGGGCACAATTAACTCACAGGCAAGTCTTCTCACTCTGTGTTGTCACTCTTGGCACCCTGGACATCTTCTATTGAGTCTGTCACCTTATTGATGCATCAAAGTCTGCTAAGAAATGCAGACCTGCCCCCATCGTTGTGACCTACTGCCAAATGCGCACCAGCAGAAGTTGCCATGTGATGCGTGACCCATCTGCATTGTTTGTAGTATTTGGCAGCAGGTCAGCAGGGCTGCAGGGCTGAGTGACTGCTGGAGCATGCCCCGCACCTGATCACGCACATCATTATGATAAAGCAAGCGGTGTTTTGAGCTGTCATGCTGGCGCGTGTACTGCATCAAGGCGCATCAGTGCCACCCTCGTTGAGCTTGTTCCTTCTCTCCCCCGAGCAAAACCAAGCCAGCTGTTCGTGTCCCTGCCCACTTGGCCGCATGCGCCCTGTGCCAGCACAGGAACCCACACAGAGAGGATCTGTATCAGCACAGCATGTAGCAGCGCATGAATTGTTTTCCTGTTCTTCTGCTCACTTGGCCAGTGCAGCTTGTGCAGGCCAAAGCAACGACATTCCAAGAGTCTGTTTCAGCACAGCATGGGAATGCAGCAGCACATGAGCTGTTCCTCTGTGTCCCTGCTCGCTTAGGCTTGTGTGCAGGCCAAGGCACCGACACAGGACAGGACAGGTTTGCACCAGCAGTGACTGGGGATGCAGCAGCACATGGGCCGCTTTGCTGTGTTCCTGCTCACTCAGGCTTATGTGCACTGTGCAGGCCAAGGTTTCGACAGGGACAGGACCTGCAGCAGCAGTGACAGGGGATGCAGCAGCACAGGAGGCCAGGCTGGTTCATTTCAAGGGCAGCTTCAAGCTTGCGGCGGAGCCTAGGGGTGTGCCACGCTCTGCTGCTTTGGCTGCTGCGGAGGCAGTCCTGGTAAGTCTCTATCGCTGTCAGGCACCATTGTCAGAAATGCTATGCTTGCAATATGCTTCTGTCTGCTGTTTCCCTACTGACTGTAGCATGCACATCAGCAGCATATGAGCCCGGGCTACTTCATTTCAAGGGCGGCTTCAAGCTTGCAGCAGAGCCTAGAGGCGTTCCCTGCTCTGCTGCCTTGGCTGCGACAAAGACAGTCCTGGCGAGCCTCATATCTATTCATTCATTTCATTCACTATAAACGTGGGCTAGGCAGGCTCAGCAGGCCCATCTAGGTACATACAGAAGCAATCAACTGTCTCCAGCCAGTTCGATCATGTGCTATCCTAAACCATTTATCTTGGACATGGAGGGCGGAGAGGTCGTTGTACACAGTTGACTGCCAAGTATCTCTGGGTTTACCCTTGGCCTGAGTGCCTGATACTTGCCAAAACATACTGATGAGGCAGTCTGTCCTGCCTCATATGCACCAGTGCAGATCACAGACCCCAGCCTTGAAGTCATTGCTTCTCTGTGACATGCAGTGTTTGTAACCACGTTTGCGCTGCATGGTTCTTGTGCAGATGGCCTGGCGCTGCACAAAGGCCTGGGATGACTGCATGTCTACGTAGTTGTAGCACCCTGAACACAGAACACTGCTGCAATAGCTGTGATGTGTATGTGTTATACAGGGCAGAGACAGCCAGGAGGCGCTGGAGGCTTGCATGGTATCACAGTGCACAGCAAATGCATCACCAGGCACTGGCCTGTTGACAGTGGGCAAGGCGTGTCAATACAGTGTGCTGAAGTGAGTGTGATGCGGTTGCAGGGCAGAGACAGCCAGGAGGCTTTGGAGGCTCACATGGTGTCACAGTGCACAGCAAGCGCATCGCCAGCCACTGGTTTGCTGGCGGTAGTGAGGGCGCGCCAGCTGACGATTGTGGACTTGGCAGCTGCTGCAACAGCTGCCCTGGCACCTTCACATGGTAAGCATGTCCTTGCAGAACAGGACATTGTATTGCGTCATTGCTGATCAGCTCAAGTGCTCTCGCATCACCATCATTTGGTGGGCCCTTTCCTTCCAGTCCAAGTGTCAGATGCCTCGTCGTGATATCCCAGTCAAGCTGCTCTCACATCAATTACACCTAATTTTTTTGTTGCTGTCCTCTCTTCTCTTAAGGAACAGATGTCTTTCTGTGTTCCTAGACCCAACATTCACTGGTGGTTGTTTGAACACATTTTTGACAAACTTGCAGAGAATCAAATCTGCAGCATGTGCTGCTCACAGGCGCCACTTGTGCATGCACACCGCAACTTTCCTGCATACCCTTGATAGTGAAGATCATGCTGCCCTGTGTATCTCACAGGGTACATCGGTACATGCTGCAGGGCTATCATCAGGAGAGAGCATGGCAGTGCTGGCAAGGCACAGCGCGCGCTTTGACATGCTCCAGGTGCAGTTTGACCCTGTTGCAGGCGGGCACCTTGCAGTGGCAGGCCTCAGGACTGTCCAGGTAGAGCTGCCAATGTTTCTCTGGAATTTTGCGCTTTATTTCCCAGACATCTTTTCAGTTTCTATGGGTCTCCCTTTTTGTTGTCCGTACTGGTTTTTTGTCAGCTATACCACCTGTGCAAATGCATCAGCAAAGCTGCCGATACACTCTGTCAATGCAGCAGTGTACGACGCTTGCCAGTAGAAGCCTGAATGTGCATTTGTTCTGGCCTGTGCTGTACACACAAATGAAGGCCCATACAATCATACTAAGCTTGTGTCTTCAATCAATCAATCAATCAATCAATCAATCAATCAATCAATCAATCAATCAATCAATCAATCGCATTTCCTGTCCTTGGGACCCAACAGGGGGGACAGCAGACAATATTTAGAACAAAACAAAAACAGACACTTCAGCCATAGAGGGCTGACATAAACTTCTTTCATACAGTCATCAGCACGAAGCGTATACTACATGTAGTGCATTGGTTTGTTTTGTGATCATATCTGCAAACTTCACGGATGTGTGCTTGCATGCATCATCTGTCAGTTGTGTGCATCGCTGTGTTGTCAGCAAAGCATGGGGTTGCCATACTCGTACTGCCAACATTGGCTTCAACAGCATGTTGTGATCATCACATCTGCCTTTGTGCATTGTGTGCTGCACCTCCTTGCTGAAGTGATGGTGCCTGATCTCAGGTCTGGTCTGTAACCCCCTCTGCAAAGGTAACAGACCGGCTGCCGCTTCGTCTCCCGACCCCTCAGGCCATCCAAACAGCAGCCACTGCAGCCAATTTGCCACAGCTCACACCAGCAGGAGCCATCGGTGCCTACATGGACTTGGTTCTAGACATTGCCTGGTTGCCTGGCAGCGACACCTGCCTGGCTGTTACCATGCCTCTGGCGGTGTTGGTGTATGATCTAACAAGCTCAGCACAGTACCCCGCTGTGGCTGTGGTGTTGCCTAGTACAGACACCATTGCGTCAGCTGCTGTTGGGACTCATCTGGTGCCTGCAAAACGGGTATGTACCCTCTGCTTATCTGCTGTGGCCGTGCACTGTGCGTTTTGCAGTGCTGGTGTATGACATTGCTACCGCAGCACAGCACCCCACTGTGCTTGTGGTATTGCCAAGTACAGACACTATTGCGTCAGCTGCTGCTGGGACTCAGCTGGTGCCTGCAGAATGGGTAAGTGGACCTTGCTTACCTGCTGTGATTGTGCACGTTGTGTCTTGAAGTACTGGTGTAAGATGCTGCTACCCCAAAGAGCAGTCTACTGTGGCTGTGGTATTGCGTAATACAGACCCCATTGCAACGGCTGCTGTCGGGGCTTAGCTTGTGCTGGCAGAAACGGTATGTACCCTCTGCTTATCTGCTGTGGCTGTGCACTGTGTTTTGCAGTGCTGATGTATGCTCTTGCTGCTTCAGCACAGCACCCTGCTGTGCTTGTGGTGTTGCTGAGTACAGACACCATAGCGTCAGCTGCTGTTGGGGCTTAGCTTGGGCCTCTGCTTATCTGCTGTGGCTGTGCACTGTGCGTTTTGCAGTGCAAGCGTATGTCTTGATACCTCAGCACAGCACCCTGGTGTGACTGCGGTGGGGCCTGATACAGACCCGTCTGCATCATGTGCTGCTGGGTCTCATCTTATGCCTGTGCAACAAAGACGCAGTTGATGCACTGCGGCATGGGCAAGGTTGCTGTGGTTGCGTACCATGCAGATGACTTGTATGAGTCGTGTATCCCTGCACAGCAGCGTCACTTGTCTTGCGCTGCTAAAACTGCACTATGACAGCTGCAATGATGCATACCCTAACTCGCATTCATGGGCAGACATCAGTGCGTGCAGTACCAGCAGAGCATAGTGCATGTTGCACGCATTGACTGCATAAACAACATGTGTGATAACAGCTGCTGCGTTCACCAACAAAACAAGCCCTGCTCTGTCTGCTGTGCAGGACAACTGTCAAGTCATTCAACATCGGCTCCTGATTCTGACCAGAGAAGCCAACCTGTGGACAGCTGTGCTACCCGACCCCCTCTGCAGGCCCTACCCGACCCCCACCCCTGGCATGCCTGCGCTGACCATCCAGCCTGCAGTAGCAGTGGGCACAACCTCATCACCATCTGCCAGACTGGCACAATCTGCCAGTGGTGAAGGCAGTTCGCCCCAGGCTAACCCACAGTTGTATGGCAAGCACATGTGCTACTGCCCAGCAGCAACCATGTACATTGCCTCTCTAGGCAATGTGCGAGATGAACATCAGATTGTCATGTGGCGGATCGCACTTGATCTTGACAATTCTGGCGAGCCACAGCTGTCCTGCACAACAGAAGCTGTCAAGTCTCAGGCTGCTGCTGACTCAGCACCAGCTGCGCCTGCAGCTTCAGACGTAGTCACAGATGGACAGCTTGAGTCATCTGAGGCTGCGCTGCAAGATTTAGATGCAGATCAGGCAGAACAGGAAGCTGAAGAGGCCATTCATGCAGAGCAGGCAGGTCAGGAAGCTGAAGAGGCCACTCATGCTGAAAGCGATGATGATGACAGCAATGATGAGGAAGAAGAAGACACCCCTGAAGAAGAAGAAGAGGACAACACCAACACTCACAGCCAGCAAGCCAGTGGAGTTTACGGCACCAGACTGCCATGCATAGACAGGAGCTATGCTGTGCCTTTGCTGCCTGCTACTAGGGAGTCAATGCACAATGCAGCAGCATTGTTGATTGGGGCAAGCATTGGTTTGCCCGGTGCCCTGGTGACTAGCATTAACCAAGGATCTGATACAGCCAGGGATGCTGCCATGCAACACCAGTTCTATATGGTGCAGGTGAGGCCCATAAATCTTGCAGCGCGGCTGCTCCCTCCCGCCCCCTCCTTCTTACCCCGACCCCTACAACTGCTTCCTTTACATGCTTAAGGCCCCACCTCAAATGTTTAGGTGACTAACACCAGCAAGGCTTGATTGGGTCCAGACATGCTGCCATGCAACACCAATTGTACATGATACAGGTGGGGCTGCTCCCTTTCCCCACCGCTCATCCATCCCTACCCCTTCAATCGCTTCTTTTGCATGTTCAGGTCACTCCTCAAATGTTTAGGTGATGAGCATTCCACAAAGTTGAGTTAGGTCTAGACATGCTGCCATGCAACACCAATTCCACATGATACAGGTGTGGCTGCTCCCTTCCCCCCCAGGCTCATCCATCCCTACCCCTCCAATTGCTTCTTTTGCATGTTTAGGGCCCCCCTCAATTGTTCAGGTGACGAGCATTCAGCAAAGTTGGGTTGTGTCTAAAATGCTGCCGTGCACCAGCAATTCCACCTTGTACAGGTAAGGCTGCTCCTTCCTCCCCCTCCCCACCCCACCAGCTCCGCCTTTTCGCATTTCTAGGCTTCTCCTTCAAAAGTTCAGAGGATTAGCATCAAGCAAGTTCTGACATGAGCCAGAGATGCTGCCACGCAGCTTCAATTCTAGCTTGTGCAAGTGAGGCTGCTGCTTGGCTTTGCAAGCAGGACACAGTCAAACAACAGCAGATTCACCTTTTTGAGGCATTTGTGTGCACATTCATTGCTTTATAAAGTTTACATTGTCTGCACATTCCATGCTGGCTTGACACATGGAGCTTTGCAAGCTGCAGCATTTGTTGTCTCTTGAGCCTGACTCATCAAATAATGGCCCATTTGAAAACATGGGATGTCAAGCTCCCTTCAACAAGTTGTGCAAAAGAAGCTGTGCTCTTCTTCTGTAGGGCAGCGTCTGCGCCCTAGTGGGGGTTGCAAGCCTACCCCTCCCCCATGCCCAACAAGTAGCAATAGCCACAGTGGACAGCCAAGGCGGTGTCTACCTCTATTCTACTCCCCTAGCAGACAGGATAGTGGTGTGGGATGCTGCCCAAGAGTCAACTGCTGAGCAGACGAGACAGGCAGCGCTGGGCAGTACTGCGGGCACTGCCGCTTCAGCTGCTGCAGCAACTGCTCAAGAAGGCAGGCAAACCACTGCTGACTCAGGCAAGTCTCCAATGACACATTTGAGACAGCAAAGGATGTGCAGCAGGCGTCAATTGCCGCCAAACAGACCTGTCCTTGTCTGTTATTGCATTCTATGTGATTTTGCACCATTTGCGCAGTCGCCTAACAGTCATGGCCATGCAGCATTGGCTGAACAAGAATTGCCATCTCCACTGTATACAAGATATTGAACACCCAAAAGTTTGTCACCACTGTCGCAAAATTGCATGTACTGTGGCCTTGGCAATGCAGCAAGTGGATTTGTTTGGTGATGCAGGCAGAGATCGGGGCAAGTTAGGGTTTAGAATTTTAGGGTTTGGGATGCTAGGGCCTTAGACACGCAGTGAATTGGTTTGTTTGATGATGCAGGCAGAGACTGGGGCAGGTTCTTGGACCAGGCACTGGGTAGCAGAGGCAGAGATTGGGCAGGGCTTCTGGCACACTCCGGTTCAGCTGCGTCACGTGACCAGTTGGAACAGTTGGGCTCTCCTATGCTGCCCAACACAGGCAAGCCTTGTCTGTTTTCCCTTTGGCACCTAGCATTGTTTGAGTCGCTTATGGCATGTCTAATATGCTTCACCATGCTGCACAATGCAGGCAAGTGTCTTCCTGTTTCACCCTATGGTTTCTGATCAAATGCGCCAGTTGTGCGCGTGATGGCCTGGGCATTGCAGTCTGATTGCATGCTTGATGCCCTTCACCATGCTGCACCATGCAGGCGAGCTTTGTCACACATTTTGCCTGTCTGCCCAGAGGGTAGGTTGAACTCACTTGTGCACCACAGTCATGAATGCTGCACATGAACATTCAATGCACCACATGACTCAAGTGCCCTGCAGATATGCGGTCACGCGCAGTTGGGCGGCTACTGGCTGGTTCCTCAAGCTCTCTAGGCTCGTCAGGCTCTCAAGGCTTGGCGGTCACCGGCCAAAGCCTTGGGGCTGCAGCACAGGGCATTTCTGAGCCTGCCCTGGCAGCGGCTCCTACAAACCCTGTGATTCAGTTCCCCTTTGACTTCTTTGAGAAGACTCGCTGCATCAGTGGAGAGGTGCGGCTGTCAGGGGATCTCAGCCAAGCAGGTACAGTGTGGTTGCCCGCAACAGCTCATGCTCAATCAAGCCCAAAAGGCACTTGCAATCTGGACTGCATGTGTGATTTTGCAAGTTGCAAACCTGCCAGAAGCCATGAGCATCACGAGTCAAAATGCAATGAAAGCCATGAGGGACGTTAAAGCACTTGACAAAGTTTGTGAGGATCAGCAATGAACAGAATAAAGGTCCGGAGGATCCTGAGCAAATACAGTCAAAGCCATGCTGACGATACAGTACCAGTCCATCACAATAGTGTTGTGGCTGTGATATAGGCAGCTCAGAGCGGGCATGGCGGGTCCTGCTGGCAGCCGGCACCTATCTAGAGGCCCCGAGTGCGTCCAGCATGCGCATCAACATCCGCCCCAATGACTCCTCCCTTGTCGTTGTTGGTGAGTGTCATCCTGCCTCTTTCTGGCAATGTGTGCAGATGCTAGATGAGCCAATGGATCCTCACTTGTTGGTGTTGGTGACTCTGGTTCGTCCAGCTGAGCATATGTAAAAGCACAGCTTGGAGGCTTCTCTCTGGTGAATATGTGACTGGTATGCGCATTGACACCCGCCCCACCAACTCCTCTCTTGGCGTCGTTGGTGAGTGTTGCTCTGCCAGCTAAGCCTTGTGCATCAACATCGCACCGTGACTCCCTCACTCATTGAGGTGACTCATTGCACCCTGCCAAATGAGCAACGCGCGCTCCAATTTGCCAAATCAGTCCTGACTTGTCGTTGTTGGTAGATGTGGCTCTTCAAGCTGGCCATCTATAAAAGCCAGAGCTTCAAGGTCTGTCTCTTGTGACGTAGGCAACTTCCATGTGCATCAATACTTGGCAATACGGCGCTCACCAACAGCTCCTCGTTTGTTGGTGGTCATTGTTGGTGAGTAGGACACTGCCTGCTGACCATAATGCATCTTGCGCCTGCATCATGCGCGCTGCAATGTGCGCTCATAAATCCTTGTTGTCATTGCTGGTGAGCGTAGCTCCTTTGGTCGATTGGTGTGGGAAGCATAGCTGCCAACATGGGTCAGCTTGAAGAGCTACACTCATTACAGCTTCAAGGCCTATCTCTTGTGATGTGTGCAAATGGCATGTGCATCGTCAACCGGCAGTATGCAACTCACCAAGAACCATTGCGGAGTTGTTGGTGGGTAGGCACTTGCCGGTTGAGCATTGTGCATCTCAGCACCTGCGCCATGCGCTACACTCACCGCAGCTTCAAGGCCTGTCTCTTTTTATGTGCGCAACCGGCATGTGTATCGTCGCCTGCCAGTTTGCAACTCACCAAGAACCACTGTGAAGTTGCTGTTGAGTAGGCCCTTATTGGCTGAGCATTGTGCATTGCAGCGCCTACGTCATGCGCGTCAGCGTCCGTCTCAATAACTCCTCTGTTGTCAGTGCTAGAGAGCGTAGCACATTTCTGTTCAGAAGCCGCAGCTGCCAAACATGATCAGCTCAATGAACCACAGTCACCATAGCTTGAAGGCCAGGGTGATGTATGTAATGATCTGCGCATCAGGTGGCGCCTCAATAACTCCTCATCTGCCATTGTTGCTGAGCGTAACTCTACCAGCTGAGCATTGTGAGGCTGGCTGACTGGCTATGCGTGGGCACAGATGTTGGGGTACAGATTGTGTTGATTCTGCCTTCCGGCATCCAGGCAAATGAGCCCTGCTAAGTACATGACTGGCCATAGGTGTTAGGGTGATGATTGGCGGAAGTGGTGGAAGGTACAGCCCCTCAGAGATCAAGCTTGGGGGTCGAGTCTACCCCCTCCCAACCCCCTCTGCCAAGCGCTGGCATGCACTGTACATGACACCAGCTGAGGCCCTGGCGGCTGCACCCGACACCCCTATGCAGGTCTGTGTGACCCCATATATATATGTGTGTGTGTGTATATAAGTTGGACAATTTGTATATCTATAGATATATCTAAACTACACATACTGCTGCTGACATGACCAGTTCTACTCATACAAAAATTGATGCGTGTGCTAGTGACAGCTGAGTATTGTGCAGAATCTAGACCAGGTGCTAGGTGTATGTTGCTCAAGGCCCGTCTCATGTAAACCAATATGATTGGCTATATTTGCAAGCGGCCGCAGCCTATATCTAATAGCTTGAATTCCAGTATGACTCCATCTGCAGGTTGGAGCGGCAAACAATGCTGCGTCTCTGGCTCATTTAGACGGCTTGGAGGTGTACGCCCGGCCTAAGGCTGATATCAAGTCAAGGAAGCTGCCAAGCCAGCAGAGGCCAAAGCTGCAGCAGCACCTGAAGGGGCTCTTGGTGGCCATCTGGCCCTTGCTGCAGTCTGCCTTGCACTGCATGCATCTTGTCCCTGGAACTTCAGCTTGACTGGGTCGGCAGGTTGGAGTGGCCAACAATGCAGCATCTCTGAGTCGTTTGATGGGTTAGACGCCGTATGACAAGCCTTGCTCCATCAGCAATAGATCTCAACTGACTATGTCTGCAGGTTGGAGTGGCAAACAATGCTGCGTCTACGGCCCGTTTGGATGGGCTAACGGCCATATGACAAGCCTGGCTTTACCGTCAGTAGATCCCAACTGACTGTGTCTGCAGGTTGGAGTGGCAGACAATGCTGCCTCTCTGAGTTGTTTGATGGGTTAGACGCCGTATGACACGCCTTACTCCATCAGCAATAGATCTCAACTGACTATGTCTGCACGTTGGAGTGGCAAACAATGCTGCGTCTCTGGCTTGTCTAGATGGCTTAGCGGCCGTATGACCAGCTTTGCTCCATCAGCAATAGATCTCACTTGCCTGTATCTGCAGGTTGGAGTGGCAAACAATGCTGCCTCTCTGGCTCGTCTAGACGGCTTGGAGGTGTATGCTCGGCCTAAGGCTGACGTAGTCAAGGAAGCTGCCAAGCCAGCTGAGGCAGAAGCTGCAGCAGCACCCCAAGGGGCCCTTGGCGCCAACCTGGCCCTTGCTGCAGTTTGTCTGCCAAGGCATTTGGCAGCACCCACAAGTCAGCAGACTTGCATGGTGTACATCCTCAGTCAGGGCCTGCTGACACTGACGAGCCTGCATCAGTACTTGATAGGTGAGCTGTGCTGGCAGCGTGTTTAGGCGTGCAATGATCTGTGATAGAGTTGGAGGTATGGCTAAGTATGCAATACTCAATATGTTGGCAGAAACAACGCCTAGCAAAATCTCACGGTGTGCGTACTCAGTCAGGGCCCGCTGACACTGACGAGCCTGCATCAGTAGGTAACAGGTGAGCGATGTTGCAGTCTGGCTGCTAAGGCGCTTAGCCGCACCAACGCCTCAGCAGACTTGCATGGTGTACATCCTCAGTCAGGGCTTGCTGACGCTCACAAGCCTGCACCAGTACTTGATGGGTAAGCTGTGCTGGCAACATTCCCAGTTGTGTGCTGATACGTGATACGATACGTGATACAGTTGGATTTATCGCTAAGTGTACAATACTCAATCTTTTGGCAAAAGCAATGCCTTAGCAGACTTGCAGTCAGGGCCTGCTGACGCTGACAAGCCTGCATGAGTGATTGACAGGTAAGCTGTATGCAGTGCCTGGGATACATGGCTGAGTATGCTATGCCTGAGACTCGTTGTCTTCGTTTCAGCATTGTCACGTGTTGTATGCCTGCCAGGGATGTCTGTAGCTGTGGCTGATGGACTGGTCCCCGTTGCAACAAGCAGAGTAGCAAACACTCTGCTTGCTTCGCACAGGCAGCAAGCCCACCATTCACTGTCCTGTAGGCTGCCATCAGCACCACTGCCTTTCAGGTGCTCACGTCGACATCTTGTGTCAGTCAACCTTGAGATGCAAGCCTTGGAAAATGGTGCTGCAGGTCCACTCAGCATGCAGGACACCGCACAAGATCTCTGCGCTTCAGCTATTGACATCGCAGAGGACCTGCTGTACCAAAGCTGCCGCCTATCAGCATACTCATGGCAGCCCAGCAATATGCTGACCTGCGCTGCTTGGACCCTGCTGGCTGCCTGCCTGCCAAACCAGGCTGAAGCCCTGCAGCAGAAGATAGAGGAGGTGGATCTGGAAAGCCTTGGCATAGCAAAGAGTCTGCAGAGGGTTGTGAAAGAAGCGCCACTGGTTCCGGCGCTGTGGCCAGACCAGCTGCTGTGGCAGTATATGCTGATCTCAGCCAAGGTCGGTGCAGTTGACCTTGACAGTTCACTGGGAGCCACTGCGGAAACGCAACACAGATTGTAGTGAGGCAGTCCAGTGACGTACGCAGCAGTGCTTGGCTGTGCACTTATGCGCTCTATGATATAGCAGCAGACTGTGGGCAGTTGCGGTTCCAAAGCAATGATTCTGGCAGAACCGCTTCACCCCAGTGAGTTCCGCTGCATCACCTAGGACATGCAGCTTCACACTGACTCTGTATGACGCTGTCTTGTGCACTGGTAACATCTCATGCATGGCAATTGCTACTGTGCAACGCATCCTTGCATGCATCACACTGCAGCAGCACAACCCATACTCTTGGCCATATGTTACAGCTACAGATAGTCTTAGCTTCCCCCCAACTCACTAGCTGAGGCATACAGTCGTTTGCGGTAGACATCACAGGGCACAATCAAATCTTGATACATGTCTGCAGGTCTTGACGATAGCCACACGCAGAATAGCAAGCCTCTTGAAGTACTTCCAGCAGGAGCAGCAAGAAGACACAAACTCAGAGCTCATGCAGGATCGGGGCGACCAGCTGCTAGGGCTGCTAGTGAGCGCCCTGCCCTGGGTGCTGCAGAGCCTGCAAGCACGCACTGGCAATCCTCAGTTCCCTGCTAGGCTGGTGCAGTGGCTGGTGCAGAGCTGTGTGGCAGTGGTTGCTGGCTATGCACAAGCTCTTGAAGGTGAGCTGCCTTCTGATGTCCTGTAGCTTGCAGTCTTGTTCTGCCCTGGCTGTTTGCAAGTGCCCTGCCCTGGGTGCTGCACAGCCTGCAAGCACGCACTGGCAATCCTCAGTTCCCTGCTAGGCTTGTGCAGTGGCTGGTGCAGAGCTGTGTGGCAGTGGTTGCTGGCTATGCACAAGCTCTTGAAGGTGAGCTGCCTTCTGATTTCCTGTAGCTTGCAGTCCCGTTCTGCCCTGGCTGTTTGCAAGTGCCCTGCCCTGGGTGCTGCACAGCCTGCAAGCACGCACTGGCAATCCTCAGTTCCCTGCTAGGCTGGTGCAGTGGCTGGTGCAGAGCTGTGTGGCAGTGGTTGCTGGCTATGCACAAGCTCTTGAAGGTGAGCTGCCTTCTGATTTCCTGTAGCTTGCAGTCCCGTTCTACCCTGGCTGTTCGCAAGTGCCCTGCCCTGGGTGCTGCACAGCCTGCAAGCACGCACTGGCAATCCTCAGTTCCCTGCTAGCCTGGTGCAGTGGCTGGTGCAGAGCCGTGTGGCAGCAATTGCTGGCTACGCACAAGCCCTTGAAGGTGAGTGGCTTATGCCCTAGCAGAAGTAAACCTATCATAATTGCCATAGCTATAGCTACAGTCTGTCGTGGCACAGAAGATTCTGGTGAACCAGTCATGTAGTCTGTCTTGCCCCAGACACTTTCCAAACACGCCCTTGATTAGTCACTTGCATGAGTCTTGTTGTCACCCACATGATCATCATCAAGCTATAGACAGAATGTGCATTTGCAGATGGACATGTTGAGGAGGAACACCGAACAGTCAGACGTTTGCTTGAGATGGTTATGGTTCACAAGACTCTGGTGGAAGATTGTGCTGTCTGTCTTGTTGCAATTGCTGGCCACACACATCCGTTAATCACTTGCATGACTTCACAGACGACCATCATCAGGTTATCAGACAACAACTGCGCTTGCAGATGGAGATACCAAGGACATCTTTTGTTGAGTCCTGCTTGAGATGGCAGCTGTAACTGCACAGAAGATTCTGATGGAGTAATCATGTTGTCTGTCTTGTCCCATACATTTGTCCCACACATGCATCAGTCGCTTGCATGACCTCCCAGACGATCGTAATCAGTGCACCAGGCAATGTGCGCGCTTGCAGATGGAGATGTCACGGATGAGTTCAAGTCAGAGCATATGCCTGAGATGGCAGGTTGGCTCGCAGATTTGCTTCACTGCTATCAGAAGGACGTCAGCAATGCAGCTAGCTGGCAGATAGCTCAGCTCATCTTGACCAGGTTTGACCCTGTCACGGGCCCCTTATGCATTTGCATCTGCCCAATGATGTGACTGTCCATGCTCAGAGCATCAGCATCGTTACCGGAACCTTGCAACTTCTGGACATCATAGACGTAACTAGCATTGTGGGCTGTTGGTTTTGCAACAGCGCCTCGCTGTCAGTTCAGTAAGCAAGCAGCTCTGCAAGCAGGCCTCTTGCAATGTGCAGGCGCTTCAGGGGGTTTCTGCAAGTCATTGCACTGCTTGTGTGATTGCTGCTGCTTGCTAGTCTGTCTGCACTGTGATTGCGGCAGCTGTCTGGCTAGGCTGGAAGTGACGCTGGCTATTATGAGCCTGCATGACAGAGCTGCGTGTACGATTGCTACTGCCCATCAGGCAATCTGCACTGTGACTGCAACATCTACCTGTCCAATCTGGAGACGTGCAAATCCTCAACTCCTCAATGCTGATATCCACCTGTAACAGTCAAATTGACCCTGGCTGCAGTGAGACCTCTTCAGAAGAGCAACCCAGCTCCAGCAACAGCATCCAGCCTGTAATGCCCAAGCTGTCTACCAACATGCACATCAGCTCTAGTACAGCCAAACCCCTGTCTTCCCAGCTAGTAGCCAGCATACTTGACGTGAAGTCAGGCCAAGAGGTGCCCAACTCCCTGGCAGGATTTGATCTGCTGGCTAGGTTGGCCTTGGCAGACCTTCAGGCTGGCAATGAGCGGGTGCAGGGTGTAGCAAAGCATGTGGCCAACTCAGCTGCGAAGGTGTGCATCCATCTCTTCCTATACATCGTGGTCCGTGCTACTTAGTGCTGGCCTCATGGCTGGCTTAGCTTCTCATTGATGGCCCCATGTGTAGACCAGATATCACCACAGGCTGAAGTGCCTCACGCCAGTAAGAATGGCTCTGCACATGAGAGCTGACCATTTGATTGCATCTGGCATGCAGCCCACTTGATCAACCTGTACAAATGCACTCTGCACTGATGTGCATGCTGTCTGCAAAAACTTCATGAGAAGCCTTGTGTAGATTGCAATGCCTAGTGCATTGCTGACAAGACCAGGCACCCATTGTGCAGCTTCAAAGCAGCTGCTTGCACGTGACTACAGGGCATCACAGAGTACTCTAAATAGTCTCAATCTTTGTGGGTGCCATGAAGTGCAATTAAAGTGGCTGCAAGATTAGTTTCATCAAGCAGCAGCAGCTGCAATGCAATGCTTGGCGCTGCTGCAGGCTTTGCTTTCAGTCACAACCAGCGAACAGACGTGCAACCTCAGCACAACCCAGAACATTCATCTACACCTGCTGGCCCAGATCTGCATAGCTTTAGTGCATTCCTTGCACTGCTGCAGGCGCTGTCATCAGCCACAAGCAGCAATGAGACGTGCAAGCTCAGCACAGTGCATACCATCAATCTGCGCCTGCTCGCTCAGATCTGCACGGCCTGTCAGGACAGCAGCGATGCATCACCAGGAGCAGCAGAAGATGCGCCTGCTAGCGGCAATGCTGAAGCTGTTGAAGCGGTCCTGACAGTCATCAGATCAGCTGAGCAGCTTCCGAAGCTGCTGCTGAGTGTAGTCAAGGGGAGTGTGCAGCAGATTCAGCAGTTGGAGAACAGCGAGGGCAGGGCAGGGCTGCTGCGTGAAGCCCTTCCCGGTGAAGCTACTGGTTGTGGAGAGCTACTCAGGACTGCAAAACCGCCACGACCACTCCACAGGTGCATCCATCTTTCATCTATTGTTACTCCTGTCACCTGGCGGATCTGATTCAGTGGGTGATCAGAGCATGCAAGTTTGCAAGAAGCAACCTGCTCATTTTGAGTGAGCTTGCAGAAGCCTCTCTTGACATCATTGCTTCCTGCATTCCTCATACACCATCATGATCTCTGTACTTGTGCATGCTGCACCATTTCTCCATGGAGCAATCTGGGGTTGTTGAAATGCACAGTTTTGGCAAGAGTGCTCGGCATGCATACTGTCTTGAGAACTGCCCAAATTCACGTCAGTCCTCTCCGGCGCCACTCTGTGTGAGACTGCAACGATGGCCAATGAAATACTGGTCAGCTGACATGAGCGATGTACACTACGTGGATGCCTGCTGGCTGGCCTCTCAAGGGTGGGATGCACACCTCCAGCAGTCTGCATCACTGCCTTACAACTCAGCCAGCAGACACACATGCGACATGTCTCATGCAGTGCAATCATTCAGAAGTCTCATGGCACGCCCCACCAATGTTTTCTGCACTGAATCCCAAGGTCTAGCAACACAACATTGCGGTGTGCAAAAACAGCACAAATGAGACTGCGTTTTCATTTGCACACGCTTGAAGCGTCAGGAGACTGAGTCAGACCTCCAACTTTCCATTCATTCTAAACACGTGCTAAACAGGCTCAGCAGGCCCAGCTAGGTATGTACTGGAGCAATTGACTGTCTCCAACCAGTTTGGTCCTGCGCTATCTTAGACCATTTGCCAGACCTTGCTCTGCCACAATGTCCTTTGAGTACCCTTATTCAGAAGATATGATCTGTGTGATTGGCTATACAGTCCAATCGCTAAGATCAGCACCACGCCAAAGGACAAATGCTGGATGGTGCAGGGATGCTAGCAAGCAGGATGTGCCCTCTGTGAGCATTGATGCTGCCATGCATGGAGCAGGCGCACATGCTGCAACAGCTGAAGCAGCTCTACATGTGGCAGCAGCTGTCGGCCCCTCTCTAGGTGTGATTTCTCTGCACACACACTTCTTGAAAAGCTTTGATGCTGTGGTATCAGCAGCATTTCTTTTGTTTATTTTGCTGAGTTAAATTTGCCTCTGCATCGCTCTGTGCAATCAGCACAAGTGCAAGGCATATAGCGGTCATCCTTCCTCGCATTGGCATCCTTCTTGACTGCATCTCTTTTCTTGGCTGCAATCTGATGAGCTCCAACTGCTGTTGTATATGCTTCCTCAGGCAAGGTCAAGCATGCCAAGCATGCAAAAATGCACAGTCAGCTTGTGGGTGACGAATTCATCCTGGTTTGGACATGCAACAACGCAGTTCATAGCTTCTGTACCACCTATTGTCATAAGAACTTCACCTTCTTCTTGAGATTTAGAACCTCGCTAAGCACGCACATGATGCTGATGGTGAATGGTGATGATGCAGCAACGCAAGCAGGCATTGTAGCAGCGTGGAAGGAGGTGCTCAGCCAGGCCCAGCAGTGTGAGCAGCTGAGCAAGGGACGTAAGCCAATGCGCAAGCTTATGCTGCAGCTGTATGGGGACCACTCAGCCTATCATGATGCCAAGGCGCTCACCAGGCTGGTCCAGGCTTATCAGGCAAGTGGAACCATATTCCTTGGCCTCGGCATATCACAGCTGTTCTATGACAGCAGCCTGTCTTATCTTGGCATATGATGTGCTATGCTGACTGGCAGTACATGCAGCTGTAGCAGATCACAATGCTAACTTCAGCATCCACAGCACAGCCCATTGGCCTATTCTTTGCTTGACATGTCGCAGCAAATTTCTGATCATCACATGCTGTTGTGTAAGCGTAGGGCTGTGGTATGCTGACAGGCACTGCAGGCAGCTGTGGCAGCTCATAGCACTGACCCCTCCGCCCCAGTGACGTTTCTCTGCTTGCAGCATTCTCTGATCAACTCCGGCTGTGCTAACATG
The DNA here is from genome assembly GCA_002118135.1 of Trebouxia sp. TZW2008. NCBI lineage: Eukaryota > Viridiplantae > Chlorophyta > Trebouxiophyceae > Trebouxiales > Trebouxiaceae > Trebouxia > Trebouxia sp. TZW2008. The sequence goes on along the minus strand of BDIU01000033.1, from coordinate 122,497 downwards.
AGCTGTGGTACGCTGACAGGCACTGCAGGCAGCTGTGGCAGCTCACAGCACTGATTCCAGCAGTCACAGCGCAGCTCAGCAGCTCGTGAGCGCTCTGAGCAAGATGAAGGATGCTGCCGAGGCGCGGCCCAAGGTGTGGCTGGCGGTGGCCACCGCTGATAGGGCCATTCTGCCTGCCCTGGTTGCGGGACTGTTGAGCTGGCAGATGCCCTCAGCCTTAGAGCGCGGCCTGCAGCTGTTGGGGATGCTGTTGCCCGCACCAGAACTGCCGAAGGACGGTTTGAAGTAAGCAACTCCCATGGTCTTAACTACGTTACTATGGTGCGCATACAATACCACAAACCTGATTCATGTGCTGGCGCTGCTGTTGCTGAACTCAAATGTTGTCACAGGTAGTGTGTGTGGTAACCACAACGTATACGGTGCTCTTTATGCTTCTCTTAAGGGCCAAGCAAGTGCTAAGGGGATCTTGCTCACGGTCTTGCTGTTTCTGCAGGCTGGACAAAGCCACAAGAGACCTGGACTTGCAGTGGCTGTTTGTCACACCTAGCAACAGCAGCACTCCATCCAGTTCAGTGCCACAGCCAGGCTCAGGGTCAGCGCCACTGCCTGCAACCCCGTATGCACACCTAGTGCTTTCCCTGCTGCTAAGTGGGCGCTCCAAAGCTGTGTGTAACCAGGCCTGCAATGTGTGCAAGAGTCTCTGGCTTTTGGAGTCTGCTAAAGCGCTGAGTTCAAAGCCGGCCACCTCAGCACCAGCCCAGCGTGCACAGCGTGCCATGCTGACCCTGCTGTTGCAATGGGTTCCCAGCCTGTCAGCATACCCAGATTCCGTTACTCTGTACTTCCAGCTGCTTACGTGGGTCATTACTGTAACCCCATCCCTGCCTGAGCAGCTGAAGGGCGAAGCAGCAAGCGCCAAGAAGAAGACTGGTAGTGGCAGCAACCCCAAGATGCCCCCAAGGGCACCCCAGCAGGGTGTGCCACAGCTTGACAGGCCTAGGTCCAGCAGTGGCAGCAGTGGCAGTGGCTCAAGTATGGCTGAGAAGGTTGAAGGGTTGATGCAAGAGGTTGTGGCGGCTTCAGCTGTGCAGCAGATGTTTCATGCAGTCAAGTGGCATAATGCTGTGCTAGCAGACAACACTCATGGCAGCACATACCAAGCGCTTCAGGTATGTGTCAGCTTTGGTATACCCTCAATAGTAGCTGAAGAACGCAAAAGGATCCCAGGCAAACACATTGTGCGGTCTGCATGCAGCTCAGCTTCTGTGTACTGACCTAGTCTATTCTTGCTTAGGTAGATTGTAGATCAGACTGTCAAAAGTGCTGTATTGTAGATAGAACCACCATCAATGACAACCATCTTTCCCACATGACTCATTCAGAGCCGTGTGCAGCAACATTGTTCAGTCTATACTGAACAAACTGTTGAGTAGTGCTAGAATGGTGCAGTGACTTCTCTTTGTCACGACTCCTTCGGTCACCAAGGAAATGTCCTCACATCAAATTGTCCTTACTCAGAGATACCACTGCAGTCAGAATGCGCTGCTTGATTCCCAGTTGCCGTGTGCTTGCATGAAGCATGTCCTTACATTGAGTGTCCTCACAAAGAGAAGTTATCTTAGATGTGGTGGAATGGTAGATGACCTTGTGTTCAACAAAGCAGCACAACAGCACACAGTAATGATTGCACATGGCAGAGCCTCTGAATTGGCATGAGTGTTGGACATTTGCTTGTCTGCATGACCTGTGCCATGACTCATAGGCTCTGCCGCATGCTACTCTTACTGTGTGCTGTGGTGTGGTAGAATGGTAGCTGTTACCCTTGTGGTCACTTCGGCGGCACAGCAGCACAGAGAAGTGAGTGCATGTGGCAGAGCCTCTGAATTGGCATAAGTCTTGGATATTTGCTGGTGTCCTTGACTTGGGCCATGACTCATAGGCTCTGCAATACGCTACTCTCACTGTGTGCTGTGATGTAGCAGAACGGTAGCTGAGACCCTTATGTTCCATAAAGCATTACAGCAGCACAAAGTAAGAGTTGCATGCGGCACAGCCTCTGGATTGGCATGAGTCTTGGACATTTGTTTGTGTCCATGACCTGTGCCAAGACCTGGAGGCCTTGCCGTTGCTACTCTCACTGTGTGCTGTCATGCCAGGTAGCTCATGTCAGCATTCTGAGAGCCGAAATTTTGCATAGTCGGTGATTGTCCTGACGGCCGCTATGATTGGAATTGTGCAAGAATGGAAGGAATGCAAGTTGTGTGCTCACTGTACTGGAGGGAGAGAGGAAAGACACATGTGAATGGTGATTTGTATGTCTCTGGAAACAGAGGCTGTCATGATGTCATAGCGCATGAACACTTGTCCCTTTGGGAGCGTGGTGAATATGTTTGCATTGCATGTGTGCTGCAGAGGCTGGTCAACTTTGAGGGATATTTCTTGGATGGGGAGAATGCTTCCAGCGTGCCTTCAGAGCCAGTGTACCAGACGCACAAGCTAGACAGCCTGGAGGCTGAGGTCAAGTTTACTGAAGACCGCATCATGACCCGGCTCACTTCCAGATACCAGATCAAGTCAGTGTCACAGCTTCAGTCTCTCCATTTGAGCTCCTTACGTTACCCACTGAGCCGCAGCATCTATATCATGCATGCAACCACCAGTCACTGCCACATGCTCAACATGTCTGTCAGATGACTGAGCTCACAAACTGCAGCATCTGTGCATGCTGCAAGCGACTGTTGTCAAACGCTGTGAACATGTCTGTCATATGACAGGTGCTCACAATACTGGTGGAATCTGCCAGTAGGAGCTAATCGCACTGGTGGGAGCTTATAGAATGACTTGTTGCTGGCATTCCACACTCCAGATGCACAGCGTCAGGATGTTGTGCTTACTGCGGCAGAGCCACATCTATACAGCACATGCTATATATCTGCTGTCAGATGCCTAATCATGCCTGTCAGATCACTGGAGTGCGGTATGGCTTGATGCAGGAGCTTCACGCTTCAGGTGCATAACATCAAGAAGCCGCGCTCAGTGCGGCAGGTGCATATCTACCATTGCTCACATCCGGTTGGGGAGCTATCAGAGCTCAAGACTCGCCCTGACTTGTGGCGCAAGGTGCTTTCACACTTCGTCCTGGACCATCCGACTGTCACACATTAGCAAGTTGGCATCATATCATGCTGTCAATTGCAAGTCTTCAGCTTAGCAAGGCCCTCAATTTCAACTCCAATGTGCTTGTCAGCAATAAAGTCCTCGATGTCACCATATTTTCATGGTGATATGGCAACATTCTCAACACTTGTGTAATTGCTGAAAGAACTTAACTGCTGACCACTCTGGCTTGCTTTGATATGCTTGCCTTGCATGTGTGCCATGGGCATTGCCAATCTTGCACCCTCGCCAGGGCCAGGCCAAGCACAGCTCTTGCTGTATGCCTCGGCTGGCTGCTTGCAAAAATCAGAATGCTTTGTTTTGCCGGTGTCAGCCAGCTGCATGTGCAACTTGCGGCTTTCACTTTACGCCTGATGCAGTGTGCAACTCTCAACCTGAAGCCATATCAAGGCCAAGCCAAGCACAGCCTGACAGTGCCAATTTCCGCCAGCTGCATCATGGTGGAGTTTGCAGAGCTGTGGGAGAACCTGGGAGCGGTGGCTGGAGAGGTGCTGCAGTGCCCTCGCTGCAGTCAAGTGGTTGCACATCCCCAAGGCTACTGCCACTACTGCAAGGAGAACGCCTACCAGTGCCGCCACTGCAGGTCTGTTTGCATTCAACGCGTCAACTCCGATGCTCTTTTGGTTTCAGTACCTGCTGGTCTGCATGCCTTCAATACGTCAACGCCCAGGCTCTTGTGTCTGTTCTTCAGCAGGACAGCAAGCCTGCGCACCTCCGGGGCTGCTGCTGCTACTGCAAGGAGAACGCCTACCAGTGCTTCCACTGCAGGTCTGCATTCTGATGTGTTCTGTGAGCCAGCAGTGTTGCAGATATACATGCCTGCCCGCTTTCAATACTGCTGCTGATGCGGTGTGCATTCCAGGAGTGAAGACGGCCTGCACTCGCACATCTGTGCGCCTGATAGGATCGAAGAAGATGACTTGTCAGCGTATAAACAATGATGGTGCTGCTGATGCCGAAAATCAGCATGGTCTGGATGATGGATCTAGGCAGCTGTTGCACTAAGCGTCAGGAACCTTTTCATCCTGACTGTTTCTGTAGCCGATGGTTTGCTCACTAAATGCTGCTGCTGACAGGAACATCAACCATGAGAAGCTGGATGCTTTCATGTGCAATGAGTGCGGTCACTCACGCTTCGGCAAGTTTGAGCTGAGCACCAGCGCCAGCCCTTGCACCAGCTACCCAGCCATCCAGAGCCAAGACGACATGCTGCGCGCTTTGGCTTCTTTGGAGCATACTGTCAGCACTGCACATGCCTGGCGCACAAGTCTAAACAATGCTGTCAAGTGAGTTTGCCCAACCTCTCCCAATTGTGCTAATGTCAGCAGTGCACATGCCCAGCGACGTGAAGTGAGTTTTCACACCATCTGCAATGCTGCAAATGATGCTCCCATGATTGGCGTAGTACAGCAACTCAGGTCTCAGCAGTGCTGTCAACTTGCTCACAGGCGTGGTGCTCTAGCATCCTTGGAGCATACAGACATACATACATAATAACGCATACTAGTTGGGCTCAAAGGCCTGACTAGGTACGTATAGTCACCAAGCGACTGTCTTTGAGCAATCAAGTCGCTTCACAAGCTGAACCACTCCAAAAGCACCGATCCAAGGTGCCTCTGTTTCTACTCTAGCCTCAGCAATTGTCTGAGAACAGGAAGCCTTGCAACTAGCGGAAGAAGCGGTGCTTCTGTGCAAAGGACTGTTGTTTGTCCGGGGCAAGAGTCTATGCTGTAGTGTCAATTGCTGTCAGGAGCATGATGTCAGCACTGTACATGCCCAGCGCATCAGCCTGAGCTATGCTGTCAAGTGAGTTGCCACACCTGTTGCAATGCTGATTTTTGACCTGCAAGAGCTGCTGCATTGCTGTATGAAGTTAATACTGAACTTAATGCAGTTCCATTGCTGTCAGAAGTGCCCACAAAGCTGATGCGTTCGTGTTGCTGTCAAGTCGCTTGCAAAACAATGCAGTGCAGCATTCCCTCATGCTTCCTGCCTGCCTGTGAGCATCGCCATCAAGAGAATTCACACTGGCCATGCAGTTTAGCACTTCCCTGGCGCTGCTTGTGTCTGAGGTGGCAGCAGACACAAGAACTTTGCAATGTCAATGGCAGGCCTGTGAAATGGGTTGCGCCATCCACAAATGCACAAAAATGGCCTCAGGTGTTGCCTGTTGCTGGCACACATTGATAGCTTTGCTTTTTTGAACATTTAATTTGTAATTCATTCTTCATTCTTTAGTAATTTGCTCTATTTCTCTTGCATCTATCACTGTGTTTCCTATGTTGATGGTGATGTAGGACTTTGACTGGGGCAATGGCAGTATGGAACAGCCCTCCACAGGGCCCTCAGCAGCAGCCCACCACCACTGCTGCCACTGCAGCCACTGCAGCCACTGCCGGCAAGGCCATGAACATAGCTGTGGCGGCAGTGGCCACCGCATACAATGACAAGTGCAAGCCTGCCCATGAGGCGGCTGTGCAGGCAAGCCTGGCGGTGGCAAGTGTCAGATCTGCCTTGACAGCTTACCTTAGACAGGGTGGACCTGCACAACAGCATTTGTCTGACTTGGCCCATTTGCAGCCAGTGGAGATCCTCTCTGCTGGAAACAGCTACAGGTATGTGCTGCCACTGCTTCTGGGCCCTTAGGACGGCTTCATCTATTGTGGTAGGTACTGCTGTGACCTTACAGCAAGAGCCTAGCCTCAGGCCGTAGACCCATAGTGCTTACAAATTGCTGTGATGTTGACTTGCCATGACCAGGGTGCAGTGCATACAAGACTCTGCGTATGATATGGGGTGCTGACCTGTTCACTCACTGAGCTTTGCAGTGCATCTCAGGGCCTCAAATGAAGAGGCTGTTTCATCATGCTTGTCATGCTTGTTCATGCCTTTGCAGCTTATTGTCAGCATAGTTGATAGTCCAAAGACAAGATGCAAGTGAGACACTGGTACTGCGCTCAATCTTCATGCATTGCATGCGTTCATGCATTGCACAGTGTGGCAGTAACAAGCTGCAGCTCAAGTGTCTTTGCTGCATGACTTGCAAGGCAGGTGACACCTTCCTGACACACTGCTCGCCCTTCGCGCTGCTGCTGGCCAAAGCCCAGCCTGCTACAGTCTGCCCAGCCTTTGAGCACTCCTCAGCGCTGCAGCAGCTGTCTGCTAATAACACCAACCTGAACAGCTTGGTACGATTACTTGCAGGGCAGGAGACACCTTCCTGACGCACTGCCTGCCCTTCCTGCTGCTGCTGGCCAAAGCCCAACCCGACACAGTCTGCCCAGCTCTTGATCAATCCTCAGCGCTGCAGCAGCTGTTTGGCAGCAGCACAGAACTGTGTTTGTGCCAAGCTGCTGAAATGCCTTGGTATGCATTGCTTGCAGGGCAGGTGACATGTTTCTAATGCACTGCCTCCCCTTCCTGCTGCCGCTGGACAAAGCCCAGCCCAGAACAGTCTGCCCAGACCTTAAGCAATCCTCAGCGCTGCAGGAGCTGTTGGGCAGCAGCACATGACTGTGTTTGTGCCAAGCTGCTCAAATGCCTTGGTATGCATTGCTTGCAGGGCAGGTGACACTTTCCTGACGCACTGCCTGCCATTCCTGCTCCTGCTAGCTAAAGCCCAGCCCGCCATAGTCTGCCCAGCGCTTGAGCAGACCTCAGCGCTGCAGCAGCTCTTTGGCAGCAACCTCAAGTTGGGCTCGCCTGCAGCCCGCCAAGCAGCACGGCAGCTGCTGTTGCTGATGTACCAGCAAGGTCAGTTTCATGACCCACTTATGTCAGGGTTTTATCATTAGTACTGTGTGGAAATTGCGGTTATAGCTGAGTCAGCTTGGTCGATTGCCTTCTGGCCCCATCAACCTAAAGTCTGCTAAAAGAAATGAAGAGATGCATGCGGGATGAAGAAGTGAGCGATTGCATCAACAAATGAACGAACATGGAGTTACTGAATGCAGGCAGCAAAACCACGAAGCAGGCCGTGATGGGCCTGATCAAGGAGCGGGTACTGTATTGCATCCACCACCACTGTTATCTGATTGTGGCCGGCAGCAAGCTGAAAACTGAATGCATGCTTGCAGGAAGCAGTGCCAGCAAGCAGGCCTTGACAAGCCTAATCAAGGAGCGGGTGCTGTACTGCATTCATCACCACAGGTCTCTGGATGTAGCTGCCAGCATGCAGCAGGAGTTGGGGCTGTTCACGGAGTTGATCACTGCTGGTGTGACAGCTGATGCCCAGGCTTGGCAGTCCCAGATGCTGCTGCTGTTCCAGCTGCTGCTGCCAGCTACAGGTACGTTCACATTTTCTCTACATAGCTTGGGTTTTGGTACTGCATTCGCCGCCACCACTCTTTGGATGTGGCCGCCAGCATGTTAGGCCGGTTGCCAGAGTTAATCACTGCTGGCGTCACAGCTGATGCCCAGGCTTGGCAGTCCCAGATGCTGCTATAATTTCAGCTGCTGCTACCAGCTACAGGCACGTCCACACGTGTCCCTCCCCACATCTTAATTTCGACAACTGTCTTCACCACCATCCCTGAAATCAACATTAAACCTGCAGATCTTGGGGGATACTTGCAGCCTCAGAACCAACAGCAGCATGCATTTGCACCAGAATGCAAGCTGCTTTGACTTCCTGTCGAGTTCTGTCAAGTGCTGTCAAGTCCTGTGTCAAACTTCTGTAGGAGCAGCAGGCCGCAATCCTGCCATCTCTAAGCATGTGATTGTGCCATGCTGCTGCACGCGCCCTCCTCAGCAGTGTTTCAAATCCCCAACCCAACAGAGCCAAACCTGCAGTCTCTCTGTTATATGTATCCTTAGTCCTGCTGTCATGATGACTTGTCCCAAGCTGCAAGCTGCGGCAACATAGCAACTCTTCTGTGATGGTGTGACAGGAGCAGCAGGCCGCAATCCTGCCATCTCCGAGCATGTGATCGTGCCATGCCCAAAGATGCTGCTGCACAGCGCCCTCCCCATCAGTATCCACAAGTCAACAAAGCCAAACCTGCAGTCTCTCTGTTACATGTATCCTTAGTCCTGCTGTCATGATAACTTGTCCCAAGCTGCAAGCTGCGGCAACATAGCAACTCTTCTGTGATGGTGTAACAGGAGCAGCAGGCTGCAATCCTGCCATCTCTGAGCATGTGATTGTGCCATGCCTAAAGATGCTGCTGCACACCATTGGCGCTGCGCCCTCACCTCCGCCAGCAAATGGAATTGGTGCTTCCGTCAGACCTCAAGCTGATGCAACAGCCCAACAGCGGACTCTGTCTGGCACTGCCAATGCACAAGCTTCAACACAAGGTGATGATGGCTTGCCTTCTGCACATGTGCACATTGTATACAAGCTTGCAGGGCTCTGGTTGGCACTTGTCACTTTGTCTGGGCATTTTCTCTGCTCAGGTTGATTGTGCTGTCAGTGAATGTCACGGCATCTGGCGTCAGTGCTTCTGCCAGATCTCAGGCTGATGCAACAGCCCAACAGCGGATCCAGGCAGGCACTGTCAATGGTCAAGCTCCAGCACAAACAGGTGAGCCACAACGGCCTGGGCTGCTTGCCTGCTTTGCACTAACAGAGTGTGTGCAAGATTGCTGTTGCGGCACTTTGTCCTTTTCTTTGGTTTCTTCAATCAATGGATGGCATGGCTTGATATGGCAGCTTTCTAACATACAAAAATGATGGCATGAACAGCAAACCTTGCAAGATGCTCAGTGCTTTTGCAGTTGGCAATGCTGATTGCTACCCATGCGAACAGCATTCCAGAGAAGCAAACACTACAGACTAAGTTCAGCAATGCACTGTGCCTGCACCTGATGCCAGCCAGCTGCATTTTCCCTGAGGCAGATTGGCGCAATCTTTTAGGTAGATTTGAGGCGAGCTGGTTGTGTTGAGATCAGTGTTGCTTGCCTAACACTCTAAGGTGTGATTCTAGACTCTTGAATGTGACAGTGCATGTGCAGGCAGGGGAGCTGAGCAGAGGTTGGTAGAAGAAGTTGGACCAGGGCTCAGCCTGAACGGCCTGGGGCTAGGACGCATTTCCTTCCAGTCCTACTTGGACAGAAGCAGCTCTCAAGCTGGCATGCTGGCCACAGGCGCACTGAATCAGCAAGCCCGCCAAGCCCTCAGGTATGCAGCCACTCGTCACCATAAGCAGGTTGATGGTTTAGCTGTTGCTGTTGCTGTTGCTGTTGCTGTTGCTGTTGCTGTTGCTGTTGCTGTTGCTGTTGCTGTTGCTGTTGCTGTTGCTGTTGCTGTTGCTGTTGCTGTTGCTGTTGCTGTTGCTTCTGCAATCAGCTTGCCAGGTCCTCAGGTACTTAGCCCTTCATTGCACTTGATCATATGCAAGGTAGGCAGATGCACACACCAAACCCACTGCTTGCCATGGGCGCACCAAACCAGCAAGCTCGTCAAGCCCTCAGGTACACAACAACTGATCATCAAGCGTTGTATGTTTGTGGTGGTGCTGGTGCTATCTCTATACCTATATGGATGTCTGTATGTCTGGCTACATCTATATCAGCATATTTGGCTCAAGCCTGCCCTCCAAGCCAACATGCTGCTGTATTATGCTGCAGATGTGGCCGTAGCCGTACATGACATCAACGGTCTGCTGGCACAACACACCAGCCAACCCCTGATTTCACCTGCCTATCCCCACCCCAACTCAAGCCTGCCCTACAAGCTAACATGCTATGTGATGCTGCAGATGTGGCCGCACATGGCGTCGCCATGCAGAAACCAAAGCTGTGCAACGGTCTACCGGCACAGCACCGCAGCCACCTCCCAACCCCGCCCTTGCCACACCCCAGGCACCCCCACCTCAACCCCAACTCAATCCCAAGCCAGCCATCAGCAGCCTGCCGCTGCTTGAATCTGAGGCCCTGCTGTCAGCCTTGCTGCTAAATCCTGCCAATGAGATTGTGCGAAGCCTGTCTGTCAGCCTGCTGAAGAGCTTGTGCCTAGGGAGTCCTCACACAGCAACACAGCTGGCATCACGCCTGGCTAAGCTGTTGCCACTTGCATCCGCTGCTGGTATACACCCATGCCTTTCTCGTCATGTCTGACTGTTTGCATGGCCTGGCTGCTGCTGAATTCTGCTGCGGAGACTCTACGCAGCCTGTCTGTCAGCCTGCTGAAGAGCTTGTGTGTGGGAAGGCTTCACACAGCCACGCCGCTGATTTCACATCTGGGCAAGCTGTTGTGGCTTCCTCTGCTTCAATTCAGCGCCCCTGTCTGCTTACATTGTCTGATAGTGTAAACGTTGTCCTGCCCACTGTTTGTGCAAGTCCACATGTTCGCAGAGAACATGTTGACTCTTCTTCAAGCCAGCACTGCACGTTTCATGCGGAACGCCATATCACAGACACCTCCGCAAGTCCAACAGATAGGCTTTTCCAGCTTTGCATAAAGTGTGCAATGGCTAACCCCTTGTTCCACATAAGTTGTCAGGGCACAGATTGGCAGCATAGTCTATGTTCCTTCTACGTTGGAGTCGTACACATAGTTCTGTTTGACCATCCTCTTGCAGCGGCTGGTTCAGTGTCCTATACCCAATGGCCTGTTGTGAGACCCTGCATTTCTGAGCGTCATTTTGCAGGCCCAGCAGGGGAGCAGTACTTCAGCCTGCTGCAAGAGCAGGTGGTAGACACACCCCGAGCCATGCACCTGGTAGCTCACAATGCGCTGGACATCCTTATGCAACAGCGCGTCCAACAGCTCATGCAACACCTTAAGCAGCACATCATCAGGCTGCGTCAACGGTTTGCTCCAACATCTCACAGTGATATGATGGCTTGCAGGCCCAGCAGGAGAGCAGTACTTCAGCCTGCTGCAAGAGCAGGTAGCTGACACACCACTAGCCATGCACCTAAACGCCTACAATGCATTGGACATCCTCATGCAACAGCTTAAACGATAAGTCATGCAGCAGCTCAAGCAGCACTGCAGGAGCCTGCTTCAACAGTTCAATCCAACATCAACCATTGGCATTGTGGCTTGCAGGCCCAGCAGGGGAGCAGTACTTCGGTCTGCTGCAAGAGCAGGTAGCCGACACCGCCTCAGCCATGCTCCTGGTAGCTCACAATGCATTGGACATCCTCATGCAGCAAATCAAGCGGCATGTCAGCAACCTGGTCACTGCTGAGTATGGTTGCCAGCTCAAGCTGTTACACATTCCACAGCAACCCCCAGCAGGGTTGGGGGCCAGCATAGAAATCAGGGGGGGCAATGAGGCAGTAGGGGGTTATGCCCTGACCCGCCTGACAGCCCTGTTAGCTACTCTGGTAGCTGCTCCAGGGGCTCCTGTCAGATTTGCCAGGGCAGGGCTGCTAGAGGAAGCCCTGCTGGCCCTTGCTGGCCTTTCTGCTGTGGAAGTTGGGCGTACTCACCTCACAGGTTGGTGATACTTCAGCTGCTCAGCATTGCAATTGCGTGGTAGCCAATGCTTGATCTATGGTCTCCATCTATCCATCGATCATTGAAGGTTGGAGGCACTCACCACACAGGCTAATCAAGTCTTAGACTGCTGAGCCAGTGCAGCCGCATGTCATGCACTTGTGTAGTACATGAAGACACGCCTTTCTCTGTATCTTCCTCCAAGTAGTGGCTGTGGGCATTGAGCATCTCCAAAAGTTCAGATCCTTCGGGTCATGTGTTGCAGATGATGCAGAGGGGACCTTGATGCAGCTGCTACACAAGGGGTTGGTGGGTGTTTGCCTGCCTGCCAGGTCACAGTTTGCCAGCGCTGGTGTAAAGGTGCTGACACGGCTTCATGTGCTGCAGACGATGCAGAGGGTACCTTGATGCAGCTGCTGCACGAGAGTTGGTTGAGTGGCGGCCTTGCTGCCAGGTCACAGTTTGCTAGAGCCGGTATGAAGGTGCTGACTCAGCTGTGGGATGAACAAAGCAGCACCCACATGCCTAGGCTGCATGCCCACCTCAACGCTACCATCCTTGAAGAGGTGTGTAGTGCTGACGGGCACCTCTGCATCTCATCTCAGCCGACAAGCCATCTGCAATGAAACAAACGACTTCTGAAGTGAGATAACGCATCATGCCAGCAGTCAACAAGGCTGGTCGCCTGATGGTCACTCAAGAGTCTTGTAGCTAACAAGCTTTCGTCACGCGTCAATCTTATGTCTCCACGTCCTCAGCTGCATATGTACAGGACATATTCTTTACGGCTTGCATATACACAGATAGCATGCACTCTACAGGTTCTGGGGAAGTTCTGGTACTCCCGGCATGATGGCAAAAACATGAGGCGAGACTCGAACATTGCAGGTATGCAGTGCCATTTAGTAAAAGAGCGCAGAGTCAGTCTACCTAATGCTGTTGGACAAGTCTATAACTCAGGAGGAGTTCACTCATGGACAGCTGTTCAACAACCCATACAACAGCACAGGCATGCGATAGCCATGCTGGAATTGTACTGCAGGTGTGTGGTGCCATCAAGCAGGAAAGCACAGAGTCTGTCTACCTCATCCTGTTGGACAAGTCGTCAGCTCAGGAGGAATTCACTAGAGGACAGCTGTTCAACAACCCATACAACAACACAGGCATGCGACAGCCATGCTGGAATTGTGCTGCAGGTGTGCGGTGCCATCAAGCAAGAGACCACAGAGTCTGTCTACCTCATCCTGTTGGACAAGTCGTGAACTCAGGAGGAGTTCATCAGAAGCCAAGTCACCAACAACCTCTTCAACAGTGCACAGTTTGGAAAGCATTGCTGCAATTATGATGCAGGTGTGCAGTGCAATCAAGCAAGAGAGCACAGAGTCAGTCTACCTCATGCTGTTGGACAAGTCGCCAACTCAGGAGGAGTTCATCAGAGGCCAACTCACCAACAATCCCTACAACAGCGCAGAGACGGGCCCTCTCATGCGCGATGTCAAGAACTTCATCTGCAGGGAGCTTGATATGGAAGGTACTTATCCTGGCGACCATGCTGCTATTGTAGTAGCAAACAGCAGTCATGTCAAGGAATTTATCTGCTGGGGTTTGGTATCAAGTGTGCATCATTTGGAGTCCTGTTCTCCATTCCAGCATTAGTGTTCTGCTGTTTGCAATGCGTCTGGACGCGTTCTTATAGCTTGTTAGGGGTGTCTGTCAAAACTTGATCTGCAGAGAGCATAACATGAAAGGTAGACGTTCCTACATTCATGCCGCTGCTATGGTAGCAAAGATCGCTCTGCCCCTTTTGAGACCATGGGCCGGAGTGCTTTGCTGCTGGCCTTGATGTGAGAGGTCCCTGTGCAATTCTCTAGATCAAAGGTCCACTTGCTTTGTTACTGGCCTTGATGTGAGAAGTTCCTGTGCCGTTCTGAAGATCACAGCTCAACATCATTGGTCCAAATGCTTTGCTACCATGCTCAAAATGTGCTGATTTGTCATTGCTTGCTATGTTGCTTGACGGAAGCTTTGAGACACGATGTCCACCTGTCAGTACTGTGTTGGGCATTTGCAATGACCTTGACAACTTGCCATGGCCTGCCAGCCTGTCTTTAATATGTTGATTAGCAGCAAGAATGTAGTCAGCACCAAGTTACGGTCGATGTGAACGCTACCATCCACAGGACGTGCCCTGTGTTTGTGGCATTGCATTGACCATGACTGTAAGCTTTTCCAGGGCAGTGTTTGCCTTTGTCAAGTAAGCACCAAAGCGAACACTGCACATGGCCAGAAAAGCTTGCTTCTCAGGTGGCAATGCTGGTCTGCATTTTCAGTGCTCACCTTGCTTGATTGCTTGGCTTTGCAGTAAGCAATGGCATCTTTGCACATCTGGCTGTAAGGCACATACTTGCCTTTCATCAGGCGCTATCTTGATCTAAAGCATGTGATCAAGATTGAGTAATGCTGGTACCTGTGAACCCTGAACAAACCTGTCCATTGTCGGTTGACTGCTTCTGTCTGCAGTCAACACAGGCATACTAGCCTCTCTAGCAAGCGCGTAATAAACAGTGACCACACGGCATGTGTGTGATGGTGACGAAGCATGTCAGCAGTAGCGCTGGCTGTGCACTAGGTACAGGTCTGGTGAATGGTCACTTTGACACGGACATGCTGGTAGAGGGCGCCATTGTCAGCCTGAGCCTGCCAGTACATTTGGTTTGGGAGTGCGTTCAAAGATTGTGTCAAAAGCTGATCGTGCATTGCCTGCAGGCCTGGTGGACGATGATTTTGGGATGGAGTTGCTGGTAGGGGGCGCCATTGTCAGCCTGAGCCTGCCAGTACGTTTGGTTTGGGAGTGCGTGTGGCGCCCGACCTTGCCTCCTGCCACCTCTGACCAATCAGGTCAGGAGTGCTGCTCGAAATGCTTCTAAGCCCCCTGCAGTTGCGCACCCATTGCAGTGGTTCAAAACTCACACCGAGTGTGAGCATAGTTGTCTTCTTGGTGTGTTTTGCAGAAATTTTGACAAATAGCGAAATGGGCTCTGGCATGATGTGTTGACAGGCTGTGTCCACCAGAACTGTGCTGTAGACACCCAGAAGCAGCCATCACAGCAGCATTCTTACTACAGCTGGCTGCGCTGGCTGACTTTGCCTCATATGGCAATTGACTGCTGCCAGTGTGATGCTGTCTGTCCTCCTGAATGATGCTGTTCATCCAGTGCATGTTGTGCATATGCTGTCAAGGCGTCTGTGCTTGTGCATGATGCTGTCTGTCACTAATACACTGCTGAAATCTCACTTGCATGATGCCTGTTTACCTGCATGATGCTTTCCGTCAACATGCATGGTGTGTTGACTTACATGCTGGGTTTCAATCTACATGACATGACTGGTGTGGCTCAGGTGAGAGCAGTGTGGGTGGGCCTGGGAGGGGCGAGGCGGTAGTGGTGGGGACCCCATGATTGTCACATACTGTCTGCCAAGTTGCATGACACTGTCTGTCAAGTTTAGCAATGCTGACTGTAAGCTTGCTTGATATGACTGGTATGGCTCAGGTGAGAGCAGTGTGGGTGGGCCAGGGAGAGGGGAGGTGGATGTGGTGGGGCCCCCCATGGTTGTCACCTACCGCCTGCAGGTCAGCCCCACCTCCCAATCATGCCTGCCTGCTTGTCAGCAGTAACTGTATGTGATCTGGTCTTGCTTGTTCTCTAATGTTTTCAGCAGAGGTCTTGTGTTGTGTGATCCTGCTGCTTGTCTGTATTGTCAGCAGTCATTGCCTTAATGTGGGAGCCAGTGTACTAATGCAGACTTCTTGCTTGTACAGTGCTTTCCTCAAAGTATTTAAAAAGTGAAGCTGTGCCTATAAACATCAATCCATCCAAAAATCAGCCTTCCAGCAAGCTGTTGAAAGCGTGGCAGAGACCGTGGCAGAATTTGACTATCATGCAAGATTTTACACAAATGAGTGGCGGAACATCAGTGGGGGTGCTTGCCCTCAGACCAATATGAAACAGCCGCCGTGCAAATGCTGACGCTTGCAAATGGTGGCAAATGTTACCTGCAGGGTTTGGATGGAGAGGCAACAGAGCGTATGATTGAGCATCTGGCAGAGCCAGCCAGCGAGCAGCAGGAGCCTGAGCAGGAGTATGCTGTGGCCAAGGTGCTGGCTGAAGACACCCCGTCAGGTCTTTCTTCTTCTGTTTACAGAAATGATGTTTGATCAGCTTGCCTAACAGCCTAGAGGCCAGCTGTTGCAGCATGTCTAGTTTGCCAAACATAGAAAGCTGCTTGGTCTTGTGGCAGTACTGCTGATAACATAGGGGCAAGCTGTTGCAGCCTGTTCGGAGTGCCAGATATGCAAAGCAGTTGCTGCCTGAAGACCCCCCGTCAGTGCATCCTCCTTCTGCCTGGCTGAGTGCTGTTATAACAGCCTTTGAGTAGCTTTCAAGCGATTTGTTGCACACTTCTGCCCATATGCTTGATCTTGTATCAGTACTTCTGGTAGTCCAGAGTCAAGCTGGTGCAGCATGTCCAGGATGCCAGATATGCAAAGCAGTTGCTGGCTGGAGACAGGTCATCAGGTCATCCTTCTTCTGCCAATGTGGCTCACTGCTTGCGTGTCCCTGATCACCCTTTTTGGCAAGCTGTTGCAAAATGCTTAGAATGCCAGACAGTTTCTGCTGTTGCTTGTCAAATGGACATGCTTTCGCCTGGTTGACTGGTGCTTTTTACCACCCCTTATGGTGAATGTGGAAGCAAGGGGTTGCAGCATGTTCAGAGGTTGTCAGTTGTGCAAAGCAATTGCTGACATTGCCTCTCAAGGCTCAAGCTTCTGCCTACCTAGCTGATGTTTGTTGAAGCCCTCTTGGCAGCATAGAGGCAAGGGTCTTGCTGCATGTTGACAATGGCAAATATGCAGAGCAGCTGCTGCTATTGCCTGTTTGAAGATCACAAAACAAGCTATGTGGCAATTTGCAACAGGCGGTATCAAATGTGTTGTCTTGTAAGGTCAGCTGTTGCTTCACTTTTTAGTGTGTCTTGGTATAGAGCCAGATGCAGCAACCCTGAGGATGGCTGATGACTTGATAAAGTTTGTGTGCTCGTGTTGAGATACCACCCCCCTCAAGATTGCTGTATGTACCTGATCCCTGCCATAATGTAAACAATGCTGAGACAGCAGCTCAACAGTCGAGAGACATGGCTTATGGCTTTCATGCCATGCCAAATGCAGCCCGTCCGTTTGTGTTTTAAATGCCACCAAGCTATAAGCAGAGCAACATGATGGGTCCACAGCTGGAGCATTAGGCACAGCAGACAGAGCTACTTGCTTTGATGCTGAAAGTCATGCTGCCTCCAGCTGTGAACACAACAACTGGTTGTCATGCCAAGACAGGCAGACAACCAGTTGTTGCGTTCACAGCTGGAGGCAGCAGCTGCTCATGCTGTATCAAGCTCGCTGGTGACAGATGCTACTGCCACTGCCCGTTGCGATCAATGCTGCAGAGACGAACATGCAAAATGCCTCAAAGCACACCTGGAGATTCTGAATGGTTCACACAGAGGGTCAGCATCTCCAGGTACGCTTTGAAGTGATGTGCTTGTTAGTCTCTGAAGCATTGATTGCAATGGGCAGTGGCACTTACATGTTTCACCATTGAGCTTTGCAAGGCTTGTGTAGACCAGCAGCTGTGTCACCACTGCGCTTTGCAAGGCTTGTGTAGACCAGCAGCTGTGGCTGCGCTTGAGCTGAAAGATGCAAAAGGAAACAGGAGACAGGAGACAGGAGAGGGAGAGGGAGAGGGAGAGGGAGAGGGAGAGGGAGAGGGAGATTACATCAAGAAGAAAGAGGAACAGAAGAATTCTGACCTGAACAGAAGGTTGCTGTGGTGCAGGGAGTCTGGCAAGCCTGTTGAAGCAGCTTGTGAAGTCACGGGAGCCAACGGGCCAAGACTATCGCCTGCTGCTCAAGCTGCTGCACTATGCTTCCCACTTGCAGGTACAGTTTGTACAGCATAATGTCATAGACAGCTGGCATGGTTGTCATCGCCACCCAAGTAATCACCATACTCTCCATTTCAGTGATTGATACTCTCAAATTCTTGCGCACTAGATGTCACATATTGGCGCCAGCGTATTGCGTATTTCATAATTTGCTTTGCAACTCAGTGCTCCACACCCTCAAATACTATGTACTACGAGTTGTGTATTGGGTATTCAGTATTAAATGTGGTGATTCACTGGCGCCACCGCTCTGGCACTGCTGAGTATCTGTATGGTTTCTGCATTTGCACTGTATGCATCGCTTCAGCTCTGCAGCTGCTGCCTTTTGAGGCAATCTCACGTGCGCTTTCAACAGTACACCTGTTGCAACACTATCCAATATACTGGTGAGAACCAATACTGAGAACCAAGAGCGAGAACACTATCCCATATGTTGGTGAGAACCAATGTTGAGAACCAATGGTGAGAACCAATGGTGAAAACCAATGGTGAGAAGCAATGGTAAGAACTAAGAGTGAGAACACTGGAGAAATTCTCTTGCTAGCAGTCACCAATATCCAAGAAAAGTGTGTGTGGGGTGGCAGGTGTGCAGGCAAGCCATGCTGGCGGCTGGGGCATTACAAAGCCTATTGCAGCATTTGCATCAGCTGCTACTGCCCATCATTTCTCCTACAGCTGCGGCAGCCAGCGGTGGTGCTGTCTCACCTGGCGGTGGCAGCACTGCTAGCAGAGGCAAGCTGGTGGTGGCCGCTGACAACCTGGACATTCTGCTTGCAACATTGGAGGCGTTAGCGTCTTCTGACGCCGCTGCAGACAGTCGCACCAGTGCTAAGGTCAGTAGTGACTCTGCCTGTTTGCTTACAGACTGTAGCACGCTCATCTTGCTGTTGTATTGTATCAAGTCACTTGTCTGAAACATTGCTGCGCTGACCTGTCCTGTTAGCTTATGTGCTTGGCAGATGCTGGCCAACTGTGTATTGCACAAACAATGCTTTGGCAACTCCATCAAGCAAGGACGCCATGCTTTTTGGTCATGGATGTGCAGATCATGGGGCAGCTGCATTTGTTGAGAATAATCATGCAAGGATGTGGTCGACCTCACACTTGATGCAAAACTCAGGCGCATCAGCACCTCAATCAGCTGTTGCATGCCAGTCTGTGCCATTGGTTCATGGTTCATTGCCACTCACTGTCCCTAGTCCCTGGGACACTGTGTGGTATTTGACTGTAAGCAGAGGCGGGGTTGGTTGTGCATGGGTTGGCAGCTGGCCTAAAAGCCCTGGTGGAGTCAAGCCTGGCCCAATCAGCGGCAGGGCTGGCCCGGGATCTGCCCTACCTGGCCCATGGCAACACAGCAGAAATGTTGCCACTGATCAAAGGTGTCTAAACAGTCATGGTTGTGTGTGAGCAGGGGTTGGGGGTGGATGTGCATCGGTTGGCAGATGGCCTAAAAGCCCTAGTGGAGTCCGGCCTGGCCCAGTCAGCAGCAGGGCTGGCCAGGGTTGTGCCCTACCTGGCCCATAGCAACACAGCAGGGGTGTTGCCGTTGATCAAAGGTGTCTAAACAGTCATATTTGTGTGTGAGCAGGGGTTGGGGGTGGATGTGCATGGGTTGGCAGATGGCCTTAAGGCCCTAGTAGAGTCAGGCCTGGCCCAATCAGCGGCAGGGCTGGCCCGGGTTCTGCCCTACCTGGCCCACGGCAACACAGCGGCCCAAGCAGCGCTGCTGGACCACTATGCTGCCTGCCTCAACCTGGCAGCCTTAGAGGCAGCTGCACCTGACACTCCTCAACACCAGGTCAGTCAACGCTATCGACATCAAGTCAACATTTCTGCGGTGATGTGAGTCACGTGAAACATGACTCGCATTGCATTGGGGCAAAATAGCACAGAATGGTTTGGAGGCAGTTTACTGCTTCTGTATGCATCAAACACGGCCATCGACCCTCAACAGCAAGCATGTGAATGATGGTGCTGATGATATAATGATGCAGGCACAGCAGTCAGAGCTCCAAAGCCTGCTCAGGCTCACAGAGGCTACCGAAGAAGAGCAACAGGCCTCAACCTCAGCCAGCTTTAGAGCTCTGGTGCTGAACCGTCTGATCCCAATTTCTCTGGCAGATTACATCCTCGAGCTGTTCACTGTCCCAACAGAGCCTCCCAGCCATGCACAGACAGACACCAGTGGCGGCCCAGGGCCGCAAAGCCACGCACAGACAGACGCCAGTGTCACAACAGAGCCTCAGAAGCACGCACAGACAGACGGCAATGCTGATCAGGCTAGCAATGTAAATGTTGAGGAATCTCAGCATCAAGCTGAGACACTGAGCAACTCAGCTGTGAGAGACTCAGAGCAGCAGGAACAGCAGAGTCAGCCTCGAAGCACAGAAAGGATTGGCAGCCAGCAAGCATCTAGCCAGGAGTCCATGGGAGCAGGCCGTGGCACAACTGTGAACATCCCAGAACAGCAGAAACAGCAGAAACAGCCTGAGAGGACAGAAGGGGTTGCCAGCCAGCAAAAAGCTAGTCAGGAAGACAAGCAGGATGGCGAAGGGCTGTGTAAGAGGGGCAGTGAGCAGTGGATCAAGAGCATCGCAGCACCAGGCCTGCCATGGGCTTTGCAGCTGCTGGCGGCCTTTGCTTGCAATCACCAGGCAAGTGCAGTAGTGCCGCATGATTGCGCTGTGATTGTGAGCGTGCTGGTATCATGCAGAAAGCCACAGCATGCACCAAGTTTGAGCTGTCAAATCTGGCTTCACAGTCAGCCCTCTGGCAGACCATGCTGGAGCAGCTGTAGCAGGTGGGTCTTGGGGGGGGGAGAGGGGTCCATCAGGGGACACTCGTCTTACAACCTCTCCATCTCAAGGACCAAGACCAAATGTGACATGGTGTGACTGTGCAGGCGACCTGTGCTGTGTTGGCAGCCATAACAAATCTGCTGGTGCTGTTGCATCAACTTGAGGCTGTCAGCCATATTCAGTGTGACAAACACACTGTGGCTTTGCAGGCTACTTGTGCTGTGCTCTGTCTCGAGATTGTAAGCAAATTCACGTCTGAATTGACATGCTGTGACTGTGCAGGCCACCTTTGTCGTATTGGCAGCCATAACAAATCTGCTGGTGCTGCTGCACCAACTTGAAGCTGTAAGCTGTGAGACGACAGTTGGTCCTCTGGCAGGTGGGGTGGGCGTGGGGGGACATCAAGGGTCTCTGAGCTCACCATCCTTCTGTGCAAAATTTACCACAAGACCAAATGTGCAACCGGCTGTGGTTTTGCAGGCGACCTGTGCTGGGCTGGCAGCCACACCAGATCTGCTGGTGCTGCTGCGGCAACTTGAGGCCGTCAGCAGTTACTTCTGACTTCGCTACGTATCTCTGCTCAGTTGTGTACATGAAGTGTAAGCAAGACCAAACCTCACTCTACATGCTGTGACTGTGCAGGCGACCTGTGTCGTATTGGCAGCCATAACAAACTTGCTGGTGCTGCTGCATCAACTTGAAGCTGTAAGCAGTGGCTCCACAATTGGCCCCTTGGCAGAGAACCTGCTGGAGCAGCTGCAGCAGGGGGGTGGGGTCTGGGTAAGGGGGGTCATCAAGGGGCTCAGGGCAGCCACCAAGGCTGAGATGAAGAAGAAGGCCATGGCCCGCCGCAAAGCCATGCTTGCATCCCTCAACATGCCATCACCAGTACGTTCTGCAGTGGGTGTTTTTCCAATACTTCAATATGCCATCACCAACAAATTTTCCTTTGCTGCCTCAACATGCCATTGCTGATGTTACGGGTCATGCCATCGCTGATGCGGTGTTTTCTTGATAAGCAGATGCTTGCGTTTCCTAGAACATGGCCATCACATCAAGGAGTCTTGACCCGACAGCACCTCAGCATTGAAATTGCCATCAGCTAACAACTTGCTACGCTGTTTGCAAAAGGAGCTTGTGCGTATGCAACACTTGCTAGTGTTTGTCCGCCGTGCAGTCACAGGCAGACTTACCAAGCGGCATTGCTTGGTCTTTGTGCATGTGTGCATGCCTACCTTAGTGCATATGTGACACCATATAATGATCATCTGCTGTGCAGTCACAGGCAGAAGCACCAAGTAGCTCGACGGCAGAGCCCATCAGCTCCTTGTCCTCTTCTTCACAGCACGCCCAGCAGGCGCAGCAAAACCAGCAGCCTCAGCAGGCTCAGAGCAAGGAAGAAGAGGAAGAGAGGCGAGGGCTGGTGTGCATGGTGTGCAAGGAGGGCTATGCCGCACGGCCCCAGGAGCTTTTGGCGGCCTACTGCTACTGCATGAAACTGCGCAGTGGGGAATCTTTTGGGGCTGTGCCTGAAGTGTGGAAGGGCTCCGGCAGTGCTAGATCAGACTCCATGCAGGCAAGTCTTTGGGAGTGCAAAGTCTGTTGAAAGGCGTAACGTCAAGAGCGACTTACTGCATGAAACGGCGCAGTGGCGAATCTTTTGGGGGAGTGCCTGAAGTGCGGCAGGGCTCCAGCAATGCTAGATCAGACTTCATACAGACAGGTCCTTGTAAAATCTGTCGGAAAGGCTGAACACAGCAATTCCATGTGTGCTTTTTTTTGCTGGCGGCCTACTGTTACTGCGTGAAGCCACGTGGCCGAGAATCTTTTGGGGCTTTGGCTGAAGTCTGGAAGGGCTCCAGCAATCCTTAGATCAGACTCCATGCAGGCAAGCTGTTTGGCAAGACATGACTTAGGAAACATACACTCAGCAGCTGTGCTAGAACGTTCAATTTGTAACCACCGTCATTCACTATTTTGGTAAACGCAAAAGCTGTTGCATTGCAAACCTCAGAAAAATGCTTTGAAAGCGGTTCCTGCTTGATTGCAGCCTGCCGGTGAAACTAGCATCACCTGAACAAACGCCAAGTTGACGCCATTGGCCCGTCAGCAAGGTTTTGTGACCGTCAAATGACCTGTCTTCTGCCTGAAAAAGCAGGGCATCAAAGTGCCCATTGCAAGCATGCATGGGCCAGTGTAATGTTAAATGACCTCATGCAGTTTTGGCATTGAGGTATGCTGGTGTGCAGGCTTGGATGTGCAGGAGCCACTTCAATATGATTCGTACAAGCTGCCATCAAGCAGCGAAGCAGGCTGACTCAGCCCTCAGAGCCCAAAGCAGGAGTGGGAAGGCGCAATCCTTTGCAATAGGAGAACCTGTGCCAAGTGTAGTGTATAGCAACTTTGCGCCAGCTTCTACTTGCTGTGTTCAGGCTTGGATGTGTGTGAGCCACTTCAACCTGATCCACAGTAGCTGCCACCAAGCAGCGAAGCAGGCTGACTCCGCCCTCAGGGCCCCAAAGCGTGAGTGGGAAGGCGCAACCCTTCGCAATGGGGAAACCCTATGCAACAATCTGCTGCCTCTGCGGTGTGGGAATGTGTCAGACACACAACACGCTGCTGCTGTGGCTAGCTTCATGGAGGGTCTTGGCCATGCCCCACACAGGCAAGTCAAACGATACATTGCTCCACGTTTTGTTGGTGCAAGCTGACTGCATGCAAGCGCTGGACTATGACTCACATACGCAACAGACAGCAGGTCTGGCGGCCTGCAGTAAACGAGTCTGCAGTGTGTAACAGCTTGCTGCCTCTACGGTGTGCGGCAGTCTCAGACACACAGCATGCTGCTGCTGCGGCTAGCTTCATGGAAGGTCAGTGCCATGCCCCACACAGGCAAGGGACAGCAGCTCTGGTTGCCTGCATTGCACGATTGTATTTCCTTGCTGTTTGCTGGTTCCAGGGAGGGTCTTCGCCATGTAGCACACACTGGCACACAGGCAAGTGACAGTGAGTCTAGTTGGCACTCTTGAAGCTGTTCTGATGGCATTGCAACATCAATTTGTACGTATGCATAATCCTGTTCTTGACAATTGAGCTGACATGATGATGCTCACCAGAAGCCTGGTCGGACCCTGGCTGTATCCATGCATATGGATCACCTTTGACATTGCTCAATGTCTGCAGACTGGCTTTTGCCCAAGATATAACAGACAGTGGCTGTATCTTGCCTTGCAGGGACAGTCATGGCAGCACAACAATCAGCTCAGGCTCGCGCCGCAGCAGCAGTAGTCAAGCATCAGCACAGGATGCTGCTGCCCAAATGGGTGCTATCACTGGTTGCATAGCGTCCCTTTTACAGCGCATTGAGGCTGTTTCATGTTCTGCAGGGACTGTCACTGCAGCGCAACAACCAGTTCTTCAGGCTCATGCTGCAGCAGCAGCAGCCAAGCATCAGCACAGGATGCTGCTGCCCAACTGGGTGCTATCACTGCTTGCATAGCATTTGCACACTTCACGGCTGACTTGTGCTCTGCAGCGATACTCATGGCCATGCAACATCCAGCTCTTTAGCCTCACGCAGCATTCTTGTGTTCAAGCACAAGGCTGGTAGTGGTTGTAGCACATGATGTCGAGTGCAGGCCTGTGAGCAAACACAGTGACTGTGTTGCATTCTGCAGGGACAGTCATGGCAGCGCAACAACCAGCTCAGCCTCGCGCTGCAGCAGCAGTAGTCAAGCATTTGCACAGGATGCCGCTGCCCAAATGGGTGCTATCACTGGTTGCATAGCATCCGCACAAACTCCAAGGACATGTTGCATTGTGCAGGGCAGGCATAGCATTGCAACATCCAGCTCTTTAGGCTCACGCAGCATTCTTAGTGTTCAAGCACAGGGCTGGTAGTGGTGGTATCACATCATGTCGAGTGCAGGCCTGTGAGCAAAAACAGTGACTGTGTTGCATTCTGCAGGGACAGTCATGGCAGTGTAACAATCAGCTCAGGCTCACGCCGCAGCAGCAGCAGCCAAGCATCAGCACAGGATGCTGCTGCTCAACTGGGTGCTATCACTGGTTGCATAGCGTCCCTGCTACAGCGCTTTGCCTTCGCGGAGTCTCTGTCTGTGGAAAGCAGGGGAGGAGGCAGACAGTCTAATGCCCGCCTGCTACCTTACTTGTTCCAATTGGGCACCTACTTTGCTGGCTTCTGCAGTGACTCAGACCTGCAGGTGAGCACCTACTCTGCTTGCTAATGTGACGAGAGGTATGAGTGTGCCAAGCTATGGCACTTTGTTGAAAGCAGGCGGGCAGGGGCTCAGGGGCAATTGCTTGGGGCAGGTAGGGAGGGGTTGGCTGCAGTGGCTCAAGCAGCTTCTGCTTGGACCTGCTACCGCATGTGTCTGAAAGTCATCAAAAAGGGCGTTGAGGCGTTGTTTCTGACAATTGTCGTGAGCTGCTGTAAAGGAGGCTACCCGCAACCTGTTTGCTTTCGTATGTGTGAGACTGATTGCACATGCAATCGAAGCTCGTGAAACCATATTCGCATCGAGATGCATTGAAAGACTCCACTCTGCTTGCAACTTCCTCACTCCGTCTGCATGAGAGTGAACGTCTTTGCAGTCAGCAATGCCTTGTCGTGGTGCTGAAGCAGCAATCATTGACAAGCCCCCTTCAGGCTGACATCACCAGCTGCTTGAGCATGTGGATGTGGCTTGGAGGGAGTCTCTCAATGGTTGGTGATATAGCAGTGTGCGGCTTGCAAACATGCTATAGACACACCGCTTGGATCCACAAGATATCCCTGATTGTCTGGCAAATGGCAGACATGATGTTGACAAGCGCCTGCACATGCAGGCCCAAAAAGCAAGGCTTGATCAGTTGACACACTTGCCTCAACAGTCAGCAGCTCATCCAAGCTCCGGCCAGCAGTCATCAGCACAACCATCCTCCAGCCGGAAGCCTGACACAGCCACAGCATACTTGCTGACGCTCTCGCTATTCCTATGGACACCAGCCCAATGGAGCCAGAACTGCTGCCCATTGCTGCTGAGCTGTCTGCGGTTTGCCTTCCAGCAAGCAAAGCCTGGTGACTCTACTGCTGCCACCAGTGGTCTTGCTTGGGAAGGCCAGCAGTTGGGCAGTATGTCTGATGACGAGCTGTGGCGGCTAGCATTTCCGTTTGTCAGGTTTTTTGGCCTGGTGCAGCATCTGCATGCGCAGCTGAAAGGGCCTGACAGCACAGACAGCAGCACGCGGAGCAAGAGCAGGTGAGCAGCAGTGATTTTTATTCATCAGGTTTTGCGTGAGTGTTACAGCTTGGTCTGCTCAAATCAACCATGGAGACTTGTTGCCTGCAAAGCCACGTCCAGAGCATATGTGTCGCTGATGCAATGGCTCTGTACGTGACATAGAGTGGCACCACTAGCTTCAGTCTGCGCATAACTGCCAACAACGCTGCAACTTGTATGTTGCCATGTCGTCAAAGTTGGATGCGTTATTTTGTAGACCACTAGCCTGGCAGTTGCGACAGCTTTTGCTGGATTCCAGCTCTAGATTGAGTCAGCAAGCACATCAGCAGAGACCCTTCAGTACTGACTTGGCGGCATCACTGCCATAACCAGCAATGCTGCAGCCTGTATGCTGCCATGTTGTCAAAGTCGCATGCTTTGTCTTATGGACCTTTGCCTTGGCACACACAACAGGTTTTGCTAATCTGAGTTAGCAAGCATATGAGCAAACAGCCTTCAGTGCTAAGATGACTACATCACTGCTGAGGACTTTGTTGGACCTTGTGGACTTGTTCCAAATGCTGTGC
This sequence comes from Trebouxia sp. TZW2008, assembly GCA_002118135.1. Taxonomy (NCBI): domain Eukaryota; kingdom Viridiplantae; phylum Chlorophyta; class Trebouxiophyceae; order Trebouxiales; family Trebouxiaceae; genus Trebouxia; species Trebouxia sp. TZW2008. Next base: position 96,324 of record BDIU01000033.1, on the reverse strand, counting down.
ATACTGTGTAGGCTTGAAGACTTGCCAGCAACTGTGGAGGCGGCAGATGCCATGTTAGACCATCTAGGTGCAATGGAGGCTGCTGACACATCAGCACAGTGTTTTGAGCTACTGGGCTTGAAGCCCAGCGTACAGGAACGCTCTCAGCATCAAGGTCCTCTGAGCAGTGAGGACTGCATGCACTTCCTCAGAACAGCTTTGTGACATGGCCGTGCGAGGATCAAGGACAACAGCATTCTTTCTATGGATCCTTGCATTGCTTGCTCTGACAGGCATTTAGTTACTCCTGTTTCTTGTCATGTCTGCTTTGTTCGTCTTTGTTCATCGTAGGTGTTGGTGAGTAGACAGATTACGACACAATGGCGCATCAGCATTGCATTTCGTTGACTGTGAAGGTGTTGCTAGTCTCGTTGCTCAGTAATGTCAAACAGGCTGAGTACACGTGTACAATTAGCGCAGAGTTTGCATCTTTTATCAAGTCCACGTTGAGTCACAAAGCTGGTGTTGACAATGTAGTGTTGCAGGCGGCATCCGTCATGCAGCGCAGTCCCATGTCGTATATCTTGCTCATTTGATTCGTGTTTCAGCAGCTCGTTGGCCCCAGTTGTGTAGGACAATTGCCTTCTCGAACTTGGTTCAAGGCTGCTACAGGTGCAGCATGAGACAAATGTATGCTGCAAACGTGTGGTATGATGTGTGCTGACAGCACCCATCATACCATATCTTACCATATTACCCATACCCATATCTTACAGTGTAAGATAGTGCCAGGGCAATTAACATGTGGCATGATGCATATGGTCGAGTAGTTTGTCAAGCATTGTCATTGACCTTGTGCTAGGCAGACTCATCGACAATGTGTGCAGTCAGACAACAGCGCAACACACACTGGTACATGTTGCCGAATAAAATGTCGCGAATGCCAAAAACACAAACAGGACAAATCGAGGAGTCCTGCTCCCTGTTGCACTGTCGTGTTGAGTCATTTATGCTCATGAAAATGCCAGCAGCTCTGTTAGTGTGGAGAAGTGCTGTGTGCAAGTACTGAAGATCAAGTGATGCAATGGGTAAGGACCAATTGAAACGGATCAAAATGTGATGGAGAGGAGGCAATTGATTACAATCTTTGTACACTACAGGCACAAGTAAAGTTGCCTGAACTGGGATTGTTCAATTGCAAAAGCTAAGGGACTAGGGTACTCTAGAAGAAGCAACAAACAACAGTAAAACTTTTAAGTCTGTACAAAGCAGTTTATTCAAAAAGCAACCCCAAAAGAAAGGGCTGAGCAGTCAGCAAACAGCCAGTGGCAAAGTTAAAACACTACATACACATCTTGAGTTGAGCAAAGGGTTCAACCTCTACAAAGCACAGCACCATGGTGCAACAACACTGCAGTCAAAGCTATACAGAGTTTGACCTAATGTTTAAGAACTAAATGACAGGAACATGAAAGCGGGACTCACTGTGAGCGATCATAAAAGCTCACTGGAACAGGCAACCATTGCAACATGAACTACACAGCAGCTAAGCCAATTTAGGTGTGGAGTTCACTGAGTGCATGCTAGCCCTATCCTGCCGCGCAAATCAACCATACTCGGCAACAAAATGCCTAATGAAATACTTCGGGCCTTGAACAGAGTTGTGTTTGGGTACGCTGAGTTGGGCAAACAACCATACATACAGAAAACAAAATGCCCGTGGTCAAAATTCACCAACTGCCAACACTGAATTTAACACTGGGTCACAAAGCTTGAGCACCACAACCACATCACGATGATGGTGTGAGCGGACTTAGGGGACCTGTGAGCCCTTGCTCTCGCAACAACTTTCGGCCTGAGCCCCCTTGAGCATTGTACAGACTCAACGCTGTCGCACAGTCAATGTAGTCCCATGTGATGGTGTACCGTCCATTCTTCGTCTGTGTGTAGCCAACGTAGTAGTCGATGTCGCAATGACTGCACTCTGGGCATTTGTTGTTGATGGTGGCATACGTAGGTGCTGCAGGGAAGGGAGTGGTGCCTTGTCCTGATGCAGCAGCTTGATCAGCAGTGATGCCTGCACAGCACCGCAATCACAGGTTGGCATCCATCTCGTGCGAGTGATGTCAGGCTGACACTGCAGCTCCAATGAGAGAGCCACCAGTCACTATCAAGCATGCTGCAAATGGACTGTAGTGTAAGATGTGCGGTCAATGTGTTGACACAGGCAAGCACAATGGCATGTGAAGCATCAGTCATGCAAGGACAACTGCAATGTGCGCAATGAGCCGCTCAAGCCCTGCTGAACTGGCATGCAAACAAGATGCGTTGTATGCAAACAGCATTTGAATCTTACACTCTGAATGCGCTGCTGTAGTACTGTTATTGCGGACATTTACAACTGGACGGCCCACTCAGGCAATTGCAAGCATTACCTAAGCAGGTGCATGCAGAGCAGGTGTATGCAAAGCAGGAATGTACCTGTGCCTCGCAGCACAATGCATTGACCGCAACTGGCTGGCGTCATGTCAGGACCGTTTAGCGCAACTGTTGGTAGGCCAGGGTATCCAGCATCCAGCCCATTGCCAGCGCAGTAGAATGTGGATGGACTCTGGGGTTGTGAGTAGTAAGTGCCCTGCAGTACCAGCATCAAAAAAGTCAATTACTTTCTTGGCAGTGCGTGACAACTGCTGCAGCATATGTAGAAAACAATATCATGTAGCTGTACATGGTAGGGCAGCACGACTAAGCAACAAATACATCTTCAGAGCAGGGTTCAGACACTGTCAGCTGCTACAAAGCACTGAGGGCAGCAAATTTGCAGCCAGGTATGCAGGTGCAACAAGCTAAGGACGTGACAGCGCAGCAAAGAGGGTGCAATGAAGTTGAGCTTGTGGCGGCACAACAGAAAGCAGGAATGCAGGCGACACAAGCTGTGATGCACCAGCACAGCAAAGGCAGCTTCTGAAGGCATTGACGAGGGTGTCAAGCAAGAGAGCTTATAGCATTCGCAAAGGTGGTAAGCAAGAAAGTTACCTGTCCTGTGCAGGTGCCTGCTGAAACTGTGGCGCTGCTGCTTGCAGAGGAACTGGAAGAAGATGATGCAATGGTGACAGGAGCAGCTGTGGTTGGTGCAGCAGTTGGAACTGGTGTGGGTGCTGGAGTGGCGACCGGAGTGGCAAGGGTTTGTATGTCTGCGTTTTGGGTGGGTACAGTGGTGGCAGGGGTGGGGTCAGGGGTGGTGGCAGGGGTAGGTACAGGGTCAACAGCAGGGGTAGGGACAGGGGTTGAAGGTGTGGTGACAGTCTCAATGACACGCTGGTCAGGGCTTGGAGAGACAGTGGGTGTTGGAGTGGTGGCTGGCTCTCCCAGGAGCCTCTGGGCAGATGCACAGTCAACAAAGTACCAGTTCATGGGGTACACAGCATTGTCGTGGAAGTTGATAGCTATGCCAAGATCTTGGTTGGTGAGGCCATCACCGATGGCAGCACTGATCAGCTGGGCGGTAAATGTTGGCACAGTTGGGTCTGATGGAGTGACCTCAATGCACCGACCGCAGTTGTTGCCGCCGTTGACGATAGCCTGTGACGCTATGGCCGTGGTGTCGACGTTGGCCGGTGTGATCGCAGGGCAGGAGTACTGCGGATACTGCAAGTGGTATAGCTGCAGGCAGAAATAAAGAATCAGGCCTGGTTGCGGGCGCGATAGTAGACTTGGAGATCGTGGTCAAGGCGCGGCACTGCAGACGCATGTCCGAGCAAGCAGTTCAAATCAGGTATGCACGCAACCTTACCAGGCCGCTTCCTTGTGCCAAGCTTTGCGCCACAAACGTCGCCAAAAGCAGGTACCAAGCTGCGGTGCCGGCTGTCCTTGTCATGCTGAGTCTGGGCGTTTGTCGGAACGAACGCGCGAAAGGTGCCTGCAGGCAGTCAAACGAAGCTGAGGCCAACGTCGACAGGTGAACAACCACGTCAAGTGCAATGGTCGGGACAACATTAACAGCTTGATGGGCAAACACTCTCGACACAAAAAGCGGTCGCTGCTCGGTGGATGTTCAACGCAGCTAGCAGTGACCGATTCATAACGCTCAAGCCAATTGTGTCGAATGCAACATGGCACAGGCAAGAGCAGTTACTGGAGCTCACCAAATGAGCTGCTGAGGCCGCAGTAGCAGGGAAGCGAGCGATGCAGGAAACGCTCCTCCGAAAGTCAAATCTCAAAAATTGCAGGCACTGTATGTCGAGCAGGTGAGCGCGGACCCTCAGCAAGCGATCAGATCTGCGGCACTGGCGCGAAGTTGGACGACAGGAGCAGGCAGCAAGCGAGCGAAGTGAGTTTGCCGAAAGACTGTGCTTTGGTCTTAAGTCGAATTGCTTCTCGTGCGGGAGCGAAACGTCCATTCATCTTCGTTTTGGTCCTATGACTGTCTGCAAGCACGACGTTTCATCTCCAAGCTGCTGCCAGTCGGACTGCGCCATGTCAGCGCGTCAGACTATCAATATTCATTACTGAAAATCATCTAATAGATATCGCCACTTACGCTCAAAGCACGCACGGTGAGACTCAGCAGCATGAGTTCAGGATTTTTGCGGGGCCGCCACGGTGGCCGCCCTTTGTCAACCAGCCCTTATGCAAACGAGCGAACAGCAGCCTGTGTTGCAAGTCATGGTTACGGAATATGCTGCAACAAACTGTTGCACATGGCAGCTTCGACTGTCACACCCGCTCAACAGTCTGCAGTACAAAGTGCTCAGCATTACAGAACATCTGCTTTTTTAGATCTTGCTGTGATAATCAGGTAATGCTTAGCCTTCTAGAAGGTCTTCTGCTTCTGTGCCTGAAAAAGACAGTGAAGAGCTTGGCATGCAATCGTTGCAATCAAAACTTGCTGTTGTGCATTCTCAGTACTTTCTCCACAACCATCCATCCCGTGCAGCTTGTACTTGTGCAAGGCATTGGGCTGGTTCGCATGTAAGGATGCATATTATGCAACACTTTTGCAGCCTGCACGCCATGCCATCATCAAGCTTGACCCAGGCAATCATCACCGCACTTCAGAACATATTCTCACTGTAGTGCAAGGCAAGCAACAACAATATCTTGCCAAGTTGCTCAACAGAGCTTCGGAAAGGCGGCATGCCGTCAGGAAGCACAAACACATCACTGGTACTGCCATGTAGGTCTTAGTATGACAGCGTTGAGAGTATCATATGTGTCTGGGTGACATGCATGTCCCGTTTGCGCAAGCCAATGATCGACTTTGCAGTGCTGCCTATACTGGATGTAGCCTCGTTATGGACAATATAGTTTCTGATTGAGTTTATTCAGCAGTTACCAACATAAGGCTTGGCGTAACGCCTGAAGTTGGTTGCTTTGGAGACTGATACAAAGGCCTTATATGGGTGTTGTCGTGGTCTGGAAGAGCAGCAGCAGCTGATGTTGCCAGATGACATCCTGTCAAGTCATTGCAAGGCAGCTTTCAAAATGTGGAACCTGGTGTAACAGACAGCCTCAGATCCGCTCAACTACCAGCTGAGGCGTACATTTGCTTGCGACTTACGTCACAGGACACCAGTGAGCCTGGTATAACAAGGTAGCACACAAACTAGTGAATCTAGCCTAGTGGCATCGGCCGCTTACATGTTGTTTTGTAACACCTGGCCTGCATGCTTGAATATGACGCGCTAGCCCATGGCTATGTCTGCTGGCTGGCCATCCATTTGATGATCTGAACTTTCCAGAGACGATGACAGTGTATCAAGTTTCTGCATGATGACCTGTATACTCTGTCGCACAATGTCCTCAGGAGGCAATGCACCTGTGCTCTCAATTGTGAAAATGAAATGATCCTGCAGTGTCAGACAGCTCAAATCACACATGCAAGAGCTATGGTAGGTCAGACAGCACACATTGCACATGCAGGAGCTGTGATAGGTCAGTCAGCACTCGTTACATATGCAAAAGTTGTGATAGAGCAGCCAGCACACATTGCACATGCAACAGCTGTGATAGGTCAGCCAGCATACATTACACATGCAAGAGCTGTGATAGGTCAAACAGCGCAGATCACACATGCAAGAGCTTTGATAGGTGCAGTCAGCTATGCCGATTCTTGTGATGAGAATGCATGCTGACCTGCTTCTGCCGTATTTTCACCAAGTCAGGTTTGCCCATATCCTGCAGTTTCTCCTGGATTTCTCCATTGTAATTATAGCTGTCAATGTCCTTGACATAAAACTGCAGATGAACATGTAGTCAGAGCAGCGGCAAGAACACAGCCAGCATAGCAATCCAGCTGAAGCCCAAACAGCTTGTAAGTGCAGCACATGTGCAGGGGCGCATCTACCTTGCGTGTTGTGGGATGTAAGCCAAAGGTGCCTGTCGGATCACTTTCAGCAAGCTCCACTTTTTGTATGTCAGTAAGATCCTGAAGCCCTTGCTCATAGAGCGTGATCTCGGGCACGTATTTGAAGCGTGCAGTGGCAACTGGAGACCACTTTGCATGATCTTTGCCAATGCCTTTGCGTGCTTTAGCTTTCAGCTTGAGTTCTTGCCCCTTGCGCATTTTGACTATCAGGATGCCTCGCTGGCTGTCGCTTGCATCACCTCCCTCGTCAACTGGTCTCACAGACTCCAACTCAGGATGGTCATAGTTGGTTTCCCGAACAAGGTCATGACTGGTGATGTTCTGTGTGTCATCGCTGGTGCAGTGTATGTCCAGATAGAAGTCCACTTCCTGAAAGTCGCCATCCCCTTCGAATGGGGAGATCATGCCTTCCACAGCATGGCTGACCAAGGGAATGAGACCAAGCCTGTGCGCTATGAATTCGTCATTCAGGACTGTGGTGTTGACTTCAATTTCCACAAGATCTATGGCTACAGTTGGGACCTCCGCTATCATGACGCGTCTGAGCGCATTGGCTATGTCTGGGTCAGTGTTGGTCAGCTCGAACACGCACTTTTCCTCGTCTAGACTGAGTACACGGATCTTAGGATGACGCTGTCTACTTTGGTATGTCGAAACCATGAGCTCAGAGGGCGCCTGATTACGCCATTTGTTACAGTTGACGCGAAGACATGGTACTCAAGGCAGAGCACGGCGACTACAGCAGTTGTCGAGCTTCACCACTGATCAAGACTTGAATTTAAACCACCTCGCTACCCTACTTGAGTGCAGCAAACGTTCCTGTGAGTTGAACAGCTACTCCTTGTACACTTGCAAGCTGTCACTCAAGTCAACCTGAGCTTGCACGCTGACACGCTTGCGCAAATCCAGAGCTCCAACACTGACTGCGGCCCCGTGCTGCAATTGATGTCATGATCACAACGATCATCTGGATCAATTAGTCATGAAGAAGAAGCATTTTGGCGCAGATGCATTGCATCCTGTAACAATCAAAGGCTTCGTTGCAGCGACACGCCTGATACTGTGCGAATACAGCTTTTTGGAACTCTATTGAGGGCGTCAGGATGGCTCGGACCTCGCGTCCGCCGCCAGGCCGGTCGCTCTGGGACGGTTCAGCGCCTGCACAGACATCTGAGAGCAACAAAGTCAAAGATAATCCTGTTGCGCAGAACGTTGAGGTTGTAGGTAGAGCGTTGAAAGAGATGAACAGCATTGCACGTTCTGATCATCAGCGTATTGATTTGAAAGATTTATTGCTAAACTCAAGTCGAGAAGCACAATATGGCGAGTTGCCTGCTGGGGTAAGACATCACAGCTCTCCTGTACCTGCCAAACGTTGACATCGCATGATCAGACGGCAGTGTCTCAAAAAGCCATTCTGAGAGTGAACGTGCTGCAGTGGCCGGCCTTGTTGAGCCAAGAAGCTGCAATCACGAGGCCCATGCCAGACATGGTGATTGATAGCCAGCGTCAGATGCAAGCAGCCTGCTTCTGCGGGGTATTCACAGACATTCAGCATGCATGGGCTTCTGTTGACAATCTGCTGTTCATCTGGGACACTTGCAGGTCAGGTGCAGTGCATGACCAGAATGCATGAACTCTACCCAGCAGCAACAACTCCAACGTACTTGCTTTCCGCAGAATGTCAGTGCCAGTCAAGTGGCAGGAAGAACAGGCGATCTGCTGTGCTGGGCTGGCAAGACCCAAAGCCAACATCTTTCAGCAAGCTGTGCAGCATGTCCTGGTGGTCTGCACCACTGTAGAGGTACGCCAAAACTGACAAATTCAAGCTGCTTTGACATGTGTCACTGCCAGCATCATGGCTACGTCAGCAGTCACACATGAATATATCATTTGAGTGGCTGCAATGTTGGCACATGTCAGGCCAAGCAAGGATTATTTCATGTCATGCCTTCAATACAACTGCCAATCACTTGAACTGTGGCCTTCTTTCTTGAACCTGGCATTCCATAGGCTCCCTATTTGAGTTGGGTTTGTCCCATTGAGGCCTACCTGTGGGGGCCTGAGACTGCAGGAATGGACTGTTCATCAGCCATTCAGGGCAAGACAGCAATCAGCACAGCATATCATACATGGCACACAACAGCGTTGCTCATACATGGCCGTTGTCAATGTGAGAACCTGGATGCTGCTTTGTAGATTGCTCTGGTGGGTGTTTCTTTGAAGAGAGATGCCAATGGCAATGCAGAGCTCAGGTTAATCAACCTTGAGCAGTTCAGAACCCCCTCTGATGACGTGCTGATGACGACCATCACAAGCACACCTGAAGGGCGAATCTTCCTTGGAGGCAATGATGGTCACCTGTATGAGTTGGAGTACAGGAACCACAACTCATGGCTGCGAGGCAGATGTAACAAAGTGAGCAGACCTACAAGTCATGTGTAGCAGCAACTGACTGACATGCTCAATCATGCCTGCAGCAGGGCTGACTGCCTGTCTGCCGTATGCTTACGGGTTTGTGTGTTGTGTGAAATGCTGCTCGCAATAGGATCATTTGCCTGTCTGTCATGTGCTGGTGGTGTGTATGCTTTGTGAATCGCAGCTTGTTTCCTGTATGCTGAGGTAGCTTTTGCAGTTTGCAAGTGTGGTTGTGATAGTTGCATTTGGCTGCCTGTTATGCGCTGGTCGCATGATAGGCTCGGTCAGCCGTAGCTTACTTTTGTCATTTTGAGAAAATTTATGTGTCTGGCAGGTGTGCTACACAGGCACCTTCGCTGCCTATCTGCCGCGCTGGACCATCTTCAGGAAAGCAAGCCCCATCATGCAGATTGTGATTGACCGCGACAGGCAGATCCTGTACACCCGCTCCCAGTCTGGCGTCATTGCGGTGAGCCTGTCTGGCTGTTAGACTGCAAGCACAACTTGCCTTCACCAGAAAGTCTTTTGCATAATGCATAGCCTGTCTGTTCCTTGATGCTGGGTTCATGACAGTTTCACACTTGTGACATGTTCCCTCGGCCTGTGATGCTGTAGAGATTGCTCATCTTGCATGGACTATTGCAAAACCTGCAATCTAGTTGATCATGGCTTAAGAGACAAAGCTGTGCTAATTGGCTGCAGATGTTTGACATGGGCATGTCTGGTGTGGGGCCAGTGAAGAAGATCACTGAGATGGCCAACGTCATGACCACTGCAGAAAGAGGTAACACCACTATGCCTTCCAGTTGTTTGTGTGAGTTTGCTGGCTGTATTGCTGCTGACCTTGCAATGCGTTTGCAAAACTGTTTAGTAGGAGAGGATGATGTGCTGCTTTTGTGCCTGCAACTCACCTGTCTCCAGATAGCGACTTGAGAGCTTGAACTCATCTGCCTCCAGATAAGTTCAAGCGACTTGAGAGGTTGAAAGGTGCAATCTGCTTTGGCAGACTTTAAGTCCATCCATGCGTGTGCATGGTGTGGAGTGCAGGTCACTGGAACATATCGTATCAAAGAGGAGATGGCAACACGCTAACTTCAAGCATGCTCTTGTCACACGTAATATCATGCAAACGCTACCTGAACCCATATAGGCAAAATGACAAAACAATGACAACCAGACTATCTGCACCACATAGGGCCAATCACGGCATTTGCTGTGCAAGTCAAAACAGCCCAGGCTCAGGTCTTGCTCCGATGACAGCAACTGCTGTGCTGGCCAAAAACCCCTGGCTCAGCTCTTGCACTCATTGCACCCATCACTCTGCCAAAGTCTGCCAGGGTGATGACAATAGTGAGTGCAAGAGCTGAGCCTGAGGTGCTTTCACCTGCACAGCAGGGTGTGCACCTCATGGCTGCCACAGCAGACGGCAGGAGGGTAAATTTCTCAACCTGTTGTTTCAGGGCCACTGCTGTGCAGGTCAAAACAGCCCAGGACCTCGCTTCTCCAAATTGCTCCCATCAACTAGCTAGAGTCTGACTCCCTGCACCTCATGACTGCCATAGCAGACGGCCGCAGGGTGTACCTGTCAACCTGTTGAATACAACAAATGCAGTGCAGGCCAAAACAGTCCAGGCTCAGCTCTTGTGCTCATCGCTTCCATCACTCCATCAGAGTCTGCCTTCCTTGCACCTCATGGAAGTCACAGCAGACGGCTGCAGCACGTACTATTAACATTGTGTATCCTGGTCATTGCTGTGCGGGTCAAAACAGCCCAGGCTCAGCTCTTGTCCTGATTGCTGTCATCACCCCTTCAGAGTCAGCCTCCCTGCACCTGATGGGGCTGTCACAGTGTTGCTGGCTGCAGATTGTACACGTCAACCTGTTGAATGCAATGACTGATGTGCAGGTCAAAACAGCCCAGGCTCAGCTCTTGTCCAGATTGCTATCATCACCCCTTCAGAGTCTGCCTCCCTGCACCTGATGGGGCTGTCACAGTGTTGCTGGCTGCGGATTGTACACGTCAACCTGTTGAATGCAATGACTGATGTGCAGGTCAAAACAGCCCAGGCTCAGCTCTGGTACTGATTGCCCCCATCACCCCTTCCGAGTCTGCCTCCCTGCACCTCATGGCAGTCACAGCAGACGGCCGCAGGGTGTATTTGTCAACTCAACCTGCCCACTCAGGCGCTGTGCCTCTGAGCAAGCGGCCCTTCTGCCTGTCTATTGTGACGACCAGGAGTGCTGTGCCTGCACCACCCTACCAGGGCCAAAGCAGGTTTGTTGAGCAACCCTTTTCAACTCACCCTTTGTGTGTGAGCTTGCACTCACTCCCCTGCTCCCTGATGCTTCTTTGCCAGCCGACAGCAACTCTGCACATAGCTCATGCTCTGCAGGTGGTTGCTGCTGATACGTTCAATGAGATCACGAGCCTGCCCAGAGGTCTACGCCTTGCGCAATCTATTTCTTTCAATGCTGCGGCTCTTGACTGAGAATGCTGATTGTGGCAACATTGTCAATGAGTCACCAGTCATGACCTGTTGAGTGTTGGGGAATGCCTTCTTGCTCATGGACAGTCACAAAGTTGCATTACAGTGCTTCAAGTCAACCTTGACCAATAAACTCCAGTCAGCTTGGTATAACACTGCTGCTGCTGCTGCTGCTGCTGCTGTTGGTGCCACTGCTGTTGCTGCTGCAAGTTTCCAATCAGCAGTCAAAAGCTACTCGACATCCTCTTGGCATACAAGGCTTAAAATTCTGCCAGATTTTGAAGGTGTGATCTTGGTGTAGGAGCCTGAATGTGACTGTGGCCGCATATAGCCAGGGGACGCTCCTGTTAGGTGACACAATTGCTGATGGCAACAGCAGAGTGCTGCTGGTCAGCAGGGACTTGACCATTGCCCCTGTCGGCACTAGCACTGGCTCAGCTCCAGGCCTTAGGGAGTGCGTCAGTGAAATCTCCCCAGCAACAGCAGGTCAGCATAACATGATACTTTCTGCTCTTGCACCGTCTGTGTCTGGCCTATTCAACTGTCTGTCTGTTTATCTTTTGGTCGGTTGGTCTGTCGCTTGGTCTGTCGTTTGGTTGGTCTGTCGTCTGTCTGTCTGTCTGTCTGTCTGTCTGTCTGAGGCTGAGCTGAGCCAACTCAGCTTCAGGCCTCAGGGAATGTGTCAGCGAGATTCTCCAGCCACAGCAGGTCAGCAGCATTGTCTCTGCTCTTTGTCTTTAATGACTTTCCGCAAACACGTCTATCTGTGTTTTTCGCTAACTTCTAGGCCTCAGGTTGTGTGTCAGTAAGGTGTCCCCAGCAACAGTTGACTAGCTCGCCAGCGACGCGTCTGGCTTTTACATCTGTCTATATGTGACACCATCTGTCTGTCTGGCTAACTGGCTGAACGGCTCAGTTACAGGCCTCAGAGACCATGTCGACGAGATCTGTTCAATCACAGCAGGTCAGCCTGACAACACTTTTGCTGACCTGTGGACATATGTCCTTTTGTCAGTTTGATCTGGTTGTCTGTTCGCTCTTTCCGTCTGGCTGGTTCAGCTCCAGGCCTAAGGGAGTGTGTCAGCAACGTCTCTCCAGCAACAGCAGGTTGCGGGTGAGATTTGGGCGACGCATTCCCTAAGGCCTGGAGCTGAACCAGCCAGCACAACGCACAGAATGTGATAGCGAGATCTTTCCAGCATTAATTGTCTCTGCTCTTTGAGCCTGCCTGTCTGTCTGTCTGTCTGTCTCTCTCTCTGTCTTTCTGTCCGTCCGTCTGTCTGACATTGCTGACGCTGGCAAGGCTGCATGCCAGAAAGGCTTTGCTTTCATTTGCACAGCCACACAGCTTGCTCACTCAATCTGTGGTTTACATGTACAGGGGAGGTGTTGGCATTCGGGGTGTGCCCACAGCCTAAGCCGCTGCTACCAGTTATTGACAACTCTGTCAAATCAGAGCTGGCCACCCAGCATGTCACTCCTGCACAGCAGTTCATGGTCGTGACTACAGCAGGCAAGCAGTGCTGTGTCTATGTGCCCAATCCACTGTCTTAGCCCCTCCTTCATACTTGATTGTCCTCTTGCAGTTGTTTGCCTGCATCCCTACAATCACTCCTTTCATGCAATGTGTGCCTTGTACTTCATTGCACTGCACCTGCAGGGCGCCAGCAGTTGCATCTCTTTGGGATAGCACAAGGTGTTCTACTCATGCTGTAACATTGTGGAGATGAACTTTTGCTATGATAGAACGCAGCTAGTTCACTTGTTTTGAATGCATTGTTGAGTAAAGTTTCCTTGAGGTACAGGAGCAACAGAAGCCATCAAGCTGCGGCCTGTGGATGTGTTGAACCAGATTCTGAGGGAAGACATGCCTGGCAAGCTGGATCAGTTCTTCAGTGCATATGGCGCTGCAGAAGCCTCCGCCATGTGCTACTTTGTGGCAACGGCAAATACACAAGAGGCCTCGTCGGTATGCATGCCAATCAGCAATAACTGTGCAATCAGCAACAGTAGCATCAAGCAAATCTTGCTGCTTACATTCAAACTATCAACTGCATGCATGACTGTTGTTTGCTTGCCTGTTGACGTAAGTCTCTGCACATGGCCATTGAACAGCCCCATGCATTTCCATCATCAGCTTGTCATCAGCACAACTAGTGCATACATCAAGGTGTCTGCCCACAAAAGCTTACCAATCCTCAAGCATGCCACAATTTGTGAGAGCTCACAAGGCTCAGCCTGTCAGCTTTGCACAGCAGCGTCCTGCATCAACATCCAGTGTGCAGATCCGACAGGCAATGACCGAGAAGGCCCTGCATTCTATGTGCATTAGTGAAGTTTGTGTCACAAACATCGGCCTTCAAGCCCTCGTAATTCCTCACAAAGCCTGACTTATAAGCATTGATATGCCTGACAGACAGTGGTTGAGAAGGCACGAGCAGCCTTGCTGGACGTGCGGCTGACTGGGGAGCCTACCATGCCTTCAGGGCAGCAGGCCTCTGCCTCACATCCTGCGGCACAGGGCTCCGGCTTCTACATGGGAGAGGTGAGTCCCACCTGCATCAGGAACAGACAAGACAAATCTGATTAGGTGTTGCTGTACGAGGCTGTGTCCAGACGGAGCCGTCAAACATCTGCATCTTTGCATACCCTGTTTTGTGACTTGGCCACATTTGTGTTGATCATTCCTGGCGCAACTTGATGTTGCATGGCCATGTCAATCTATACCTTTTCTGCTTACGTGTGCATGTCTTCTATGTGCATGTCTTCTATGTGCATGCATGTCTTCTATGTGCATGTCTTCTATGTGCATGTCTTCTATGTGCATGTCTTCTATGGTCAAGTTCAAGTACGTCGTTGTGCTGGGCTCAGTGAGGAGGCAATTGCCTGCCTCACATCTCTTGACTGTCAGCCCTTTGCTGGGCAAGAAGCATAGCAAAACAAAGTTCTGGACTGGCGTGCTGACCCCAGGCTCAGTTGGCAGAGCATGCAATTGAATCAGAATGAGGGTTGCTTGCTGTTGATTCCAGGTTGTTGCTGAGGCCAACAAGCCAGAGTGGTCAGGTGGGCACAGGGGCTTGCAAATATATTTGCAGAGGTTGCTTCATCCCATGTGGGACACAAAGCTTACCAGCCCAACAAAGAGCAACCCCAACAGCCTTATGCCAAACCTCTCAGAGGAAAACCTCAAGGTAAGCACATCTTGACAGAGCTGTCCTTTTTCAAATAGAAGGATGGAATACATGCTGTTGGAAAGGGGTTGCAAGTTGCCACACATGCAACATGCTTGGCAAGTTGTCACGAATTTCTTCAGCAGTCAGCTTGTCAAATCTATGTGCTGAGACACGCATGTGTTGACCGCATCTCCGCCGCATTTGCCCTTTCGTCAAGCCATCAATCATGTCAACAAGAAAGTTCAAACACAGGCTGCAATGCGCCCACATATTATCTGACATGTCAGAGACAGCCAGTTCTCATGCTGAGGTTGCATACCCATGTCTTGTCCATGCTTGACAGCCCGGCTGTGATAGCTGCGCCCACCAACCCCACAGTCATCACAGCAATCAAACTGTTGTTTGGATGCAGGCTCTGCAGTCACGGCTGCGGTCCTTGTCCGCTTTCTTAGGGGACTACCAGCAGCGCAAGGTGGAGCAGCTGCGCAAGGCACGTGCCAAGCCTGCCAGCTACTTTGGACGGGTGGGCCTGAGCAGCACGTTTGGTCAGCTGGACAGCAAAGGCCGTGCCAACCCGCCTGCAAAGCGGCAGCGCCTTGATGACCCTGCAGCACAGGAAGCTGACAGGTAGACGCACATGTCTTAACCATGCAACCCATCAAGCATTTGTGCTCTCATTTGGTCAAGCTTGTCGTCAAGATCAGAACATGGCAGCAGACAAAGTCTGCAGCCCTGTGTCTGCTGCCGTGCTCTGAATCTCAGAACGCCAACCATTCACATGCATAACAGTCAAGCTGATTGGCATGCATCCTTGGTGAAGGTGCCAGGAAACAAACGCACTGATCATGCTCAGTCAAGCTGACAGGCATGTATTCATGCTGCAGGGTGCAGGAAGTGACTGCGCTGGTCAGCAGAGCTAGTGAGGGCTGCTACCTGGTCAGGGTCCTGATTGAGAACCAACTCTCGCGGTTGTCTACCCTCCTAGAAGACGCTCGGCGGAAGCGCTTACAGGCCATGAGCCTGAAAGACCTGGTGTGCAGCAAGGAGGGCGAGGATACTATGACACAGCTCATCTCAGTGCTTCTAGATGAGCACCAGAAGGCAGCAGGTGAAGCATTGCTGTTGATCTTAGCCTGATGCTGGGCCTTGTGAAAATGAGGAATGGAGAGGGGTCGGAGAGGCTCCTTGCATGAGGGATGCATGCAGTCTGCTCTGACTCATTGATGTTACAGGGCCGTACAAGTTCCTGCTATGCAAATGTAGCACACTGTTAGATGGTCAACACAAGGCAGCAACTTAGGCATGGCATCCAGTCTGGCCTTCAATGCATCTAGGGAATTGCATGGGCGTTTGCATGGGAAAGCCATGCACCAGAACTGGTACAGGCAGACCTTCCGCAACGCCTCAGGCTTCTTTTGCATGTGCCAAAGCTGTTAAGGAGACACTGCAGTGCTTCCGACCGAGCACCAGCAAGCAGCAGGTTATGGCAAGGCTTGCAGTCTGGCTGTTCATCTTCAACTCATCTAGCCTATGACAGTATTTGCATGGGAACCACTTGCAATTTCTGGCACATGTCAATCATGTCTGATTCATCCTGCGCTCAACAAGCCTCCTCACTATTGCACGGTTTTGACGTGTCCAAGCAAGCATTTTGGTTTTCTTATGCAGGTCTAGAAGACAGCAGTTTGTCCAATGCTCTGCAGCAGGGCTGCCCCACCTACTTCAAGGAGGACGACAAGATCTACTATGCTGCCAATGGCGAGCTACGCCGCGCACAGACTCTGCAGGGCAATCAGCGCCAAGACATCATTGCTACTATCATCACCATAACTTTGCTGTTGTTGCATGTGCAGGTCTAGAAGACAGCAGTTTGTCCAATGCATTGCAGCAGGGCTGCCCCTCCTACTTTAAGGAGGACGACAAGATATACTATGCTGCCAATGGCGAGCTGCGGCGCGCACAGACCCTGCAGGGCAGCCAGCGCCAAGACGTCACCAGAGCAGCATTGAAGAAGCTGATCAGGGTAAGCCTTTCTTACCCAGCTGACACTGCATGTTCCACGTGATGTGACTCTGACAGGACCACCATCGACAGCCCAGGCCTGAGTGCTTGTGCTATTGTTTGCGGTGTGTATGCAACACAAAAGGGCAGCCAGCGCCAAGACGTCACTCAAGCAGCGCTTGAGATGCTCATCAGGGCAAGCCTTTGTCTGGCCCCTCTGATATATCTCATGGGAAGCACTTGAGAAGCTAATCAGAACGCAAGTTATGAGCATCGGCTTATGCAGTGCTTGATGAAAGGGTTGCATCTGCTTGCAAACAGGTTTGATGCTCATGGCTCTGCTGCAGTGCATAAGTCAAGGCTTTTACTGACAAATTGCTGTCCAGAATTGAGCAAGAAACATACCAGCAGCCCAACATACCTACACGCAGCGTTTGCCTGCTGGCAGATATTGACTCAAGCCCTCAACAAGACTCAGCTTCAGCCTGAGTAGAGTTTCGTATGTACAGGTGTCTAGCAGCGTAGATGTTGCTCAAGTCACCCCCCTGCTAGCCCAACTGGGAGCGTATGACGGCATGGTCAGCCTTGCGCTAGCCAAGGCCGGCACCATTGACCCAGAACAGGTTGCTGCTCAGAGCTCTGATGCAGGCCGTATGGCTCGAGAGGTACATCAATCCCTCCTGCCATCCTTTCATTCTCTGTACTTAGAGAAGACAGGCTACATGGGATTTGACTCTGATTGGCAGCATCTAGCTGTATCTGAGGTTTCATAGGCTTTCTTTGTCTCGTCTGACAATTCTGCGCAGCAATCCAAAGTTGAGGTTGCTCTGCATTTGAATGAGTTGCATGTTGGCGTGCAAAGATACTGAGCTTCAGAGACTGTATGCAATGCAGTTGTGTATCTGCCTGGAAGACATTTGCTGTTCAGGGCCATAAGCAGATGTGCATTTGCCTTGTTGGTGTGCAGAGACGTCTGGAGGAGGCGTACGCACCTGTCATCCAAGTGCTGAAGTACCTGGTCAACCCCAGCCTACAGGAAGGGGCTGGTGCTGTGCTGGCACAGCAGGGTGGTCTGCCTGCGGATGCGGCCAACCAGGCTAAAGCTGGCATCCTCAATGTGAGCAAGCCTCATTGTACTGACTTTGACAGCAATCTGTGTCTTTTGCATGGACGTACAATGCTGCAGCTCTGTGTTGCCTTTGACATGCCTCACAAGCAGTAACACTGTTGAGCAGCACTTGCTGGAGTTACTGGCAAAAGCGACCCCTGAATGTGTTGATACACACACAATGCGTTGACCTGTTGACATATCCAACATTGAAACATGTTGACACACACTCACTGACTACAGCTGTCATGATCAACCTGTGCTTACTTGTGATGTTTGCCCTGCAGAAAGCAGCTAGCTCCAAGGACAACTTCTTTCTTGAGCAACTACTGGCGGGACTGGTGGGTGCTAGGGCCATTCCTGAGCTCATCAAGCTTAGTCAAGCCCCAAACATGTTTACCAAGGTGATGCCAGTAGCGCTATGATATGCCGTGCTGGGATGTGCTGTGCTGTGCTGTGATGCGATGTGCTGCATTGGTGGGGCTTATCAATGCCAGGGCTTTGGTGAACATGCCTTGAGCTTGACTGAGCTCGACAAGCTCAGTCAAGCTCCAGGCATGTTCACCAAAGTGATGGCACTAGCATTTGGCTAGGCCCTACCGTGCTGCACTGAGCTGTGCTGTGCTGTGCTGTGCTGTGGTGTGATATGCTGTTTTGGCAACACTTGTGCCAGGGCTGTTTCCCAGCTGATCAAGTTCAGTTAAGCCTTTGGCATGTTCACCCAAGTGGCGACAGTAGAGCGGTACTGTGCTGCGCTGTGCTGTGCTGCAATGTGCTGCATTGTTAGTGTCAGGGTCATTTCAAAGCTGCTCAAGCTCAGTCAAGCCCCAGGCATATTCATCAAGGCAAGGATAGTAGCGCTGTGCTGTACCATGCTGTGATGCGCTGCGCTGTGTTGTCATGCGATGTGCTGCATTGGTGGGGTTTGTCAGTGCCAGGGCCTTGGTGAACATGCCTGGAGCTTGTCGAGCTTAGTCAAGCTCCAGGCATGGTCACCAAGGAGTTGGCTTTAGCATTTGGCTATGCCCTACTGTCGCTGAGCTGTGCTGTGCTGTGCTATGCTGCATTGTGCTGTGCTATGTGGTATTGTGCTGTGCTATGATATGCTGCTTTGGCAGCGCTTGTGAGAGCCAGGGCAGTTTCCAGCTGATCAAACTGAGTCAAGCCCCCGGCATGTTCACCAAGGTGATGACAGTGGCGCTATGCTGTGCCATGCTGTGCTGCCCTGCGCTGTGCTTGTGCCACACGGTCCCGCAGAGGCATGGCGGCATGCCATCATCTTGAGAACTCCCATGCACAGCTGGTAGTTATGGCCTGCCGAAATATGACGCTACTTACAGTGACATTGGAAACACATGCGCATGTGCATGCTGAACAGCTTGCCTGCTTTCCACCTGCGTCCACAAGCACCTGCTAGAAGACATTGCATGGCCCTCCAATCTCCTTCTCAGAAATCACTGACTCATTGCCAACGCTGTCCACTTGATTCCATTCCCTCCTCCCCCTCGGGTGGGTCTGGACCCACGGCAGGTACGACAATATACGTTGCTGACACTTCATGACGCTTTCTGCTGCAGGTTCAGAAGCATCTGCTGAAGGCAGGGGGCTTGCCAGCAGACACCAAGCCCAGCCTGGGGGTAGCCACGGCCCCCCTGGTGGGTCTGGACCCCCAGCAGGTGGCCAGCCTGGAGATGTTGGCCAAGGTGTACATCCATGCGGAGGGCAATGACTGCTTGGAGGCCGCAGCTGCTGTGTTCAACGCCCTTGCCACACGTCAGAATGGCTACAGCAGTCATCCTGTTGGGCTGGAGAAACGGCTGGACCTGTTTAGGATGGCGGTCATGCAGGTGTGCCTCCTTGGGCACAGTTGTCTGCAATCTCTTTGATATCTTTCTTTGTCTGTTGCATCCTTCTGCTTTTCCCTTCTTCCTTTTGTGTCTGGCACCAAGCTGACAAGCTTTGCTTTACGAGCAAACATGTCACTTGCATCGTCGCTGCTTGCAAGTTTGATGACACTGTCAGGCTGACCTCGGAGTCAGCTACATCTGGTAATGACCAAATCTAGAAGCTACCATGCAATTCCCCTTTGTGTACGAGTCAAGCGCAACAGCTCCCAATTGTTGTTGTTGTTGCAGTGAAGACAGGCACAGCATCCACCAAAATCTTGTCAGGCTGTATTCTGCCTGACGCAGCAGCTCAGCAGGCAGTAAGCAATGTTGCATTGGGCTTTGCAGGGTCAGGCCATGGGGAACAGAAGCATCATCAGTGCCATGGAGACCAATGTGCAGCTGACAGACATCCAGATCAGGCTAGTCCAGGAGCTTACACAAATGCAGGTCAGCCTCTCACCTTGCGCCAGGACTAGTTTTGCATCACTGAAACAGAAGAAAGGATGGTTCTGCTCTGCTAATGGGGTCTTGTGTCTGTGCATTCAAGTGTTTTTTGACAACTTTTGGGCGCTTTTGACAAGACTGCTGTGATATCTCAGTCCAGTCTCAGCTGCGTCTGACACCAACTGTTGCCCAGCTTATCTCTTGTGTTGTGTGCTGAAGTGGGCCGCTGTTTGTCTTTGCCGCTCTGTGGGGTGCATGCCTCTCGTTCTCAGCTGATTCATCACTAGTCAAGACCAGTACAACAGCAGGTCTTCGTTTTGCTGGTCTAAGAGTGACGCATCAGCTTGAGCCGGCATGGGCTGCCCACAGTCCTGCTCACTATGTCCTGACTCTGCAAGCAAGTATTTGCTTTTTGGCTTTTGAGTGTTGTTGCAGGGCTGCTGGGACATTCCAGGCCCAGCTGTGTCTGGCATTTGACAATCAGATCTGAGTGCATGTGCTGCAAATAAATGTTGTGTGTTTGGCTCTGTGGGGAGTACGCATTTTGGTCTCAGCTAGTTCAGCACCACTAGATGAGCACAACAGTGTGACTGCAGTTTGCTCAGCTGGCTGCGCTGAATCAGCTGCATCCAACACGGGCTGCTCGCAGTGCTGCTCAATGCATAGCATCCCTTGCACCTCCGTGTGCATCGCACCTCATGCACGATACATCACAGTCTTGCTCCAGCCGATTACCCAAAGGCTCGTCTCACACGCATTGATTCCACACACTGCTGTTGTGAATGACATGTTGCTTTCACCACCCCTTCCTTCATTGGCTTGATCAGTCATGATGACCAATAATTTATCATGACTCACCAGTCTTGTTGACTGATGCTGCAGGCGTCTGGCAGCCTGCCTGACAACGCCCCAGATGATCTAGGTCCGCAAATGAGGCCTCTTCAGGATACCCTTAGCCCTTGGTGCACCTGATCAACAAACCTTTCTTCATTCCTTTCATTAACCACAATGATCAGTCACTCTTGCTGACTCATGTTGTAGGCGTCTGGCAGCCTGCCTGACAATGCACCAGATGATTTGGGCCTGCGGCTAAGGGCTCTGCAAGACGCCCCTCAGCCATTGGTGGACCTGTTCAACCAGTATGCTGCTCCGTATCACCAGTGGGAAGCCTGCATTGAGCTGGTGCATGCTTCAGATGGAGTGGATTTGGGCTACGTGCAGCAACTGTGGGACCTCTACCTCAAACAGGTACACTACGGTTGCACCAACGTGGCACTGCTTTTGTCTCAATAGTGGAAACAAATAGTACGCTGCCCCATACCATCATTGCATGTCCTGAATTGAGTTGGTGCATGCCTCACATGAGGTAGACATGTGGCCCACATGCAACAGCAAATTTACCCAAAACACAGGTACACCATGGTCGCACCAGCATGGCATTGCTGTTGTCTAGGCAAGCCTAAACAGCCAGTACGCTGCTCGCATCACCAGTGGAGTCCTGCACTGAGCTGGTGCATGCTTCAGACAGGGTGGATCTGGTCTTGTTTTGCTGCAGGGGTATGTGCTGGCAGGCTTGCAGACGCAGCCGGGTGCAGACAGGCCTTTGGACTGTTCCAGATTTGCTGGAAAGTGCTGTGTGTCACGTCCTGCTTCTCTGCTGTAGGGGTACGAGCTGCCAGTCTTGCAGACGCTGTCAGCCAGATGTAGTCAGGCCTTGAGAGGCTAAAGCGTGTGACAGGGCAGTGCTTCACATCACTGCCACTGGACCCCATCACCCTTGCACTACAGAACATGTCTTGAAATACTGGCAAGCGTTGTGCTCTGAATCCTGCTCTGCTGTAGGGGTATGAGCTGCCAGGTTTGCAGACGCTGTCAGCTCAGGGCAGTCAGGCCTTTCGAAACCTGAAGCCTGTGACAGGGCAGAGTTGCTCCAGCTTTAGGGCTCCACCACCGGACCACATCACCACCAAACTATGGTCTTGTTCTGCTGCAGGGATATGAGCTGGCAGGCTTACAGACGCTGTCAGCCTGGTGTAGGCCTTTGAGCTGTTCCAGGTTTGCTGAGAAGTGCTGTGTGCTAAGTCCTGTCTCTCCGCTGTAGGGGTATGAGCTGCCAGGTTTGCAGACGCTGTCAGCACGATGCAATCAAGCCTTTGAGAGGCTGAAGCGTGTGACAGGCCAGTGTTACCCAAGCTCTACAGCGCTACCCTTGGACCACATTGCTCTCAGGCTGGAGCAAATGGCTGCTGGTGTGTGGCCGCACAAGGACAAGACGCCCCTTGAGGATCACACTGCTGTTGCAGACGCCCTAGTGCAGGTATGTCTGCCATTTGTTCACACTGCATGAGTCTCAGGCTACAGCAAATATCCGCTGATGTATGGTCTCATCCGCACAAGGTGCGCCTTGAAGACTACACTGCTGTCGCAGGCGTTTTACAGGTGAATATGATGGTCCGGGTGCCACTTGACGTTTGGCACCATACACTGCAATGTTGGTAGCGATTTGGCAATCATTGCTGTTGCAGACGCTCTGGTACATTGCATGTACGGCAAGTTTGTTGTGGAGTGTGGACTCCCTCTTGAAGATAGCAAGCTTCACATGCAAGTCATACAAAGCTGCAGCCAGGCATCCGCAACAGCAGTGTGGTCTTCAAGAGCTTGCCTTGGATATATTTTTCATGGCACCTGTTGCAGACCGTCCTGATGTTGCAGACGTTTTGGTGCAGGATACTGTGGCATGTATTTCAAGTGTGTTGTGAACTCTCTCTTGAAGAAAGCAACTTGACATGCAAGTCACACAAAGCTGCAGCCAGGTGTCTGCAACAGCAGTGTAGTCTGCAAGAGCTTGCTCTGGGTGCAGTCTTCAAGGCGCCTCGTGAAGACCGTCCTGAGGTCGCAAACGCTCTGGTGCAGGATACTGTGGCATGTATGTTCAGCGTGTTAGGGACTCTCTCTTGAAGAAAGCAACTTGACATGCAAGTCACACAAAGCTACAGCCAGGCGTCTGCAACAGCAGACTGATCTCCAAGAGCTTGCCTTGGATGTAGTCTTCATGGCACCTTTTGAAAACCGTCCTGAGGTCGCAGACGCTCTGGTGCAGCATACTCTGGCATGTAAGTTAAGTGTGTTGTGGATTACCTCTTGCAGATAGCAGACTTCACATGCAAGTCATACAAAGCTGCAGCCAGGTGCCTGCAATAACGGTGTGATCTTCAAGACGTGCCTTAAAAGATGCACCCAAGGCAAGCTTTGGGTTCCTTGAAAGCTTGCCCTGATTGCATGGTTCAAGGCACCTTGTGAAAGCCACACTGTTGTTATTGACGCTCTGGTGCTGGTATGCATGACAGGGTCTCTGCAAAATGGTTTTGGGCACCAACACATTGCTCTTACCAGCATGGCCCCATGAGGACAACCTGTTCCTACAAAAGCATACAACTGCTGCTGCAAATGGCATGTTGCACGCTTGGCTGACAATGTTTCTGTGACGCGAGTTTTTGCACCCGCACATGGCCCCCATGAGCTTGGCACCATGAGACCAATGTGTCCCTGCAAAATCTTTTTGTTGTCGATGATGCCATGACGCAGCTTTGGCTGACGATTTCTGTACAAATGCTTCTGGGCAACCCCGAACTGCTCTCAGGATGGAGCCAGCACATGCTTGGGTGAACATCTTCACAAGGACAAGGCGCCCAAACCAAATGGGCTCATCAATGCAACACAGACACAAGTGATGCAGTGGTTTGTGGTCGCAAGGATTTGCTCACTGGGTGCTGGTCACCAGGCCTTTTTGGCTACCTTCAGGCACTCATGAGCGGCACTCATGGGCGGTGAGTGCCTTGATCTTGCCAAGAAGGCCTGGTGTGATCAGTCAGTAATTCCTTGCAGTCACTGCCTCTACACGCTGCCCTGTCAAACCACTTTCGCAGATGTTCTGGCGCAGGTACGCCTGCTGTCGTCTTCGCAACATGACCCTTGAAAGCCCCACATTGCTCTTGGGTTGGAACAGACAAGTGCTTGGGTGCAACATCTCAAAAGGACAAGGCGCTGGCAACAAATGGACTGCATATTTTGTCATAGACAATGACACGTGACACAGGCATCTGTGATTGCAAGGAATTGTTAACTGGGTGCTGACCAGACCAAACCTTCTTGACTGTCTTATGGCATTCATGCCACATGTGCAGCTAAAAGAAGAAGTGCAGCCCTGCAGCCGGTCGCACATGTTGTACGAATGCTATAAGGCAGCCAAGAAGGTCTGGTCCAATCAGCACAGGTCAGCAACACCTTGCAATCAAAAACCCTTGAAACTTATACTGCTGTTGCAGACGCTCTGGCGCAGGTCAACATGATGTGCATCTGTGTAACTTGATGTTGCATATCTCCTGAAGACAGCAAAATTTCCAACCAAATGTCATGAGGACCTGTACCTGGGCATCTGCAACATCATGGTGGTATTGCTGAGGGTGCCTTGAGTAAAGAGCATGAAGCACCTCTACAAGGTTCGATGTCAGGGCATCAGGGCGTGTGTGTGAGCTATCTTGTTAAGTACTTTTTGTCAAGAGCAGACTCCACAGACAATGTCACCAGAACCTGCACCAAGCGTATGCAACAGCATCAAAGTCTTTTTAGGGGTGCCTTGAGTGTAAAGCGTAAAGCACCTCTTGAAGACCACATGGTTGCTGCAGTTGGTGCAGGGCATCATGGCATGTGTGTGAGCCATGCTGTACAACACCTTTTGCACAGAGCAGACTTCACAAAATTGTCATGAGAAACGGCATGAGAGCGTCTGCAACAGCGGTATGCTCTTCAAGGCACTTTGAAGGTCTGGTTTTGAAGGTGCTGCAAAGTCTACACTGCTGTTGCAGCCGCTCTGGTGCAGGTATTCATGACATATAATTGAGGTCTGCTGTTTAATCCCTCTTGAAGACAGCAAACTTGCGATGTCATCAGAATGCACTGGGGCATTTGCAACAGCAAAGTGGTTTCCAAGGGGTGCCTTGGGTCAAAGCATACCTCGGACGTCCACAATGCTCTTGCAGGCGCTTTGATGCAAGTATGTGAGACGCTGTCCGGTATGTGTAATGCTTACACCACTAAACACCAGCATCTTGTTCCACATGCTTTGTGCAAGTACAGTCAGTTGCCTGACATGGAAACGCTAGACAACTGTTGCAGCTGCCTTGTAACAGGTGCTGCTTTACAGGCGTGTGGGGAGATGCCAACTCTTGTGCAGGCAACATATGATCAGCTGCTGAGCTGCCAGACAAAGCATTGATGAAATCTGGTCTTGATGATCACAAGAGGGTGCTGCTAAGATGCCCGTTACAGCATTGATGCATCTATGACGACAGTGATAACAGTAAGGATGAGCCGACCAGCAGTCGTAAGCAAAAGAAAAAACACGAACAATCCAGTGCTTACAGCGAAATGACAACAGCATTCACTGTCTTGCAGGCATGTGGGGAGGAGCCAGCTGTTGTGCAGGCAGCATATGAGCAGCTGCTGGGGCGCCCTGGAGGGGACCCCTCCAAGCCTGATGTGAGGGCCCCAGTCCTGCGCATCAGGGTGCTCAAGTCACTGCATGCTGTTCTTTTGGCGAGGCATGCAGAGATGCGCAAACAGCGGCATCGATGCCAATACCAGTCGTACCGACAGATAGAGAGAACAGAGGTGGGGCCAGTGTATATTGTTGAGCATGACATAAGACTTGGCGCAACCGCTCATCTGTCTTGGATGCATCCCCACAAAATTTGCATGGCTTGTAAGCATCAGTCTGCCAGCAGGCATAGGCATGCAGAGGATCATTGTCTTGGTCACGGCCCTGACAGATTGCGGCAACAGCACACGCATT
The DNA here is from genome assembly GCA_002118135.1 of Trebouxia sp. TZW2008. Lineage (NCBI taxonomy): Eukaryota > Viridiplantae > Chlorophyta > Trebouxiophyceae > Trebouxiales > Trebouxiaceae > Trebouxia > Trebouxia sp. TZW2008. The sequence continues at coordinate 70,608 of BDIU01000033.1, read as the reverse complement.
CAGCATTTGATGCCATTGCTTTGCTGCATTGCACAAACTGCATTGCTTTGTTGTCAGCTTCTGAAGAGCCTCTGTCTTGTCTCGTGCAGTTGTCAGAGATAGTTCAGGCGTGCGCTAGTTACAGCTCAGAGGCTGCAAGATTGCAGCATGCAGGCAAGCAGGCCGTACAGCAGCTGTTTGACGAGTTCAGCAGCGAGCTCGCGCCTGCCTTGCAGAAAGCTGCGTAGATGACCCAACAACAAACGTCTCTTGTTCGGTCCAGACCAAAGTCAGCAACATGCTCATGTTGCTGGATTTCATGTTGCAGTCATATTGCAATTGGCCCTCAGCTTATCTTCATGCAATCAGTGCTTTTCTTGACTCCAGACCGCACGCTGACGAAATGCTTCACAGCTTAGACACAGACGAATGCTTCCTGCTGTCAACGTCATTGAAGATCACTCACTGTCATCCTCTTGACGAAAATTTCGTCATGTAATGCTGTTTGAGATTTGACTGTTGCAGGTGTGCACAGACACTTCTTGCCCAAGCGGCCATTGAAATGTGGGAGAAACGAAAAGCATGCAGCAGTAGTGTGAATGGTGATAGTTTATGACAAATCTTGGTTCTGGAGCGACTGCTTGTGTCGACAGAAGCTCTGCATCGAGGAGCGGAAGGGCCGTGCGAGGGCCTGCAAGAGCATCTACCGCTTGCATTTTGTAGCTGAAGACTTGTATCAGATCGTAGAGCGGATTGGTAAGCGAGATCACTTGACGCTGTACATAGACTTTCTGTCAAGGGCGTCGATCTCAGGACGGTTCGGGGCATGGCCGCAAGCTGCACCCGATACACATGTCCCGGTCCAAGGCACATGCCAGAAGAGCAGTCGCCGCAGACAAGCCGGCAACGCAAGTAGAAAGTACAAGTAAAAAGACCTTTATGCCCGTGTCAGTCGCCTGTGTGCTGGTGAGCTCGTTGTCATTGTTGCTTCGCGTTGCAGTGCACTGCACTGCCTTGTTTGCTGATGGACACCCTTTGCTGGTATAGGGCATACTGGTGTTTATAGTCTGGTTCAGCACAGGACAAGCTCAGACTAGCAGATTGCCAAGGAGGCGGGGCAATATACGCTCAGAAATCACATCCAGCCTTTCAAATTACAGCATTATTCAGGTAACATAAGCTTCACCCAAGTTCCTCCATCAACAGGACTTGTCAGGCACATGATCAACTGACTGAAATGAGCCTTCGACTGCTCAGACTTATCCACATGACCCCAACGCCTTCACGCAAGGCCTAGAGTATGACCGAATCTGCAATTCCACAGATGCCAGCTCCTGTCAAGACATTTTCTGGGAATCCACAGGTCAGGTGTCAAGATGCTCTGAAGCATCAACCTGTGTGCGTTCCTTACTTGCTGGATGCAATTTGGCCAAAGTAAGATCCTCTGCAGACAGTTGGCATCAATTTGCAGTGCACCTGTTTGCAGGTTTGTATGGACAGTCTACAGTACGAGAAGTTGATGTAGTCAGTGGCAGAGTCCTGCGCTCACAAGCGCTGCCTGCGTCAGACTTTGGTGAAGGCTTGGTCAAGCTTGGGTCCAGGTAGCCAGTGGCATAGTCCTGCTGTATGCTCATGAAACACCAAATCATCTGTTGTACTGCTGACACAACGCAGTCGCGTAGACGCCACACTGCTTGCATGCAAACATGCAATTCCTGTGATTGACAGGTGTAAGTGCTTGTTCCAGCTTGCTGCAGTCGTGATTGAGGGCAAAGTTTGCTCATGCTGCAGGCTTTTTCAACTCACCTGGCTTTCTGGCAAAACATACTTTTATGATGTCAATGATTTCACCAAATCCACAATGCAATACGACCCATTGAAGGATGGGTGGGGCGCCACGACAGACGGGCGACATCTGATTGTCAGTGATGGCAGTGCAAACATTTCATTTCTTGACCAAAACACCTTGCAGCTGGTGAGATCAGTGGCAGTGAATGACAATGGCAAGCCAGTACCTATGCTGAATGAGGTAAAAATGCATGTCATAAGAACACTTGCAGAGACAAGCAGGCCCTCTGCATGTCGTAAAGCAATCCTTCCTTTCAGACCTTGAAATGCATGTTTACTGGTCCAGCAGTACGAGCTTGTTGTCACACAAATGCTGAGTGGATGAGTCTGTGAATAAGATGCAACAGCCAGTCTCTTATCTGCTTTTGCAAAGAGCAGCAGTTGAGTAACTTCCACTGAAATGACTGTGCTGTGCAGCTGGAGTTTATCAACAATGAGATCTGGGCCAATGTATGGATGACAGAATGTATAGCCAAAATTGATCCTTTGTCTGGGAAAGTGAGGTACGTATGCTGTTTTCACTTGCTTAAGCACTTTGATTTCAGGTCTTGTGCTACGGCATTGCTGCTTCCAGTTTTGCTGGTTCCTTTATAATGGCTATGCATATGTAATAATGAGGCCAGATGAAGGGGGATTGCAATGCAGGGGCTGGGTACTATTCACCGGTTTACGGAATCAGCTGCTGTCACAATCGCCTGCGCAGCCTTTGCCAATTGATGTTTTGAACGGTAGGGCACAGCTCACATGAGCTCAGTCTGCTGCATGTGCATTGTGAGAAACAATTGTGCTGCAATCTCAGGCTTTGTGTACGATGCTCATCAAGCTCCTGAAGGGCACGGCAAAGCTTGCACAGGCTCAGTGTGCTGAATGTGCACGTGATGAGCAGTGTGCTGCCTTTCAGGCTCTGTGTATGATGCCTGTTGATGTCCTGAATCGTAAATTGAAGTTTGCACAGGCTCAGTCTGCTGTATGTGCATCACGACAAACAACGTGCTGCAATTTTAGGCTTTGTGTATGATGCCAATTGATGTGCTGAGTGGCAGAACAAGACTCACAGTTTGATTCTGCTGCATGCATGCAGTTGCACAGTAGTTTGCTGCGATTCCAGGCTTCATGTTTGTTGCAGGGATAGCATATGACAATGTCAACAAGAGGTTGTTCATCACTGGCAAATGCTGGCCCAAGATGTATGAGGTCAAGACTCAGATCACCAAGCTTCAGATGTCTCCTACTGAGCATCTGCAAGTGCAACAGATGTGTGGCGTCACTCTTTAACCTGACAGAACTACATGCCCTTGTGGCTGCCCATCAGATGTGTGGGTCATTTTTTAGCCTGACAAAACTACATTTGCTGACACAAAGTCAATTTTGCTGCAAGCAAGGCTGGTGCAGGTCTCACAATAAATGTGGCATGCATGCTAGCAACAAAATTCACTTTGAAATGAAGATCTGACTGTTACCTGTCCCATTCTGTTCAGTTGCTGCAACCAATGTTTGCAATGCTTCTGCCACACTGTGTAATTTGTGAGTGGGTAGCATTTGTACAAGGGCCTCCTGCTTGATTATCTCAGCTTCTGCTATGACACCAGCTGCAATACAGGTCAAAGTTCATGTTGTCAAACCCACATGAATGTCATCACATGGCCAAACAATGCTGTCATGACATGCCAAAGCATCACGCATGCAGATCCAGGCTCAAGCTGAGCAGCATGGTCAGTAATTGTGCTCACCATTGTTTCCAGTAGCTGCTGATTTATCCATGGTTCTCAGCTTTGTTGCTCTTGCCATCAAGGGCTGGAGACGCAAAGCTGCATTCACCATAGCTGAAGCGCCTGCTGCAAGATTTTCCTTTTCTGGATCAGATGCAGCCGCTATTGCAGCAAGCTGCGCTGCACTGCCTGCAAGAAGATCTTGAAAATGGTACATGGTGCTGCACGCGCGCTGTCAGCATGACATACAAGCTAGTGCAGATGCATCAGCATAAAGAAGCAGCAAATTTCAATCTCATATCATTTGCAAAGCTGTGCGGCATTTGCATAGCCAATCGACTCAGGCGTGTAGTGTGTCACAGATGCTCTGATGCGGAAGTGACAACCGAGTTTCAATAATGACATGTGCTTTGTTTTGCTTGCACTGACTGCAGAGGCGCGAGTCAAGTGGCTTCTGCTGCTGGCTGTAGCATATAAATTTGACTACATGCAACTTGTGTTGCTTGCTTGCCATGCTTCCCAGAAATCATCTTGGCTGCATTGGAAACAGCCAGCATGAGGTGCAAGAGCAATGTTTGGTAAGTTTGCATACCACAAGCGACAACTTCTTGCTCCAGCCTTGCAATCTCCTGCCGAACCTGACGCTGTCTCCTCTGAGTCTGCAGTCAAGTGTTTGCAGCCTTACTTTGTGGCAATGCTCAGCATGGCACCTCCTAGCAGAAGCTCAAGAGCTCTCAATGCTTCATACCTTGACAATCTGCTGCCTAAGACTAGCCAGCTGTAGGTCAAGGTGGCCTTCTGCTGCATCGTCATGCTGCTCGCTCGTGCAAGGTGGCTCAACCTGTACCGCAATGTCCACTTGCTGCCTTGATTGCTGCATCAGACTCATACGCATCTATACATTACACTTTACCTCAGTTGTGATCAGTCCTACTGGGATGTGCAAGCAGGTCTCAGTGGCATACTGTTCAAAGTTTTGCAGCTGAAGAGTGAGCCGGCTTTGGAGGGTCTGGTATATCTGTGCTGTTCCCTGCAGCAATGCAAAGCATATGCAGCGGATAAAGCAATGTTTTTTGAGTGCATGATCAAGGTTTGTTGCTGCAGCCTAGCTGTTACATCACCTGCAAAAGGCTGTCAAGCTGCTCCCTTTCTAGCGATAGTGAAGCAGCTGCACACCTGCCAGAAACAAAGCTGTGTTGCCATGCTTTCATGAATGTCAGTGCATATGCCAAAGCCACAAACTCACTCTTCCATGGCACCAATTCCTTGCGCACAGTACTCATGGACCTGCAGTGGCCTTCAGCGTTCAGCTTGTGTACAAGTCAGGCGAAAGATATGGCGCAAGCTGTCAGGCATACAGCGTTGGAGATGTCATTGACTATCTCGGATGGACTGATGTTGAGCAAGCTCTGCTGTGACTGATGTGCGTCGCCAGGGCTTTGTCGAGCAACTTCCATTTCACAGCACAGACTCCAGCCGATACGCTGCAAGCTAGAACTGCCGACTCCCCAACCAAAGACTTCGCTGTCTGTGTGAGGGTCAATTGCTTGACGCTGGTCCGGTGTGTAAGCTCGACGAAGCGCTGAACCAACTGCATGAGATATTTGACGAATTCAAAATGTCAAGCGAAATCCCCGGGACCAACCACGTCTACTATGAAGTCAAGCAACAGACTGTCTGAAATGAAATTGCAGGTCATGCATATGCTGTGTAAACGCTCCCTGTTCATTCAGCACAAGCCTGAGGTCATGTTTCAGTAGCTTTTGAGGTCAATGCCGAGGGGTTGCCAGAACTGCAGTCGAATTATGCATTGCACAATGCCCATGCGTACACATTATGCAATTATGTAATGCACTGCTCGCCAGGTAGACGAGCACTCTGACCCCGAGTATGTGTGCATGCAAAGTATGACACCACGCAAACTGATCACATTTGCATTCAAGTGCAAGCCATGCAGTACAGCATGCAGTAACTTGTGTCATGTCAGATTCCCAGCTTCCATGTGTAGCTCGGGTGTCGCTGATCGCCGAGCGCGCCGCGGCTTTACTTGCGCAGAGCTACGGAATTATCATTGTAAGTTGAACTTGAGTCACGACTGCTCCTAGGACGGCTGTGATTTGCTGGCTTGACGTCTGAAAAGAGATCTCGCGTTATGAGTTTCTGTAACTGTTTTTCCCCGAGTCCTCAACTTGGCAAAGGCAATGTATACTATGAAGACGCCGAGCCACCGGAGGTCATGTTCACCGACAAGCAGAATAGATTTTCACAGGAGGTCCTGACAGGACTGCGCGGCTTCGAGGCTCCAACCACCGCAGTAAGCTCACAACGGCGAAAGGCTTGTCGCAACTGCCGTCACTCTCATTGCTTAGCTTTTGTGGCGCCGTCCCAGAAGGCTTGCATGGTCTGGAAGCCAGAATTGGTTTTCATCTGCAAGGCAATTGTGTCACCAACTCAGATTTGTGCTATAGTTTGCCAGCTGACAGGTTGCGCCGTCTGTGGTGCAGGGCAGATCTCATGCCACAGTCCACTTTTTGCACAGAAACAAACGCCATCAAGGTCAAGCACAGCGCGAGCCATCCACAAACTTTAGGAGAGTTGCCTCAGTAGCTCCAGTATTAGATGCTCCCCAAGTCAACGGTGCGTGCCTGCAGCTTGGCATTGCTACTTGTGATGACCTCACCCAAAGTCAACAGACTCAAGATCGATTGCTGAGTCTCATGCGCTGCTCTGCAAGAGCAGCTTGCATTGACAGCAGCCCTACATTGCAGGGCCTCAGCCATTGCAGCGCCTGTTTTTGTACAGCAGTTACCTTACGATGACTTTGCTTGTCTTGCTTTGCTGGCAGGTAGCTTGAAGAAGACTGATCTGTGGACACAAAGCCGGCAGAATCTAGAAGAAGCAATAGAAGAGGAAAAGGAGAACTCAACCCACAAAACTTGGGACTCAGATTTGCTGAGTCATGAGCAGAGACTAGACCAGCGGCTTGACAAGCTGAAACTAGACATGTTCATCATGGGCTCTGACGGTGCTTGCCAGGTGAGACCATTTTCCAATCTGGCAGGTCTTGCATCAATGACACGTCTCCTAGCTGATGTCAGCATTGCCAGGCGCACACGGCAAGTGCTTGTTGTGCATGCATAGATTGATAGTGCACAACCATCTGCTGTTGTCTGCAATCTTTGAGAAGTCTGTGCACTTGTGTCCCATGCACACAAGCCTTCCTGCACAGCTGTTTATGCTCTGTGTGGACAGTACGCCCTTGTGCCCTCCTGAAGGATTGTTGCTGTACCAGACTGTGACAGTCTCATATGCTGCATGTTTGGCTAACATTTGACTGCCTGATGCAGTTCCAATCCATTTCTCATGGCTTGTTTGGCATAGAAGCATACCACAAGGCTGTCTGGCTTTACCAGAAGACCAAATGCTGCACTGATCGACACCTGACTGCATGCTGCAGTTTCGGTCCATCTCTTATGGCTTGTTTGGCACAGAAGCATATCACAGAGCTGTCAGGCGAAAGGCTGTGCAATACATGCGGGATCACCGGTCAGACTTTGAGGCGTTCGTAGGGGATGACATGGATGGCTGGTTGAAAGAAATGTCACAGCATGAGAGCTGGGGTGATGAGCTCACCCTGGTGAGCGCTGGCATTGTGCTCTGGCATCCTTGTCGTTATCCTCTACATACACGCATGTCGAGCTGCCAAAATTGATTCAAACAGACGCCATTGGCCATGTCAGCAATGACACCAAGCAGCAAGGCAACTCCATTCCAATGCACAGCTTTGATAGTTAGACAATTTTCCTTCACTGCTGGTAGCTTGATACGCAATCTTATGGCATTTCTGCACTGCCTATAGTCTGGCTCACTGAGCTATCATGGCACGTGATGCACAGCTATCCTGTTCCTGTTTGTGTCTCTTACTGTGTCACAGCCCGGCTGCAGGTTGCTGTAGACGTTTGCTGAGGGTTGTTTGGCTGCTGGGGCTGATCAGATCTGCAGTCTGGTCTCCTTTTGCACCTCTTGCAGCATTCACATAAAAGGCCTGCTGACGTAAACTACTTGGAAGCATATAGAGGAAGCAGGCAAAGCTTTACCGAGACCATAGTCACAATTTGATTGCATGCCCACTTGTTCTATCAGCATGAATGCCGACCTGTCTTCCTGTGCATGATGCAGAGAGCGCTATGTGAGGCGTATGGCATTGTCATCAATGTCATCACCAGTGATCAGCAGCATTGGTTCATGCGGTATGAGCCTGAGGCTCAGCCCAAAAAGGCTGCAGAGGTGTTTATCACCTACATTGCGCCCATCCACTACAATGCTGTCAGGTGTGCAGTCCACTCCCTGATCTTCTTGCCTGTTTGATGACATGTGCATTATCACAGCATTGCTGCATGCAAGCTGGTATGGTGATCATCGTGCTTCACAGGTGCTTGAGTCGGGAATGAGTTGGTGCCTTTTGTCATGCAGTATGCGACAAAGATATGTGCTGTTTGCATGTTCTGCCTTGATTAATGCATTTGTTGTGCACACGTTGAGACAAGCTCCATGGGCTCAGCTAGGCTTGAATTAAGTGCATTTGTTGTGCACATGTTGAGACAAGCTCCATGGGCTCAGCTAGGCTTGAATTAAGTGCATTTGTTGTGCACTTGTTGAGACAAGCTCCATGGGCTCAGCTAGGCTTGAATTAAGTGAACAGCAGCTTTACTGGCAATGTAGTGTGTGGCAGTCAATGGTTGTCAAGCGAATGGAAGCCACATTTGGTCTTGCATGTGCATTGAAATATCTCTGATTGTGCCCAATGTGCTCACAGGCGCAAGACACAGGCTTCACAGCTGCGGCGCTCTTTCAGCCGGCAGCGATCAGGATCCAGGATACAGCAAGCTCTGGACCGCGCGTCATCACAATCATTCACAGAACAGCATCAACGATTGGCACAGCAGCACAATCAGGCTCAAACAGATGCAGCAGCAGGACAAGGGAATGTGCCAGGCATCAGAACTGCTCGCAACTCTGGTCTACAAGGCTTGGCATCAGTCAGGGAGGAAGACCCTACAGAAAACCTGGCAGATACGCCAGCGGCACAACCTGTCAGTAATTGTGTGCCTACTGGCACAACTGCAGCAATCCCCACTGGCACAACTGCAGCAATACCTATACCTGCTGCAGTGCCACGCACAACTAGTGGATCTAGCCGAGGGTCCAGCCAAGGATCACAGAAACGGATATCTCCAAAGCCTGTGCACTATGGAATGTCAGAAAGCTCCAGTCCCTTGCCAGTGCTGCACTCTCCCTTTGCAGCAGCTGCAGCAATGCCTGTGTAATTGATGCTTAGTCAGATTTGTGTTGGTACATTGTTGCAGGCACTGGGCAGACCTGCCTTGCCATGTACTATAGTACTAGTGTGCTCGTGTCAGGGGCTGAGTGGCAAAGGGCAAAGTTGGTAGGGGTAAGTTGTGACCTTCAGATACATAGTAGCGAACGACGTCAGATGTGTTTCGGATTTGTGTGAGCAAGAGCTAAAAAGTATTTCTGTGGCGGAGTACATGGCCTTTCCTTTTGACATTGACAGCTTCAGACATTTTTGTTACAGACATAGTACTGTGACAGCCCAGCAAGGTGCTTCAGGATTGTCTAGCTAGTGAGTGATGAAGAGGAATATGTTACATGCTCTGAATAGCCAACTGCAGCAAGCCCTTGCTTGCACCACTAGAGCAATTGTAAAAGTGAGCAGTGTAAGTAAATTTGTCGAGATGACCACCATGCAGGGACAATGCATGGCGTGTAGACTTTTGATTGCCCGATCTGAATCCGAAACCTCATCAAGATGCAGATCTCGACACTGAGTTGTGAAGGCCTGAGTTTCACCGGCACTGTGAGTCATGATCAGTCACCCTTTGCACTTACCACGAATGCTTAGCTGTTGAGTCATTGCATTGCAGAGAAGCGATGGCGGCCGGCTGGCAACTGGCGGCAACTGCTGGAAACCGACGGCAGCTTCACCAGTGCAGGCAGCTGTCTCGGAAACGATGCATTGATAAGGCGTCGGTCAGGGCGCAAGAGCACGCGCTGAGTGTACTCTGCATCTGCAGCTTCGGATCGCAAGCACTCTTCCACAGCCAAGGCCCTGACCTCGAGGAGATCCTGCTTCCGCATCATCAATGGCTTCAGTGAGAGGTCTGACGGTGAGCTCAAACACCGTTTTGACTTTAAGCTCTAGCTGCACCGCTAAGATCATGCCGCAAATCATTGCATTGCCAAGCGTGATCGTGACAAATGTGTGCTGCAGGTGTTGACTGTGGTTGCTGTTGCGTTCCTGCTTTGCGGGCCAGGGCCGACGCAGGCCAGAAGCGTGGCGGACATCGGAAATACCTTCGCAACGCGCGGCTTGCTTTCAAGGTCATACCCGGCATCGGCATGCGAAATCGCCAGCGCTACACACCAGGTCATTGACGGCGGCTACTGCAACGACTCGGGTTACAGCATTCCAGCGTGCTGCACCGGCACAGATTCCAGCGCGACTTGCTACGCATTCAACGACGAGTCTGGCGTGTCCTGTACCAATGGGCCGGACGCCGACGTTCTCAGCGCTTGCTGCTCTCCTTGAAGGCTAGACTCATTGTACATGTGCACGCTGTCAGCAGCAGCCTATACTATAGCCAAGCCGTAGGAACAATGTTTTTGAAGGAATGCTTGTTTGCAAATAAAGAGGCTTTGCTTATGCCCAACGCAATGGTTTCTAGTCAAGCTGAAGGAACAATGCTTATGAGGAATATATGTTTGCAGAATACAGTGGCTTTGCTTATGACGCATTGGGGTTCTAGGTTTGCTAATCATGAATGACATGTGATAGTGAACACTCGCTTGTGCCTGTTGTGACACCAGTTACACATGTACTGAACAGCCTATGCTAGTCTATATGTTTCAGCTTTCAAGTGAGCCTTGAGCGCTCATCTACAATGTAAACGCTTTAATTTGCACAAACATCCTGAGGTCCCTGCTGCACACTGTCGCGCTTGCAACAGAAAGCCCTGCAGTCTGAAGGCATCAGAGTTCATTGTATACAGGCAGTTGACAGCTGCCCTGAGTCCTGATTGGCAAAGCCAAGCAGGTCCTTGTTGTTCCTTATCTATTCTCTTATTAATGGCTTGTAGCTCACTTGCCCTTCTGTTCCACATAGAAGTCTGGCAAAACCAAGCAATGGCTCAGGCTTTGCAAAGCGATGCATACGCTCACTCTTTGGGCTTCAGTACCATCAGGGCACGTGCAACAGCTGACACACTCCATCAGCTCAAGCTCTTGAGAGCGACGCATATGGTCACTCCTTGGGCTTGATTGCAATCAGGGCACTTGCAACAGCTGACACACCCCAGATGAAGCCCACTGGGAATAAGAGGGCCCCAGACTTGTCAGTGTTCAGCAGTGGCAAGAACACAGCAACATGTGCTGCTGATGCTGCTGCCAAGCCTGTCATCAGCGTTCTCTTTGATGGATCTGAGAAGTTGTTCTGGTTAGCTGCTTCCTGCAACATGTCAGCACAGTGTGAGCATGCACAGCGTGAGCATGCACAGCGTAGCATGCACAGCGTGCACATACACAGCATGCGCATGCACAGTGGCGATTGTGACAAACAGCCAGAGCGGTGCAGCACATGTCATGTCTGCAGTGCATGCCAGCCCGACTGTGTCAGAAATCTGAATGCAAAAGTGCGCGGCAGCAGTCCCGCTGAAATAAGGAGCCTGCATGTGCACAAGTCATGCTGTCACGTTCAGGTTCACAAAATCCAGCTGATACCTGTTCTGCGCCAACAGAACCCATCATGTCAATGTACACAGCCGATGCACCACATGCATGTTACTTCCATGCACAGTCACAAATTAGTGCAAAGCGTGCAGCTGTGATTCACCTGCTATGGTAGCAATGAAGCGCTGCTCACTCAAATCCGCCTACTCACCACTACTGACTAGAAGGAACATACAAAAGCAAAGCAGATGTGACAATCACCAGCAGTATGCATCGTGCGCTTGACCCTGCAAACTTACCTGCTGATTGTAGGCAATAGGTGCAACAGCCATGGTCACAGCAACAGCAACAAGTTGTCATGATTTGATGTGCACTCAAATTTGCAAAATGCAGCTAGCTCACCTGCTGAGTGTAGGCAATAGGTGCAACAGCCATGGACACAGCAACACCAACAGGTTGCCATGATTGGATGTACGCTCAAACTTGCAAAGCGCAGCTAGCTCACCTGCTGAGTGTAGGCAATAGGTGCGACAGCCATGGACGCAGCAACACCAATGAGTTGCCACAGGAAGATATCTTCAAGTCCCTTCTCAGCAGCAGTGCCAAAGATGGCTGTGAGCGTTTGGTTTGGGAGCCCAATGTATGTCAGGCCAGCCAGCACAAAGCTGGCAGTCAAGGCTGAGTATATGCCACTGTTCAACCCACTGACGTTTGTGAGGCTCTTCAAATCATTTAGGAAGCTCTGCATTGCTGGGTGCAGAACATGAGTCAGCTTGCTTGGCGCAGTGCTGCATGAACTTTGGTAGTAATGGCAATAAATGCAAGCTTGATGATCAGAACATGTATGCTACAGTGCATGCTGAGTGGCACTCAGCGTTGACCTCATGCTGAGTGCTCAGCAATTACCACATTGAGTTGAGGCATTCTAAGCATGTACCTTTTCACAGCAGATATTCCAAAGCTGCAAGGCACACAGCTCATACAAGGTCAACTGCTTGGCAGGGCTGATAAGTTGCCAGCACTGCCCTTGCATCAGTGCCTGAGATGTGCGACTTTTCAGAACACAGCGGCAGCCATCTGTCACACGCATCTGCGCTCACACTATGCCAGGTAATTTAGACAGTACCTTGAAGATCTTCAGAGTGTTGAAACCTTCGGGGGCATACTTGACATAGTTGATCCCAGAAACCCATAGCTGGTTGAAGTTGATGGCTCCAAGAGCGAGGGCCGCAGTTGGCAGCAGGGGAGATGAGGGATATATTGGGTTGGGGATGAATGTGCTGCCAATGAAGAAGAGGTTGGTTCCAGCTAGCATTGCCAAGGAGATGTTCGCACGCCTGAAGATTGTCTCGTCCAAGAAACCGTCCCTGGCAGCACTCTGCATGCATTCAAATTGGCTGCATTGCGCTGTTACAGTCATGGCAGCATTCTGCATTGACTTGTACTGGCTGTGATCTGCTGCCATCGGTCATTGACTTGTGCCAATCATGGCTGATGTGTGAATCAAGCTTTTGGACAACATATTTGCAGCTTTGTCATCATGGCCACGGCCCTAATGTTCACATTGCAATGGAAACTGAACATCAGCATGACTCAGCATCACATCAGCTTAACGACAGAGTGCACAGGGAACTTGCCATACTCTCCTTAGATCTTGCTCAGGATAGTTTTGTGTCTCTGTCATGTTGTTTAAGATTACTGCATTTGATCTCATGACATCTGTTCTGATATAGTGCACCGTGGAATGCAACTACGTCAGTACAACACTCATGTGTCATACCTTGAGAATCCAGTTCTCTGCTGCTGCACCAACAAAGCCCACAGCTACCAGCCTGAAGAGAGTCTCTTGCAAATAGTCATGCGGTCTGCCATTTGGCCCAAACAGAAGCTCGGCTGCCTGCAACCATTCAGCTGGGTCAGCATGACATGACTGTACATGTCACCAATTGAGCATGCTGTCACTGTCGCTGTCGCTGTCACCGCCACCGCCACTGCCACTGCCACTGCCACTGCCACTGCCACTGCCACTGCCACTGCCACTGCCACTGCCAATTGTCAGTAGCTGCAGGTCTTGTGGTTGCAGACTGTAAGCTTCAATGCTTGATGCATGGGTTGCATCCATGCAAGCTGTAAGTTCCGCAAGTTCATGCATGGTCGGCAATCTCAGTGCAGACATACTCTAGTAGAGCTCGCTGCCCTAGTATGACACACTTTACCTGAGGACAATCATTGAGTGCCCCTGGAATGCATGCATTACACATAGTGCAAGTTGACAATCTAAGCCAGACATCTGCTCAAGAAACACTAGCAAGCTTGTAGTGCACTTGTCGCCTAATATGCAAGCTGAAGTATGCCCAAGATCTGTTCAAGAATGGTAAAGCCACAAGCAAACGCCGTGAGTAGCTTGCAGCACAGCAAAAGTGTGATGAGAGACTTACAAGGTGAGGGGCAGCTGCTGCAAAAGCAGCACTGCCAGCAAAGGCAAGGGCTAGGAACCAGTAGGAGAAGGAGTTCCCACCAGCTTCCTTTGCCCCATAAGCTCCTCCTTCAGCCACTGCATGTATACACCACAATTGTGCATTCATGACATCACGTTCTCTACGCAACATCGCGTACCAACGCACACAGCAGATATCAGAGATTTGCAATACATCAAGCGTTTTCTTTTAAAAATCAGTGCAATATGCATTCAGTCTTGTATGCTGTCAGGGTCTGCAGAAGAGCTTCCAGATTGGTTTAGGCGGTCTAGCGTTACACTGGTGCCTTCAAATGAGACACTACTAACTAAAATGTCTCAATGGAAAGCTTCATTGCAGGCATATTTTGTTTTTCTGCACAATGGCAGCATCAAGATTGAGATATTTGTGGCAGCATGTCGCATTGGCTGTAGCTGCCAAGCACAGCGTTTGCAGAAGCAATACAAATTGAACACACACATGATGCAGCTGATGCAATCCTGCCGTCAAAGCAATTCCCGCGTACTGTGCAGAGCACGATTTTGGCTGTGCATTGCAGTCAAGCTTGGGTCATTGGTGAGAGCTGAGTCAATGCTGACAAAACATGCTGGGAATGATTTCAAGGTCCTTGCTTACAGCGCATGATGCCCTCTGCCGATCTGTCCCTGTAGTCAATGGCTCCTCGCACCCACCTGCTTTTCAGATTTGAAGAGTCGGAGGAACCTTTACAAACTATCGCTGCTCCGTGTCGAGGCTGCAGGGCAACGCTGACAGGTCAAAGAGACTTGACAGTCGTGATCTTGAAATTTCAGCCTACGCTGGCCTACCTGTCTCGATCGAGACCGGCGACAATCTCGCAGCCCGCTGAGAGGCCCACAACGTGCAGTGACAAGGTCTGCACGTACAGGTTGGATCTGAACTTTGTCGACAAGAGCGTTCGACGAACAAGTGTTGTGCTCAGGAAACTTGACGCTGATACCGATGCGTCTGGACTGCTGGTGCTGCAGGTGCAATCAACTCACTGGCGCGTATAGTGCTCGACGCCTTATTGACCACATCTAGCCTCGACGCGATGCCACGTTGCACGCTCATAGGTGTTAGACACTCTAAGCTCAGCGATTAGAACCCAAGACTTCGCTAGCAGCTGACGCCGCAGTATAATGTTCTGGCGCACCTCTATGCAGCGCTGCGCGCTTGGCCTTAGGCCTTGCATAAATGCTAGGGCCATGCTCCGGAACCAAAGGTTGTCGAGAGCCACAAGTCTCTGCACGCGGCGCGTAACTCCTGCGGCAAGCGTACCGTCGCACTGCAGTGCAATTTGCTTAGTGCGCAACGGGCACGCGCGACTGCAGAGTCACTGGCTGAACCACTCCGCGCTTCGCTGCAGTTGTGTCATCGAGCAAGTGGGGCGTTAAGCTAGCTGTGAAACCATACGACGATTGATCAACGTTACTTCGGTGTACAACAAAGCGCGCTAGGGTGCAAACATGACCTCAGTCTCGAACGAAATTGTAACGTAGTGTTCACTTTGTGTCGCCGGGGCAAGCAGCAGACATGGACCCAATAGCGATGAATCACAGGGAAAACCCTTACATGCCACGAGACGAAGTAATTGACAACGACGCTCTCGCAACAAGCCCTTGGCGTCATCGCTTCCAGCTCAACGACTCTCCACATGTGATGTTCAGCTGTTCAAGTGGGTTTCCTCACAAAATTAAGTTTCGCAAACGGGTAAGTTGCAGCTGCAGCTACATCATTTTACGAGCTGGTTAAAGGCCATTTTCCCACGCTTGACCAGATGCACTTCGACTGATGTCGGCTCAGTATACACGCGTACAGTCTCCATGTGTCGGTCTTTCTTGTCTCAGGTCAACATGTGGCCACTTAGATTTGTCGCTCAGATGGATTATGACAGGACCAATAGGTCTTTTCAGTATGGAGGCACTTGTCGGGTACGACCATGACTGCAAGACTGCCATGTGACATCTGAGCTTGGAGTTGTCCCTGAGATCTTTCATCAGCCGTCCGTGATCAAATCTGTATCACAGCGCAGGATGCTTTGCTAGGAGGTGGACTGCATCTTGATCTCGCTGGCCGTGCTATTGAGTACAGGTAACACTGTTGATGCAAGCTTTATCTCTCCATCCCACTGCCCTGTTCAGAGTCTGAATTTGCTCATAAGGGATGGCTATCTTGGCGAGGAACACAGCAGCTGATGTGAGTCTTGCTTATTCAGGAAAGAGATCAATGCGGGGCCTCTCAGCAATCTTGTACTTAACGGACGGTGCAGATATCTAGGTGAGGCCAGCTTGCTATGCTGGTCACGTGCGTCTACATGTCTAAGTCAGTACAACACAAGGGCTGCATTTTGTCCGGGTGTTGCATTGTTAGGGCGTCCTGATTTCTACCTGTACCTCACACCTGGCATTTGCATTCAATTTGTGCAGGCAATTTGCTGGGGCTCTGCCACAGGCATGCTGGCACTGGTTGGCACTGTCAGTCATGTGTTCTGTGTTTAGCATACATGTGCAGATGGGCTGCAATGCTGCTGAACACCATGACCCAAGCACTGCCTCATGCTGGCACTAGTGGTCCATACGAACTATCTGTGCAGAACGCTGATCTGCTGCAACTCTGCCATAGGCATGGTTGGTGGGCAGCCTCGATTGCAGCCAACCTTCAGCATTCATGTAGAGATGGGTCGTGGTGCTGCAACTTGGACTGGCAACAGCGTGGCCTTCAAACAGGAAGTCCCTGTTGCAAAGCACGTGAGATTTGAGGTACGTAATTGCAAGCATAGTTGTGATTGCTGACCTCTAAGATGTCTTATGCTGTTGGGTGATTGTCAACTTCCGTGATGTGCAATGCTGCTGAGTGGTGCTTCATACTGGCCAAATGCAGAGCCCAGTTTGCAATGACCATCGCTCCAATGTGCTCAGGCATGCGCTAGCAGCTGTCAGATGCACAACTCACACTAAGCACACAGTGTGTGCATAGTGACCCTCGTGCCAAAGGAGCGCAGTCGCTGATGGTTTGTAACATCTCATGCAAGGCATCTACAGGGTCTCAGATGGTGTTGCCACCGACAGATCAGTATCACTGCTGTCACGCTTGTGGCAATTTGAACAGCATCTGCAATGCTGTCAAAGTTGCACATGCAGCTTCGGTACAGTGCTGTTTGAAGCACAGCAAGATACATGTGCAAGACAGTGCAACGAAGAGCTTCTTTGCTGTCAATGCAGGTGTGTGGGACTCTGCAATTTCCGCTCCCGTCTGTATCATACTCACCTCATCATGGCAATCAGCAGTTGAGCCTTGGCGACGGAACCTACGAACTGTCTATCGATCAGCTCAACCCCTGTATATCTTTCTGACTGTATAGTCTTTCATATACTGTATACTGTTTGCTCTTACTGCCTTGACAAGTGTATGATCTGGAGGAGGACGCCAACTGTTTGCAACTCTGACACTCCTTTGTCAGTCGCGTGTACTGAAGCAAGAATTCACGTTGCTTATTATGCTTGTTTGCCAGCCATTTGCCACGCTGTGCTGTCACAGCACTTGTAGAACACACGGTCTGTATGACTTATTTGCATGGGATCTGGAGTCAGGAATGTTCAGCTGTAGTGCAATATGCATTAGGGAGGTGTCTTTGGGCGCACACATGTTGTGGAGACTGCGAGTCTCCAAGAGGCAGATGCTACAGCAGGCACCAAGATGGCATCTTCTGATGATAGGCCCTTCTGTTATCAATAGGCTCAAGATAACCGTGGTCCGACGCCATCACTATCAGAGCAGTGATTGTGAACAAGGCAAGAAATGCTTCACACCTGCGCCCCAGGCTGACATGTACAGGAGCTTATGCCAATGATGCACAGCAGAGCTCAACACCCATAATGCAGACCACCACCAAAGGTTGGCCCGAAGTCCGGGCCCCCTTCAGGGCCCCTGTGGACGGCTGATCAAGCGAGCTAGTGCTTTGGTGGCAATGTTTGGTGGCAATGTGTTACTGCCATGTCAAACAACATGAGTGTCCTGATCTCAACGAGGCTGTGTCTGACCTGCTTGTTGCTGAACTGCCTGATTGCCAGCAAGGTAGTGCCCTGACTTGTTTTGACAATGCAAGACTTTCGGCATGAAAGGTTATCAGGCATTGACAACCTGGTGTCAGTCAGGCATTGATCGATATGTCATATCAGGGCCTCAAAGATTTGCCGACTGCAGCACCTCCAACAGCATGCACTCATCGTCAAGATCCTGCTGTTGTACGCTGTGAATTAAGCTGCGAAGTGTTTGCCTGCATGGAGTGGCAAAGCTTATGGCCTTGCATTGAACAGAGGCAGACAACAGACTTTGGTGGTTTGGTTCAAATCCCGCCTTTCACTGTGCTTGAGTGATGTCACATAGCTAGCACCCCGTGATGTCACAAGCCTTTCTGACTGATGACGACTGACCCCAGCATTGTGGCGTCCCATGCATTTGCCCTTTTCTGGCTTTCCCCTATGCAGATGACCTGTTCTTCAACCATCCAGCTGCCCCAGAAACCAGCTGCATACACAAGGTGCATGCCTCAGTATGTGGCATACAAGTTCAGCAGCGCATAAGTCCCTTCCCTACAGTGAGGCACTAAAAGGCAGATGAGTGCAGACATGATGGCAACACACAGTCATTGTTGAGGTATAGGCATGCCACAGAGCATCTGCAAGACTGCTGGAGTGCAGCATGTGTGAATCTGCCATGCACTCAGTAGCAAGCATGAAACATACCACAAAGCATAGGCAAGACTGCTTGTGCCAATGGGATGAGACTTGCCAGCCCCAGCAGACATGAGTGCAACACGTAAAGCTTGATGAAGATTGCCTTGAAGCATGTCATGCAGTGAAAGTGGACTATCAGACACAACACAAAAGAGGTGCAAACATGCCAATGAAGATGACATATGACTTGGGCTGCCTCTTTAGACAGAGGCTCCCGTTATGACGCCTAACAGCGTAGACTTTTCTTTTTCTTTTTACTTTTCATGCGATAGGACTCACCGCTCCCAGCATCAATACCCCAAGGGCTGGCTGAAATACAAGCATCCAGAGAGGGTACCAAGCATCCAGCAGTCTCTGAACAAAAACAGGCATGGTCAAGACACCACTACAAAATCACTTCAGCTGCAGCAAACAGCAACACAGGAAGGAACTTCAGCAGCACCTTACAGCAACAAGGCAGTGTGCTAATCACTATGCATCAGTAATCAGGCAGTCAGGCAAGCAGCATAAGCGGAGACTGCGTTGAGCACAGGCAGTGAGGGCGATCATCATAGCAAAAGCTGGCCAAGGCACTGTATTTGGAACATCACAGACAACATCAACCTGTACGGGCTCAAGTAGAAGCTGCTTCAGACAGGATGGGGTTCAGTGCCTTGGTTTGGCATGATGTTAGAATGGTGGCTGATGGGTTGAAATTGAGCTTTACCGAGGAGTTTAGTGTCGACTTCTCGCCCACGCCGGCTGCCAGCCAAGCAAGAGCTACAAGGATGAAGAAGAAGTCAGCTATCAGCACCTGCAGCAATGGCACACATGCTAGCCCCATTGTCTGCACACCTTGGGGTGACAACATGAGCCTGCTGTATGGCCTACAGAAACAGGGCTAGGCATACCTGTTACCTACCTCGCCTTCGCGCAGGCACAGGTATTGATCAATCAATTAGCAGTGGCACAACAGGCTGACAATGCAAAGCTGCATGCATCAAGGAATGGCACAATTGGCTGACAGCGCAGAGCTGCATGCATCAAGTCTTTTGCATACGGGTTGACAATTGTTGATGAGAACATTGTCTGGGTATGTACTTGAAGCAAATATTTCTGCACCTTCCCTGTACACTACAGATTGAATGGATGCCAAGACACCTGATGCGCAGCATGCATCAGCTGACTGTTGAGTAGCATATGAGTCGCAAATGACACTTGCATGCGCTGAAACAGCATGTTTTCTGCCAAAGCACCTTGTCAAGGGTCTCTTTTAGACCGCCTGTCAGACTGCTTGACTTTTCGGCCTGCACGCATAAGGTTACAGCAATTGACAACATGTCAATCGTGTTGCTTTGGAAAACAACGAACAGTTCATGTTATTGTACAAAGTTGTTGCAAGCATGCATGCGCTTGCCTGTGAATTCTTTATGCCATCTGGAGAGGCTGAACCAGCAGCCAATTTCTTCTGAAACCGCTCCAAGTCATCTTTGAGTGTGTCAGCCAAGTCTGCGTCACACAGACAGATCAGACGCCTGCAGACCCTGCAGATTAACCCCAGCGCGTGGTCGGTTCACTTCTGCAAAGTCGTACCAGAGTCACGGTCAGAAGCCTTGATAAGCGTCTCTTGCCGTCGACGGCTTCTCCCGAGTCCAAACTTGCCGCTGACTGGGCGAAATGCAGCTGATTGTACGGGTGAACGGAGCGTGCGTGCGTGTGCGTTGAGTGCGCTCTTGTTCAGCACAGTCGCGAGCGGTGTTGTGAATTGGCTTTTCGCGCAGAGGATGCAAGTGTGATGTGAGCTGAGCAGCTTTGTGGTCATGCCCCTGTCGTGTCAAGTTCCCTGTCGATGTTGACTAGCGCAACAGAATCGTCAAGTTCGCTTCTGACTCCAAAAAAACGCTCTGAAACCAAACAGCCTGATCATCTCCGGCTTGGATTAGCAGGCATGTACGATGCAACTTTGCGGAAATTGTGGAAAAGTCTCTAGACTGAGCGCAACGCACTACATCCTGTCCATCCTTGCAGCAGCTGATTTTGTATTAATGCCACTTTAAAATCAGCCTTGCATGAATAGCAGCCAGCTAGTAGCATCCTGAGCAGTCTATCTGATTGCCTGCGCTACAGCAGCACCCGCAAAGCAAGCTGCCAATGCTTGCAGGTACACACGACGCCACGCAGCGCTGAGTTTGACATGTCTAGAAGCAGTTGTTGATATATATAGTAGTTGGCATTTATGCACAGACGTCAGCATACAGCATGCTAAATGAGATCAGAATTGTGCAGCACCGGCTGGTATGAGCAGTGCGTTGGTCTCATGTACAGCAGGTGATTGGAAGGGTGCAAGGAGGGCAGGGAATGCTGGCAGACTTTGTTTTCTTTCCTGTCTTTCACCGGTAGATGAAGGGACGCCAGTGTCTATCTGAGGCCCCTCAAACAAGCCTTACGGCATAGACTTTTTCTTTTGTTTTCTTTTCCTTCACCGGAAGGGCGCAGGCAGGGCAGGGGATGCTGGCACAAACGTCACAGATCTGCCGTACAATCCCACATCTTCATCAGGAGTCAGCCTTTGCCCAGTGATGTCAATCTGCAGTTGACAACACAGCATATCGAAACATGAAGACCAGCATGTTGGTGCCACCAATGCATGAGCATGACAAGTACCAATCCAGACATTCTGCACTTGGGCTGAGGCTTCAACAGCATTGAGTCAAATGTTTGCCAACGTGCATGAAAATGGTCAAGGCAGCTTCGCGCACACAGACAGTGCATCACATTCACATACACCTGCTTGCTGTGCTGACCGGCCACGACACTGGTCAAGAGCTCATGCAACGGTGACCGCGTTATGCTCACAGTGACAGATTCGTCTTGCTGTCAAGAAAGTTGAGAATGGTTACATTGGCTTGTTGCATCCCAGACACAACCTGAGGCTCCACCCATGGTGGTGGAATGCATTGCAGTGAACACCTTATGAACAACTAAGCACAGCGAGAGAGTGCTGCTTACATTGGCTTGTTGTACCCCACACACAATCTGGGGCTGAACCCATGGGGGCAAAGTGCTCTGGGGCTTGTAGGTGCCAGCCGGGGCCTGCCTCATGGATGGATGCTCCACTGCCTTGTACTCAAACTTGCGAACCACCCACAGGAACCAGACCAGATTCAGCATCATCAACCCTACAAAAGGAGCAATGACCACCAGTAAAGCACGTGTCTGTTTTGCTTGCACATGGGAATGTCTCCCAGATGGATGCTCCACTGCCTTGTACTCAAACTTGCGCACTAACCACAAGAACCAGACCAGATTCAGGATCATCAACCCTGCAAGGCAAAACAACTGATTACATACGCACTCACTGTAATTTGCACCCCAGACACAATCTGAGGCTGTAACCAAAGGGTTGACCTGCTTTGGGTCTGCCAGCAGGGGCCTGCCTCATCGATGGGTGCTCCACTGCCTTGCACTCAAAGTTTCGCACCACCCATAAGAACCACACCAGATTCAGCATGATGCAGCCTGCAGTGGAAAAGCATTGATGACACAGGAAGTTGGACTTGTGCAGCACTCATGGGGGCAAAGTGCTCTATGGCTTGGAGGTGCCAGCAGGAGTCTGCCTCGTAAATGGACGGCGCGGTGCCTTGTACTCAAACTTGCGCACCATCCACAAGAACCACGCCAGCTTCAGCATCATCAAGCCTGCAAGGCAAAAGCATTGACGAGAAATGCAATTTGACTTATGCAGCACTCATGGGGGTAGTGTTCTGAGGCTTGTAGGTGCCAGCAGGGTGCCTGCCTCATTCATGGGTGCTCCACAAACTTGTGCACCACCCACAGGAACCAGACCAGATTCAGCATCATCAGGCCTGCAATGCAAGCCACACTGTGTAGGTCAGCAATGAAGAGGCGCAAGCAATATTGGGTTTGCTTGTCAGACAGGCATTGCGTCTATGTGTATGCCATTGGCTCATTGCAATGCCCTGCCATGCATGACAGTGAGCAAGTGGCGCAAGCAAGATCAGCTCTTGCCAGATAGCTAGTGCTTCTTTCTGGACACCACTGGCTGATTGCAGTGCCCTACCTTGATGTGCAAAACCAGCCCGTCTGGCAAGACAGCACTAAGGCTGGACTAACTAGCACCTATGCTAGGATCTTGATGCGCAAAACCAGCCAGCCTGGCAATACAGGACTAGCGCTGGACAAACTAGCACCTATGCTAGAACGTGTAACAGCTCATCATCCTCATTCATGACCTTTGATGCACGTCAGTGATGCAGAGGCGACACAAGCAGTGGTCAGGAACACAGAGCTGACCTGCCAGGAAGAGGAAGAAAAGGTCCAGGCGGCCATGATTGAGATTGTCAGGCAGCCAGCCGTGCCGGTTGCCTCGCCCTGTTGCACTGCTGATGGCTATCACCACAGCACCTGCAAAGCACACAAGCAACAGTGTTATGGCAAGCCTGCTGCTTCCAGTTGCAGCATTCAGATGGCAACATCCATGGCAACAGCGTTCTCGGGTCATGTTGAAAGCTCTGAATGCGCCTGCTGTCAGAGTTGCATCAGATGTAAACGGTGATTGAGCTTGCCATGCAGTCAGCATGTGCCCATGTAGTTGCTTCTGCATGGAGATTGACATCTCTCGCACACTCAGCATTGAGAGCTGTACTGTGACACGAACAAGCAATGAGCCCGGCCAAGGTGGCCTCACACATGCAATCATCTGCATGGCATTGCATAAAGCACCCAGGCTGCTTCCATTGACAGACGCTCACACTATGACGTCTAACAGCACAGACATTCCCTTCCTTTCCGGCATTTGACATGCATGCGATGTAGGCTGACGTATTCAAGAGGTAGATATGAGGCATCACAACGTTGCGCACCATTCTTTTCATTCTGAGACATATGCTAGGCAGGCTCAGGCTCACAACAGGATCATAACACGGCCTTTTGCTTTTGGCTAGGCATGGAGTATGTACTTGGGTGCATGCAGCATGGGTGCTCACCTGAGAGGTAGCTGCCTGCCGCCACACTGAGGAGCTGCAGTGCCATGGAACAGCTGCGCATCACGTCTGGAGCCTGGTCATAGAAGAACTCTAGCTGTCCTATGGAAGCCAAAACCTGCAACGCCACAACATCCGCTTGCAATATCACATTCAGCATGAAACTGTCAGCTTTGCGTGGGTCAAGGATTACACAAGGACACCACGTAGAGCTTGGTCATAGAAGAACTCCAGCTGTCCCCTGGAAGCCAACGCCTGCAATGTAACAATGCCTGCTTGCAAGATGTGAGCAGGACACTTAGCCGTACGAAGGCATCACCTTCAATGTAACAACGCCTGCTTGCCTGATCACAAGCAGGTAGCCAAGAAGTGATCTGACTTGAGCAAATCAGGCGTGCTGTTGCCCTGAGCCAGAGCCAAGAGTCACCTTGCAAAGTTCTGCTCAAGACTTTCTACAAATTTGTGCATAGCGTTTCTTTGAATCTTGGCACAGTTCTCAACTGTTGGGTTGCAGTGCTGATTGACAGGTACGAGGGCACTACAACTGCTACAATTCAGAACTGTGCACAATTGCAGCAGAAGGCAATGCAGAGCTTTTGTAGCAATGATTTGTGATGCCGGCAGCAGCACAGGTTCACCTTGCTGACGCGCAGATGCATAACTGCCTGAGGCATGCTGTTGCCATGAGTTAGAGGCTGACTTCAGGCCCTCTAAGCGGTGCCAAAGCAGACAACAGCTCAGCACACTGAGGCTGTGAACTCTAAGGCGGCATCGGCAATATGCTGCAGCATGAGACTTTTGGTGGCAGCCGTAGCTGTGTCATGCCTCACTACAGCTCACAAGCAAAGCCCTCTGACTTGCACACAGGGGCTTTTGAGAAACCCACAGAACAGCATTGAGCAGGTTGTTGTGACAAAAACGTTGTGATGCCAGCACCAGCAGAACCCCGACTCATTGAGACCCACTAGCAGGTACAGAGGAACTCGCCAGAACACGTTCATCTCACTAACGCCTGTTAGCAGATACTGAAGCACTTGCCAGAGCATGTTCATGCCCACAACGCCGCTCCCGTCATGATGGCTCAGGAAGTAGTGCCAGGTCATTGTGGCAAAAGAATCAAGAGCTAACGGCAAGAGTGGCCTACCTCACTGAGGCCCACTAGCAGGTACTGAGGCAGTTACCAGAAGGCTCTGGTGGCCACAGCGCAGCTGCGGTTACAATGGCTCAGGATGTAGTGACTAGACATTGTGGCAAGAGATTAAGGAGCAAACGGCAGCAGTGTCTAACCTCATTTAGTCCCACCAACAGAAATTGAGGCGGTCCACGTCCCGGAACAAGCTCTGATCAATTCCAAAAGACAGCAGCAATCAGGCCTCTTGGCAAGAGAGTATGCTGCCAGCAGCTAGCAGCATCAGCAATAAAAGCGTACCTCACTGAGGCCCACCAAGAGATACTGTGGCACTTGCCAAAACACGTTCATGTCCACAATGCCGCTGCCGTCATGATGGCTCAGGATGCTCTCAGCCTTGTTGTGCCCTAGGGCTGGTAGCACCTTGCCCTGATGATACAGCTTGAGGCGGTACCATTCCACAGCTGCGGCTGCTACCATGGCCAATATGCATACCACCAGTCCCCAACCTGTGGATCATTCAGTGTTTCATGTGCGCGCTAGAAAGCTTTAAAAGACCCTGCCAAATGCATGCAAAAACTGTAGCGTTTCCTGGAATTTCTGTTTCAAGCTGTCAAACAGATGGTAGCTCATCAGGCTTGTGGTGCCTGCAGCAGCAGCGGTTGGCCCTGATGACCCAGTGATACCACTCCACAGCTGCGGCTGCCATCATAGCCAGCACACACACCACCAGCCCCCAACCTGTCACACAATGATCCATGACCCATCTGCATGCTTGCCGCTGGTGTAGCTCAGAACCAGCAGTGAAGTAGCTCCAAAAAGGTCTGTATAATCTGTCAGGCACAAGAAATGCCACTTCAAATCAGGTTTACAACATCTGCACTGATAGGTGCACCTGGGCGATAAGAGCAAGAGGCAGCATCACTCCTCAGCTGCAATAATCACCTTGGCCATGACACACAACAGCAATTCCTGATATGTCAGTCACAGTTTCATACACATGATGCTTGTAGGGATGGATGCGAACAAGCAGTGAACTGTATCAAGAATGCATTGCCCAACTTGTTTGCTCTCAGGCACAGAAATGACAGCTTATCATGTAATCTAACTTGGCCTAGCAATACGATTCAAGGCAGTCTGCATGTTACAGCTGCAGGAGCCCTTGTGTCGCACACACACACTGACAACTTAGACTTAATCTTGACAATCTTTGCTTCTCACGGCAGCAGTGTCTGTCTTTGGTTTGTGCTTGGACAACATTGCTTGCATAGCATCCTGGCAAGGCAGTCACAGACAGTTGTAAGCTGAGCCTTACCAATGCGCTGCAGCAAAGTGATCTTCTTGCCAAAGTAGCGCAGGCTGGGAACCAAGATGCGGTCATACACGGGTATGAGTGCAATGATGCTGACGGTGTTGAAGAGGGCGAGGGAGGCTGCTGGAATTTGGAGTTCGCCGCCAAAGATTGACAGCCGCCTGTTCATCTGCGTGCCCTGTTCCACAAAGAAGCTGCCCATCTGCAACACACGCTTTGTGTTTGATGTTTGGGACTCCATGCACCAGCAGAAGGATTGATGCTGAAGAGGGCTAGAGAGGCTGCTGGCATCAGAATGTGTCCACCAAAGATTGGCAGCTGCCTCTTGATCTGTGTGCCCTGCTCCACAAGAAAGCTGCTCATCTGCATTTGACACTTTGATGTTGGCGGTGCCATGTTCAGTTGAGAAACTTGCTTTGCAAGCTGCTGGCAAACTTTCACAGTGGGCCAAATGCTGCACATTGGCAGCACAGAGTAGGCTGAGATTGGCGTTGCATGTACACATTGTTAGTTGAAGAGTTCAGTCAAGAGATGCTTATTCTGATCACACGTGCTCTCGGAGGCAGATGAACAGGACACTGGCCATTGAGACAACACTGTCCACAGACCTGGCAGCAGATGGTTTACAAGGCATGGAGCAGAGCAGGATTGGCAGATTGAACCTCAAGGCTTGGAACAAAGCAGGGTTTGCTTCTGGAACTAGGGCTGAGGTCCACCATACCTGGCAGTAGATGGTCCAGAAGAGGATGGTGGTGAAGAAAATGGGCAGCATGCGCATCACCATCCTCACTTCCTCCACCTGTGCAGCACTGTACCCTCCAACCCTCCCTGCATAGCAATAGTCTTTCAGCACATTCATTGTCCGCTTGCTTGGACCTTTTCCAGCTTTTGCTACCGTGTCAAGCATGACATGTTGGCATGCGGCATGTGCCCTCCACATGTGCGTGGCGTTGATGCAATTTATGTTACGTTGATGCAAGTAATGTTGTTCTGCTGCCTCGTCATGTGTACAGCATTGATGCAAACACTACTATGGTCATAACTGAAGCACCTCCAGCTGTTGCCATTCATCACTGATGGCTAGCAAGCATGATGGTCATGTCTTGGGAGCCACAGAAGACAACGCCATGCTGTCTCAGATCAAGTTGGCAGACCTGCTGCAGAGTGAGCATTGGCTTCTGACCTGCAGGCGACCTTCAGCCAGAGAATGCGATGCTGTGCTCAGTGAATGCAGTAGCCTGATTTCGAAGCTGACATCAAGACAATGCAATGCAATTTGTGCTTGAGATGAGGATTGGCAGACCTAAGGCTGCTTGGATGTATGGTAACCAGACTCGGACAGTTTGACAATGCAATGGCTTGTTCAACGGGCTGACCTGCTTCAGAGTTGGCGTTTGCCTCAGGGCTGCAGGCAGCCTCCAGCCATTGGTAGCTGTGAGTCTTGCGCATGGCCACCCTGATGCCGCTGGTGTCAGGCGGAAGGTTCACAGGACCTGCCAAACAAAAGCAACACGCTCAAGCTCAGTGACAACACCACTGCTCAGGTATGCGTGGTATGTGTGTTTGCCTTGAGGCTAGTGATGTCAGGTATTCAAGCTCTAGTGGCCTGAAAGGCTCTGGTAGGTGTGGCTTTCATGCATGGCAGCCCTGATGCCGCTTGTGTCAGGCGGCAGGTTCACAGGACCTGCCAAACAAAAGGAACACGCTCAAGCTCAGTGACAATACCACTGCTCAGGTATGCATGATTGCCTTGAGGCTGGTGATGTCAGGTATTCAAGCTCTAGTGGCCTGAAAGCTCTGGTAGGTGTGGGTTTCATGCATGGCAGCCCTGATGCCGCTTGTGCTAGGGGAAGATTCACAGAACCTGCTACACAAATCAAACATAAGCAAGTCCATTGACAATTGAGCTTTTGAAGCATTGGCAGCTGTGGCTAGAAAGTCCGTTGAAATCAGACAAGAACTTTGACAACATCTGCCCATATGCTCCTGCACCTCATGCACAATGAGTGTGGCAGTTGATCAGTGGTCAGTGCGAAGAACATGGTAGACAAGAGCAGGCTGTGCTGAGAGCTTGAACAGATGAGAATGTAGGCAATCACAGGACTGTCGATAGTTTCAGTGAAGCTGATCTGCAGTCCTGGTTTTGTGGCCCCTGTGGTGCCGTACTATGCTATGCAACCTTCTTGATGATGTCAGCCTAAGATCATGCAAATAAACAAAGCCAATGTATGGCAGCATGCACGATGCAGACAACAACACACTCAAGAAGCACCTGTGTAGTCACTGCCTGTGACAGCCCGTCTGTCTGTTGTCTTGCGTCGCGCTCTGCTAGCTGTCCAAAGCACCTTCACCACTCGCGCCATTGGACTGCAAAACAACAGTCCATTAGGTGCTGAATGTTGATGGCAGTCATGGCCAGGCAGGACTGCAGAATAAGAATCTCTTATGTGCCGAATGTTGATGGCAGTCGTGGCTGTGCAGGACTGCAAAACAAGAATGCTTTGGGTGCTGAGTGTTGATGGCAGTTGTGGCCACGCATGCCAGCACAGGCAATAGAGCAGTGGCCAAATTGCATGTAAGAGTGAGCTGAGAATGAAGCGCAATTGCAGTGCTTAAACACTTGCACATGGTGGTCGTCAGCACTGTGATGTGATGTGTGTCCTGCTGGCAAAGCGCTTTTCAAACAGAACATAGACATGGCGAAGCTGCCTGAATGTTGGTGCAATTTACATTGCAGGGTAGCGTACATACCTCTCAGTGGGTTCCACATGGACGTACTTTGAGCTGCCAGCGACAAAGGTGACCACAGCAAGCAGCATAGCAGCAGCAGGTATGGCAAAACCTATGGTCCAGCTTACGCTCTCTTGCACGTATACCAAAGTGGTCACAGCCAGCAGGGAACCCAAGTTGATGGCAAAGTAGAACCAGTTAAAGAAGCTGTCCTTCTCCTTGCGATCCTGAAAGCACCACATGGGCATCAGAAGTTGTTGAACTGAACTTTGACGCTTGATGGGCGTAACCAACTAGCTGTCGTGCAGGCATGTTTGACGGCAAGACACCTGCAAACTTCAGAGCTTTGCACTGAGCTCAGTGCTTTGCTTGCAGTGCTGGTTGTCAGAGATGCTGCAAGGCTTGTGAGAGGGCATCAGAGGGGCACAGGGAAAGATTGCAGGTTTCCAGGACAGTAATGACAGAGCAGCATTCTGCAAGCTTTGCGTCATGAGAATTTCCAATTGCATTTGCGCATGGCCATAAGCTGACAGTCTAAAAGCATTAGGCAACTTGAGGGAAAGCTGGTATGGTGGGCCATCTACTGTACAAAACATTGTGTACTCAGCCATGTACATCATGTTTATAATTGTTTAGCTTGGCTAAACTGACATGACTATGAACGCTTGGTATGGTCAGCCAACAAATTGTGCTATGAGCTACTGTGCACCTGAGGACTTGTCATATCAAACTGATCTGCTCCAAAGGCTGATACATTAGGCTTGATGCCGCCAGTCCCCAGAGCCACCACATATAAAGACCCGTACAAGCACAGGTTCTGGATCCAGTTGGCTTTGTCGCCTTCGTGTGGCGGTTGCAAGCCTGGAATCCAGGTGCTCAAGGCCAAGGTGACCATGCCCTGCAACCAATCCAAGCTCGCAGCGCAGCCAAGAAAGGCTTTCTCCATGCAAAAAACAAGCGTGCTGCCTTTGTAAGTTCAGGTGCTTGAAGCCAAAGCAACCATTTTGTTTATTTCAGTGTGTGAATCAGTGAGGATCATGCAGCAGTCACAAAGCACTCTTCATCTAAACAACTATGCGCTGAATACAATTTGGAACCCAAGCTGGGAGATACAGAGTCAGTCAGTTGTACGCAAGTCATTTCGTCTGCGCCATTTTGCTGTTGTTGTAAGCAGCCAATACAGGAACATATGGCAAGCAGTTGCTGCTGCATGCATGCATGTGATAGGACAGCACAGGTTAATGCAAAACTACAAGACTGGCATGGCATATTTGATGCCCGGCGCAGCTCTGCTCAATTCAGCATGCCCAAACTGTAGGCAGCCTTAACATTGTCTGCATGTGCTGATTGCCCATGACAGAGAACTTTTCACTCACTGCAGCATGTGCAGCAGAACAACGCCAGTGATGTGTTGAACTTGGGAGATCTCTGTAACCGCTGTCAAATGCATGCTGAGAGTACTGCATAACAGGCATGCTGTGTGTGCATACTTCCTGACTAGAGGTGTTATGGTGGCTTCTTTTGCTGCAGACAGTCAGAAATGCTCATGATGCCAACGAATCCCAAGAGCAATGCCTGTCGCTGCACATAAGCCTGAAGTGATCAGTTGTCATTCAAAGACAGATCATGTGAGGGCTTGTGAGACGACATACCACAAAGTAGATGCCTGAGAAGACCAGAATGGTTTTGTAGCGGCCCCAGTGTGCATCTGCCAGCCAAGCGCCAAGGACAGGAGTCAGATAGCAAGTGCCCTCAAACAAATTGACTTGAGTTGCAGCAAAGGCTGGCCGGCAGCCCATGATTCTGGTCAAATAGATGACCATGTTGGTAGAAAGTCTGCAGCCAAGCGTGTTGGGGCTCACAAGTGCACTGCATGGGATTGTGGGATCGAGGCCCACTGAGATAGAGGAGCTCTGTGCAGAACCAGCAGCAGCATACCCATAGAACGCCAAGCGCTCACAAAACTCATTGCCAAGGATGAATGGACACACGGTGAGCAATGTAGACCGCTGCTTGACATCCGGGGACGTTACGCGAGCTTCATCATCCAAGAGTGCTACCGTCGCGTCCACAGGAAAGTCAGGCGCTGCCATTCTGTGTTCACTGCCGAGAAGTATGACAGATTGGCCGCCGACAACAAGCAGTTCTGTGCCCTGTGCTCAGTTTACAGTCGGATGACCGGATCAGTCGTGAGTACTGAAACGTGAGCCTCGACGTGACGGTGCTGTCGGCGTTATGCATACAAGCAATTGAGAACGCTCTCTGGCCTCCAAAGACAGCCAATGCACAGATCAGGCTGCGAGGGCGCAACGCGCTGCTTTAGGTGGAATTGGTCGAACCGATTGCAGGCAGCATGACCATTTTAGTCATTGTTTTGTGCGCGCAAAACCCTAGAGCAACACAATTCAAATTGCTATAAACCCTACTCGACAGGATACGCAAGATTGGGCACCGACCTGCTGCTTTTGATCAGCAGCTGTCGGTGAGCGTTCAACGTCCCTGGATGTAGTCGCCTTTGGGAGGCATTGACGAGCATGCCGCACTGTCCACAAGCGCACGCTTTTAGCGGGACAAGCTGCCACCAAACTGCAGCTCGGCCTGGCAAGCAGTGTCAACTACATAGCCAACTCGGTCGGCAGTTCCGACAATACAGGAACTTGCACCGAGCAGCACTGCTTGATCGACAGAAGAGTAGTCCGTGCAGACACAAACGACATGTGACCTGCACAGCTGTAGCAGAGGCTGCTCCAGATGTTTCAGACAGGGGTGAGCACAGTTGTGCTGTACCTGTTGCTTGCAAGCAATATCAACTCAGACATTTTTCCTCACGTCTGCACAGCGGCCATGGCAGCAGCAGCTCTGCAAGATGAGGAGAATGCTGCACAGAAGCGCAACAACAGCACGCGCCTTCAAAGAGCTTACCCCTTGGCTGCTGTCATTGGGCAGGATGCAATTAAGGAAGCCTTGCTGCTGGGAGCAGTTGACACAGGTACCATGCAAAACCTGGTCATGAGGTGCATGCATCAATCTTCATTGCCCTCGCCCATTTCGCACTGATGCATCTAGAGCTTGCTGTTTCGATCATTTGATACATGTTCACAGGCAACCTAGCTGTCAAGAGCAGACATGCATCAGTCTTTGTGCCCTCACTTGCTTGGGATGCATGCATGCTGCTGGGAGCAGTTGACACAGAGATTAACAGGCAACCTGCCTGTCAACAGCAGAGATGCATCATTGCGCCCTCACTTGCATTGCACGCATGCATTTAGAGCCTGCTCTTGGGAGCATGTATTGACAGGCAACCTGGCTGTCGAGTGCAGATATGCATCAATCTTTGTGCCCTCAATTGCTTTGCATGCATGCATCTAGAGCCTGCTGTTGGGACCATTCAACACAAATACTGATATGCAACATGATTGTGGAGTGCAAAACAACCTGTGTTGAGCCTCTGCATGCGTGCCTCTGCAGCACTGTGAACATCACTTGATGCTTGCTGTCAGGTCTTGGTGGTATTGTAATTGCTGGACGCAGAGGCACAGCAAAGTCTGTCATGGCAAGAGGGCTGCATCAGTTGCTGCCGCCCATTGAAGTAGTGGACGGCTCTTGGTGTAATGCCAACCCAGATACTCCCCGAGAATGGGAGGTAAAAGCATGTCATTGCACTCTGCATACCATAGCATAGCATAGCAATGTGTCGGAAGCCATACTGCATAGCATATACCAACTGCTACGCAGCACGTTGATGCGGGTACTGCTTTATGCACTGCATGTGTTGCGAGGGGTTGTAGTTGCGATTGAGGCTGAGCCACTGAGGCACTTTCAGCAGCATGCCACAGCAGTCTGCACAATTCATGACCAGTCTTGCCATGACGCTCAGACCTAATGGCATGCATTCTAACATGTTCACATCACATCTGTCTGTGCGGACCTGTTGTCTTGTACTGTGGGCCAAGATCTGTACGGCAAGGCTTGGCAACATGCAAGGTTGGCAACCTCAGCTCTGAAATGCAGGCGTTCAAGATAGCTAGCTCTTGCTGATGCAGCTGACGTGCTTACAAAGACGATCAGAACAAGCCTGCCAGGCGAGACAGGACTTGGGCTGCACATATCTAGCACATTTGCTGGAATGCGTCACAATAATTTATTATCATTATCATTCTCATTAATAGCTCTTGCTGATGCAGCTGGGCCTAAGGGAGCAGATAGACAGGAAGGGGGGTCAAGTTCCCAGGAAGGTCATTGAAGCGCCCTTTGTGCAAATACCCTTGGGAGTCACAGAAGACCGGCTTGTTGGTACTGTTGATATTGAGGCCTCCATGAAGGTCAGCAGACTCTCTTGCTAGATGGTTCTCAACAAACAGACAGTGTCCGCGGTCAAAAGATCGTGCGTACTGAACCCCGGTCGACAGTAATCATGAAGCGCTGCCAATATTGCACCAGACTTCACAGTGAAGATTACTCTGCCATGCATCATGATGTTTGTTCATGCCTGTGCCATTTTAGTACGCATTTGTACAGGACAGCATTTGACAGAGTACAACAGAGAAATACAATCAGCTTGCAAAATTTGTATAGCAATGGGGCATCAGTGTGACATACAATTGACTGAGACATAGTGCGAGGTCAACCGCATGTTGATCCTGCAGCATCTGCACGACTTTCATGTTTGCTGCTATAGGAGGGCAAGACAGTCTTTCAGCCGGGCCTACTGGCGCAAGCCCATAGGGGTATTCTGTATGTAGACGAGATCAATCTTCTAGATGATGGCATAGCGAATCTCCTGCTGAGCATCCTTTCAGATGGAGAAAACACCGTTGAGAGAGAAGGCATCTCGATACGACATCCGTGAGTTCCTTGCCACCATTCCTTGAGATTGTCTGGCTGCATCAGCAAGACACTTGTGCGTGTAATCAATTGCATGGTTCAAGCCTTCAACAGGTCTGGCAACAAAACTTTGCAGGAACGCCAGAACAACCTATGTCCTACACGTTTTGAAGGCAACTCTGATTTGCAAAACCGTCCAATGTCATTGGTGCGGCATGCTGTTCAATCAAAGTGGCAGCAGATCTGTCCAAGGCATAGCATGATGTCAGAAAGCCACATATGCAGCATCACAGCTTTCAACAAGCTAGTGCTTCTGCCATGCAGGTGCAAACCTCTGCTGATAGCCACATATAACCCTGAGGAGGGAAACCTGCGAGAACACTTGCTGGACCGCATTGCCATCACTCTGTCGGCTGACGTGCCTCCAACCTTTGATCAGAGGGTGGAAGCTGTTGCTGCAGCATCTAGATTTCAGGTAGGGTTCAAAACAGCAATGTGAAGCCAGGCACCAAAGGTCCAAGCTCATGTTGGGGAGGACTGTTGGGTTCTTGGCATGCATGTGTTGCTGGCATTGTCAGAAAGTGACATTGTCTTCTGCGCCTAATGTTGTCAGATTACAGCTCAAGCTGGAGGAGAATTGTTGAGTTTCCAGCACGCATCTGTTGCTGGCATTGTCAGAAAGTGACTCTACCTTCTGTGTCTGTTGCTGTCACATTACTGCTCTGGCACAACACCATGCAGCTCGCTTCTTGGCATTGCACGTCTGTGCTGCGCTCCTTCTTTCCTTTCAATTCCCAGCATCGCGTCTGTGCTGCGCTCCTTCTTTCCTATCAACTCCCAGCATCGCGTCTCTGCTCCTTCCTTCCCATCAGCTCCCAGCATCATGTCTGTATCAACCTGGCTGTGAATAGCCATGCGTCAATTTAACAACTGAGCCATGTCGGCTTGCTTGTTTGCAGGATGATGCAGCAGACATGCTGGCAGAAGCCGCAGAAACTACAGAGGGTCTCAAAACACAGGTTAGTTCCTGACTGGCCCTATGGGTTGGGTACACTCAACTTGGATTTGTTTGATGTCCATACTTTCTGGCTGCATGCGCGTTCAGTTCTGCGTTATGGTGCCTGCTTTGCATGACTTGCTCTCATTATCAAGCTGCATTGCATTACTACCACTGCCCTTCAGCACAGGCACTGCTATGTTGGCACACCTGGTACGGCGTTTTGCTGAGATTACCTGGTGGGTTCTTGTCCCAGCAATGCAAGACACCAGGTGTGCGCACTGCAAAGCGTGCATAACGGCATCATCATATGTCACAGCAGCTGCAGAGCTGTGCACAGCGCAAGTCATCCTTAATTGCAGACAGCTTCAGATCTACTCAACTCGACTCAACTCATTTGATGAGGCGTAGATGGTCCGCGATTCATGTCATGGGACATCATCACATGATTGTGGCCTGTCGACACGTGCAAAGCCAATAGCTCATCAAGATCGTAGCAGAATCCAGTCACAGTTCAACAAGCAAGTGCGACTGATGCGCAGATTATATTTGCGCGAGAGTTCCTGAAGGACGTGCGTGTGAAGCCAGACCAGGTGAAGTACCTGGTGCAGAATGCCAGGAATGGCATGTGCCAAGGCCACCGAGCCGAGCTGTTTGCTATTAAGGCTGCAAAGGCTTGTGCTGCTCTTGCGGTGAGTCTCTACCTCATCACGCCTACTGTGAACGCTGACACACTTCCCTTGCTGCACTATCTGCATGTTCAATGTGGATACCAAATCAAAGCAACATGTATTCTTGATACAGATGACACAGAGTGGTGCCTGTTGCAATGCTCCTTGCATTGCTGTTTATGACAATTGCACACACATCCTGCCTGGAAATGCACTCACCCGTTGCCGTGTCAGTGCACTTCCAGACAAGATAAACAGACTGTGTCAAGGCAGCTGCACATAGCCTGCATCTATTGTTCAAAACGGCTGTCGCTTGTTGCGAATCAGCTGTCTGTGGCAAGGTGCAGCCGGCTTTGCGTCCCATGAAGAGCTGAGTCTGTCAACAGAAGCTTGCAATGTCAGCCTCAATGAACTTGCAATCAACTTTTGCTGCAGACCGGCAGCAAGCAAAGCCTGGACGTGTGGTACACACAGTCCCTGTTGTGGAGGGTAGTTCAGCTTTGACATGCTATGCTTTCTAGGCAAAGCTGCATACACCCGGCCACGAAGGCTTAAGTCCAGCATGCCGTGCATGCTCGCTTGCCTGCTCAGTTTTTTATGTCAGGCAACTGCTGACTGTACTCTGCTATACTGCCTTGCAGGGCAGAGACTATATCAGCAAAGACGACCTGCAAACAGCTATCAACCTAGTGATCCTGCCAAGAGCGCTGATCAAAGATCAGAATCAGGATCAGCAGGATGATCAGCAGCAGCCCCCTCCACCCCCACCTCCTCCCCCTCCCCCTCAGGAGCAGCAGGAAGACCAAGAAGAGGAAGAACAGGAGGAAGAGGAAGAGGATGAGGATGATGACCAAAAGGATGATGAGGTTTGTCTCTCCCTCTCAAGTATCAGTCTTGAAAGGAACTGACACATCTTGCGTTTCTGGCTGCCCGTGCATCATTGCTCATGACTGCATTTGCAGCACAGTAGACAGCACAGCCCAGACACAACAATCTCAGCTGCAGACAGCCTCAGATGGACTCTACTTGACTCACTAGCTGAGGCGTAGCTCGCTCCCAATGTACGCAGGACACAAACAAGCTGACACATTTTGCAAGCCAGCACAGAAGTGAGCTGTGCTATTCCATGCGCCATTGCAACTGACAGGTGTACCACTGTGTTTAGTTGAAGTGTACAGCAGGCTTGCTACAAGACTGGGAACAGGTTCTGCTCACAAGGATCTGCTGTGCTCCTTAGTTCTGTAGCAAGCCTGCTACAAGTTCTAGCAAAACACAGCAATACATCTGTGCTGCTCCTTGCGCCAAATCCAAGTGACATTGCCAAGCAGTATGCTGACTGGATCATAGGCAGGTGTATCACTGTGTTTTGCTGGACATTACAGCAGGCTTGCTACAGCACTGATGATTTGAGCAGAACCTCACAAGGATCTGCTGTGATCCTCAGTTCTGTAGCAAGCCTGCTACAAAGTCCAGCGAAACACAGTGATACAGCTGCGCTGTTCCTTGCACTTTTCCTTTTTCCAACTGACATTGCAAGGCAGTATGCTGGTGGAATTGCAGGCGTACATCGCCATGTTTTGCTGCAGCAACCTGCCAAGTCAACATGCAACAGCCGGATGAATCTAATGCTTTGAGCTGTGCTGTTCCATGCGCCTTTCCAACTGACATTGCACCGGAGCATGCTGACAGAATCACAGGCAGGTGTATCACTGAGTTTGGTTAAAACTGGGGAACAGAGCAGAACCTCACAAGGGTCTGCTATGCTCCTTACTTCTGTAGCAAGCCTGCCGTAAGTTCTAGCAAAACACAGCGATACAGCTGTGCTGTTCCTTGCGCCTGTTCCAACTGACATCGCCAAGCAGTATGCTGACTGAATCATAAGCAGGTGTATTACTATGTTTAGCTGGACATTACAGCAGGCTTGCTACAGAAGTGATGTTTTGAGCAGAACCTCACAAGGATCTGCTGTGATCCTCACTTCTGTAGCAAGCCTGCCAAACTCCAGCGAAACACAGTGATACAGCTGTGCTGCTCCTTGCACTTATCCTTTTCCCAAGTGACTTTGCCAGTCAGTATGATGACGAAATCACAGGCAGGTAGATTGCTGTGTTTCCGTAGAGCCCTGCCAGGTCAATATGCAGCAGCTAGATGGACTCAACGCGTTAAGCTGTGCTGTTCCAGGTGCCTTTCCAACTGAAATTGCAAGGCAGTATGCTGACGGAATCACAGGCAGATGTATGACTACATTTCGTTGGAGTTTGCAGCAGGCTTGCTACAGAAGTGGGGATTACAGCAGCTCCCTGTGAGATTATGCTCAGATCCCCACTTCTGTAGCAAGCCTGCTGTACTTTGGGAACTGCAGTGATCTAGCTGCCTGCTTTCTCAGCACTCTGTGCTGAAGGTTGGGTTGAAAGGCGCATGAGCTTCTTGAACGTGTCAGCTTTTCACTGTGTTTTGCTGGAGTCTACAGCAGGTCTGCTGAGAGTTGTGGGTTTGAGCAGGACCTCCAAAAGATCTGCTTGAATTCCCACTTCTGCAGCGGGCTTGCTGTACCCTGGGAATTGCTTTGATCTAGCTGCCTGTTCTCTCAGCAATTTGTGTCAAATGCTGGATGGCAAGGTACACGAGCTTGTTCATGTCAGGTTCACAGGTGTTGTGTCAGAGCAGAATTGCTGCATTCAGTAGAACTTCCAGCGACATCACTGCCTGGCTTCAAATTTTACAAAGAGAAGTTCTGCTGTCAGGTGGCTGTATGCTGCGCCGCAGTCCTAGTCTTGTTATACTTCTTGCCATCCTGTGCATTGATCATGCACATATGGGCTCACTCTCTGAAATTTCTGTCATCTGTGCACAGGTTGTGTAAAGACAATTTGTTGCTATTGCATGCACCTAGCTGAGTCAATCAAGTGTAATAGAACGCATGTACACGATAATGATGATGGCTCACACGCATGTGTGATGCACCCCAACCAGCTTCCTGAGAAGTTTGTTACATAACCTGCCGGCATATTTATAGACCCCTGCTCGCTCAAGCCTGCTACCTTGCCGCAGCAAGCCATGGGCAGGTCCGGCAGAGCCAGACGCATGATGTTCCCTTATTAAATTAGTTTCCTGAAATTTGTGCCAACTGTGTGCATTTGTGTGGTGCAGCCAGACCAGCTTCCTGAGGAGTTTGTCATAGAGTCTCATATCACAGTGTCAGACCCCAGTGTGCTTAATTTTGCCACCTTGCAACAGCGAGCCATGGGCAGGTTGGGCAGAGCCAAATACACCGTAGCCTCACATGTATCGGCTCCTCTGGAACTTAGGTCAAATGTACGCTTGTATGTGCTGCAGCCAGATCAGCTTCCTGAAGAGTTTGTCATAGAGTCTGACGGCACAGTGATAGATCCCAGCGTGCTCAAGTTTGCCACCTTGCAACAGCGAGCCATGGGCAGGTCAGGGCGAGCCAAGTCCATGATCTTCTCAGAGGACAGAGGGCGCTATATTAAGCCCATGCTGCCAAAAGGTATGGTCTTCCTCTAATTTGATCAAGTTCACCACATGCAGCGGCTCTTGTCATTGTGAGCATTGTGGGCAAACTTGGACTTGCATTGTCTCTATAGCTGCTAAGTCATCAGTGCAGCAAGACATGTAGCAGGGAGTAGGGCATGTTTTAGGTTCTGTAGCTCATCATATAGCCCTTTGGACTATCTGCCTCTTTGGACAGCAGCGCCCGTTGTAACGCCATATGGTGTAGACTTCTTTTCCCCCTTTGCTTCTGTAGCTCCCGTTTCACCCTGTGTAGCACTTTGGGGGATGCAAAAGGCGATGCTCTGAGCGGTATGCTTGCAGGCAACAAAGTCAGTGGATGGCACCAGATTGCCACCCTCATAAATCCATCACGCTATCACAGCATTGCACTACTAAAAACAGCTGATGCCAGATGCTTTGGGTCCAGGTCAAAAAGATGCATAAAGCTCAAGCTGACGGCGTGACTTGTCTGCTTGCAGGCAACAAAGTCAAGCGGTTAGCAGTAGATGCAACCCTCAGAACAGCTGCACCCTACCAAAAGAGTCGGCGGGCGCGGAGCATTGCAGAGAACAAAAGGCAGCGCAAAGTTTATGTGGAGAAATCAGACATGCGCAGTAAGCGGTTAGCGCGCAAAGCGGGGGCGCTTGTCATATTTGTGGTTGATGCTTCTGGCAGTATGGCGCTCAACAGAATGTCTTCCGCAAAGGTGTGCCTCATGTCTCAGTTAATCACATGCAGTCAAGGCTTCTGCTTGATGTGGAGCATCCTGCCATCTGGCCAGCCTGTTTGTGCTGATGACAGCTTGCTGCTGTTATTGCAACTGCCAGTGGTCAAAACTACTGTGTTTGATGGAAGAGCATCGTAAATGTAAAGTGAGAACGCCTAGTAGTAATTACTTGCTTGGAAACTTGTTGCAATACTATCATCAAATACGGAGTCTGTGTTGGTTTGCTTGACCTGGCAGATTGGGAATGATGAAACATCAGCATGCCCCCAGCATATCGGCTGTGCCCTTGCAAATCCCCTCGAGGGTGCTGCAATGCAGCTTTGAAGCATGATTATCAATATTGTTATGTTGTATGAGTATTTTATATATGATGCATTAGCATAGGCCAAGCCTTCATCCCCGAGCCTGGCCTTGCTCAAGCATTTGATTGCTTTCAGGGTGCGGCAATGCGGCTACTTGGGGAGTCGTACACCAGCAGAGACCAAGTCTCCCTGATACCCTTTTGTGGTGACAAGGCTGATGTGCTGCTACCACCCTCTAAGTCCATTTCCATGGCTAGGAATCGGCTGGACACCCTACCTTGTGGAGGAGGCTCCCCCCTCGCCCATGCCCTGTCTCTGGTAAGCCTGTGTCTGTCTGTCTGTCTGTTTGTCATGCAACTGGTAATTCTGCCTGTCTGCCTGTTGGTCTGTCTGTCTGTTGAGCTGCAGCTTGGGATCCTGCCCTCTGGAGGGGGCTCCCTGCTTGCCCATGGCCTATCCCTGATGAGCCTGCAGGTCTGTCTGTCAGTCACTTGTCTACCTGCCCTGCCCAGCAGAGGAGGGTCCTCCCCTTGTCCATGTCCTGTGCCTACTCAGCCTGTCTGCCCGCGCAACATTTTCTCTCACTTTTGACGCGACCCTGCCCTGTGTCCCTCTACACCATGCCTTGATCAGCCTATCTGTCTGTGTTGATACTTCCTTTGATGAATTGCAGGCAGTGCGAACAGGCCTGAATGCCAAGGCGTCAGGTGGCACATGGCAGGTCATGCTGGTAGTGGTGAACCCCTGACAGTGCGTACATGGCTGATGCACACTCATCTGTTCTGGTGCTGTCCTTGCAGGCAGTGCGAACAGGTTTGAATGCCAAGGCATCAGGTGACACCGGGCGGGTCATGGTGGTGCTGCTCACGGATGGGCGAGCCAATGTCAGCCTGGCCAAGTCCAATGAGGACCCAGAGGCCCTGGCAGAAGGCGCTCCCAAGCTGTCCAAGGTACACGATTCTTGTGTGCTGTCACTGCTGCAAGCAATAGGCTAATTCTCAGGATCTAGCCCTGGACACGTGAATGGGAGCTGCCAGAGATGCATAAAGCTACACTGTAGCGACGGGCTGCCAAGGCAGTCACAGCAATGCAGAGCAAGCCTTGTACATGGAGGCGCTCTTGCAGCTGCACTGCAGGGCTGCAATTAGAACACAAGGCAAATCCAGATAACCACATGACAAAATAAAAAACATAAAACTCTGTTTTTCTGGGAACAAGAGGGGGAAAGAACAGAAAGGTTTTTTGACCCTTACTATCAGAAGGGTCAGATAGTTTTGTCTGATCCTTCTTGACAATAGTCTTGGGGTGGCTGTTGTTAAGTGCGATTCAGCTTGATTGAGCATCCTGGCTTCAATCATGTGAAGCTATCAGTGATTACATGACAATGGTTTCTACACTTTGCATTTTACCTTCACTGCAGGACTGTGGTGAAACAGAGAACACTTACGCAGTCTTGCTGCAGACTGTGCTGCAAGCTTGCATCAATACATAGCTTGTACAATATGTGTCCAGCCCTACAATGTCATTCATGGATGACAGTAGACATGACTGTGTTGCCGATCAGCAATGCAGGATGAGCTACCAGAAGAGGTGCATGATTGCTTAGAATGAGGTGTACATCAGATATGTTTGTGGTCATGCCAGTAGACATGACTGTGTTGCTGATCATGCTCATATGCAATGCAGGATGAGCTACAGGAGGAAGTAAAGGACATGGCAAAGAAGCTAGGGGCAGCAGGCATGCAGCTGTTGGTCATAGATACAGAAAACAAGTTTGTGTCAACTGGCTTTGCTGAGGAAATCGCCAAATCTGCCAATGGCAAGTACTATTACCTGCCAAATGCATCAGATGCCAGTATTGCAGCTGCAGCCTCAGGTGCAATGGCTCAGGCTAAGGCAGGATACTGATCAGTCACGATTAGTCATGACTTTAGTTGGATGGCTAGTCAGCACCTTAGCTGTGCTGCAGACATGCCCTGTTGCGCAACAAACACACAGCTTGGTGTAGCACACCGCTGATGATCTGTATACGTTTGCTTGCAGCTCAGCACGTTCTGCTGTACATGACATGACAAATGAATTTCCTTATCAGCAATTTCAGTGTGGCGCCCGCTGTGCTGCTATTTTCAGCATGACTGCCAAGCTTGGACTGACAAGACACTACTGTGTTCGACCATGTCACATGACTGATGTTGCTCCCGCCAAGTTTCACAAATTGTAATGTTGGTTGTGTGTCAATGACATGTTAAAATCGTGCATGGCAGCAATGGTGACCAGCATGAAGTCAAAAATTGCTCCTTTCAAAATTAATATGCATTCAAGGCATGTGCATGTAGATGCACGCAGGCACAGTGTCAGTTGCTGATTGCGAAACATGCATGCTCTTGTCCAGCAAGGACTTCTTAGTAGTGTGTGAGTGACTGCCAGACCATTTTGCAAATTGAAATTGTTGATGAAGCTGTTGACTGACTGCATAGTACCAACTTACGCATACCCTGTATACTAGATCTACTGTAGTAACAGTAGTAAAGCAATAGAAATAGTATGCTGAGCGCTAGCAGCATAGCATTGAGTCAGCTCTATACTCCATACAATTTCCATATACGCTGCCGACAAGGTCGGGGCTTGCTTGATTAGCCGCCAGGAGGTATCCCTTCAGATCTGTAGGTTTGGTGACAACGGCAACTGGAGACCATTGCCAGGTTGAAACTGTTGAGAGGCCTCTGCAAGTCTTGCATGCAACGTCTAGCCCTGTCAATCGCTGTTCAAAAACAACACCTGAAGTGTACTGACGTTGCATGATCTCTGTCGCAGATCATCCCCGCCTGAGGGCTGTGGCACAGCATATGAGGAGCATCTTCTGCGTACCGCTTTTGCATGAGGACATGTCATGCAAGACATAGCAAAGTAATGAAACAGCTTTGCAGGATGAGTCTATGCCGTGTAGCTCAGTATGTTTGATGAAGTTCATGCATATGAGAGCAGTCTGCAGATTTTGGAAAGACAGTGTGTAAGCATGTTGGTGAGTGCTGAGTGGTGACTGCATCAGTGGTGCTTCCAAATGGCAATCAGAAGCTGTGTGTGCTTTATGAGTGTGAGTGGAGGAGCCTCACTTGCTCCAAGGCATTTTGTGCTGTAGGTTTTGGTGACGACAGCAGCTGGAGCACCTCTGCAACTCTTGGATGCAACGTCCAGTGATGCAGCTTTGCAGGATGAGCCTATGCTGTGTAGCTCAGTACGTTTGCTGAAGTTCATGCATATGAGAGCAATCTGTAGATTCTGGGAAGACAGTGCGTAAGCATGTTGAGTGCACGAGGGGTGAGTGCATCAGTGGTGATCACGAACGGCAATCGGAAGCTGTGTGTGAGTGTGAGTGGAGAGGTCTCACCTGCTGCAAGGCATTTTGTGCTGTAGGCTTTGGTGACGACAGCAACCGGAGCACCTCTGCAAGTCTTGCATGCAACATCTAGCCCTGTCAATTGCTGTTCAAAATCAACACCTGAAGTGTACTGACGTTGCATGATCTCTGTAAAAGATCATCCCTGCCTGAGTGCTGTGGCGCAGCATATGAGGACCATGACCTGCGTTTCGCTTTTGCTTGAGTACAAGTCAAGCAAGACATAGCGTAACGATAGAGTGATGCAGCTTTGCAGGATGAATCTATGCCGTGTAGCTCAGTGCTCTTGCTGAAGAGCATGCACTATTTGACTCACTACTTGCTTTGGCTGTCTGTCTGTGCTGCACATGTAAGAGAACAGCCTAAGTACCTGGCACCAGGTTGCCGAGTGCTTCCGCAACCACCCAAGCCGTTGCAGCACATATGAGAGCAATGTGCAGATTCTGTGCAGACATTGCGTAAGCATGCTGGTGAGTGCATAAGTGGTGTGTGCACAAGTGGTGAGTGCTCAAATGGTGATTCCAGATGGCAGTCAGGAGCTGTGTGTGTTCTGTCTGAGCGTAAGTGGAGAGATCTCACCTGTGCAAGGCGTTTCGTGCTATAGGTTTTGGTGACGACGGGAACTGGAGCACCTCAACAAGTCTTGCCTGCAAAGTCTAGCCCTGTCAATCGTTGTTCAAAAACAACACCTGAAGTGTACTAACGTTGCATGATCTCTGTCGCTGTCGCATCATCCTCGCCTGAGGGCTGTGGCGCAGCATATCAGGGCCGTCCACCACCCAACTCATCAGTTGATGCGCAAAATTTCTCGCGGTTTTTGTCACCAGTACCTTTGCCTGCATAGTCAGTGATGAAGAATAACGGAGTCCGTCAGCTATTTGAACTCCGTGCAAGGTTCCGTGACAGGTTCGGCCCTTGCTGTAAACCACCAACAGATTCTGCATGGCAAAGCGCTCAGGCCGTGGGTTGGACACCTGTGTTCCCTGACGTAGCCGGTCTGCAGCCTGGCATACTTATCACATCCTACAAGAGAATGACTGTATACCTGTAGCTTGTGTAGGTTTCAAACAGCATAGACAGCTGCCTGTGATAAAACAGTTAAGACCTGGCATAAGTCCTTTCAAGGAGTCTGACAGCATTTGCACACACGCACAGACACGCTTGCTTACATAACCATGACATAACAGTGCAAATGCGTAGTGATAGCAGATAATCAGCGGTCAGTGTTGTAAAAAGATATTGCTTACAGTGCATTAAAAAATTGCTTACACTGCATTGCAAGCAATAGCTAAGTGCATTGAAGAAGAAGTAGTCACGTCACAAGTGCGTCAAATTTGTCTTGATGTCAGCACCTCCTGGCAAGAGCAGTGGAATTGCGAGGAGAATTGCAACCAATGTTTTGCCGCTACGTCCATTGTACAACTCCACTGCTCTGCTTTTTCCAGATTTTCCTGGTGCTGCTAGCACATATAGAGGATCACAGCCTTGGCTGATTGCCTCAACTGAATGCCTTGACTGTCTTGTCATGTCACGACTATGTCAAAAGCATTGATGCCGCAAATTTGCCCCCAAGTCAGTAGTTTCTGGCAAGAGCAATAGTGTTACGGCAAGAAGCGTCCATCATGTAGCCTGCTGGTGCAACTGTATTGGATTGGTTCAATAGTTGCCTCTGATTCAAACACAACATTTGCAGACTCACGGCACATTCGCAGGTTCCTCTTTCAGAACTTGTTTCAAGCCATACACCAGCTGCACAATACACACATCTTCCGTCTGTCACAAATGTGTCCATGGTACAGATGCAGGCATGCATCTTCACTGCTCCCTTTACTTCAAGGAGCTTAGCATAAGATTTTCATCTGTTGAGCCGAAAATGCCAAAAAC
This sequence comes from Trebouxia sp. TZW2008, assembly GCA_002118135.1. Taxonomy (NCBI): domain Eukaryota; kingdom Viridiplantae; phylum Chlorophyta; class Trebouxiophyceae; order Trebouxiales; family Trebouxiaceae; genus Trebouxia; species Trebouxia sp. TZW2008. The sequence continues at coordinate 25,645 of BDIU01000033.1, read as the reverse complement.
ATTCATTACTTTTGCACAAACAGAAATTATTGCCCTTCTTTGGTTAATTTGTGCTTACCTCATCATCTGGTTGTCTGACAAGCATTGGTGTGACGCGCCTCAGATGACATCCTGGTTCATGTTCTGCAAGCAAGCAGCCCTTCATTACTGAGACATGGATCTTGGGCTGCCTGTTTCGACAGAGGGCCCCTGTTTGACCCTAAAAGCCTAGACTTTCCTTTTCTTTATTCCTCAGACATGACTGTTTGACAGAGGCCACAACCTCAGGTCTTTTGCTCTAAATCAGGTGAAGATAAAGTTATGCTGCAGGACGCTGCTCTGTATTGTTCACAGGTGCCACATACACACAGTGTCTGCCAAAAACAGCAAAACATAGGGTGATATGTACCTGAATACTCGCAACTGGTGGTTCTAATACTATTGCTTGAATCAGGACCATATTGATACCTGCAGCACCAACAACATGCAGCAATCAGGTGCTTGTCAACATAGGTAATGTTGACCGCTCTGACACTGATCACTTCACAGCACTGATCACATGCAGAGCATTGTGACGGCGCCAGAAGACCTAGCTTCAGCTCATGCATGCTGTTAGGTCAGTTGTGGATGGGACTGCAAGAGCATGCAGAGCATCAAACAGCAGCTGTCCAATGAGTCACGCACCTTCTCCATAATAGTCTCAAAGACAGGATGAAAAAGAATGCATTGAACAGGCCAGCAATAAGCACTGCAAATAGCAGGTAACATCTCAGACACTTGAATTGAGAGATGAGGCTTTTCCAGCAGCATGCGCAATGTAGAGCAGCTAATTGCATGCTTCCATGGTGGAATGTCCCCAGTAAGGAGGGGAAGCGAACAAAGGCTGTGAGACATAGCCAGACCAGATGCAGTGCTGCCCACCAATGACCACAATTTGAATTTGCGCTGTCCTCATGTGTCCACTAGGAGCAGGCGCAGGAGCAGGGGAAGGGGCAGCTGGCAATTGGCTTTGCATAGCCGACGGCGACAGGGCTGGAGACGTCAACTGTGTCGGAGCTGTGGCCATCGAAGTTGGGCTAGGTATCGGAGACGAGTACGGGTAATCGAAGATATTTGTGGCCATCACGGAGTGACGTAGGTGGAAGAGCAATAGCGGAGACTTCAAGCCATCCTGAGCGCTTGCAGCGCTGCTAAGTTACATAGCTAACCGAGATGGGCGTGCAGGTATGCGGCTCCGATTTCCGATCGTAAGGCTTCAGCTCTTTCTGGCCTTCTTAAATACCGGGCGGTAGTATACGGCCAATGTAGAACAGTGTATGATCACGGATCAAGGCAAAATTGGACAGCGACAGTGCACACGTCGAGACTTACAACCAGTCACGGCTGGCAGGCACTGAGGACGAGCCGACAAGCTCGCGCAGTTGTTGCATGGCAATTCGTCCGCAACAAAGCTCAGTCTGATGACTTTGTTTTACAGACGCGCAGAGATTCAGGCTGTCTTGTTGAGGTCGGTTGCAGTTGAGGTCACGTGCAGTTGCATACTATGACAAAAATTGGTTCCATGACTGATGCATGCACGTCGCTCAAACTTTTTGCGAGAGCCTTTTTGTCCCGTCGTGCTGCGCGTAGCCTTTGAGAGGTATCCTCGAGCTACAGCAGCCTTGTTCTCATCCCAGATCCTGCTCGAGCTTTCTGCCCTTGCTGTTGCTGCCAGTTGGCAAAGTTGTGCTCAAATGTACCGGTGCGTAAACTTCGCAAGCGGCCTTTGGAGAGCCTGACAGCACCTTGGAGGTTATGGCACAGCGCAAAGGACCAGATACGCTCGACAAGACTGTCACATATCTCGCAAAGCGCGATGGAATCGACAAGGCAAGCGGCAATACGTCTTCGTAATTGTCGATTTGAAGTCCTCCGCGTAATGTTGACTGCGTCACTCTCGCCGTCGTGCTGTTCATGTTGATGAAGTTGTCTCGATGCAGGTTCTTAAAGTCATCCGATACAGCACCAAGCTTGCGCTTGCTACTGCTTTCAAAAATGACTCCAGTGATCTAGCACTTCGTCTGAAAGAATTTGAGTCCAGCATAGGGACCAGCAGGTGAGCTGCACATCAGCGCTGCATGCTCGTGCTCGTGTCCATCAATACAGGTAGCCCTTTGACCTTGAACCACTTGCAGAAAGGCCTACCGATTAGGCAAATGGTTGTCTGACCTGAACACACTGCGCAACACCCCTGTGTTGACCAAAGCCGGATCGCTTGAGCTCCTGGCTAGTGGCGGGGAGGGCGTATACTACTTTGTGGAGCAACTGACTTGGTATGCACTTTGACCTCCCTCTGCTATCGCCGCAGTTGTACCGGTTCAGAGGTGTGAACACATGTGCACTTGGTGTTGTTTCATGCTGTGTCAATTACACCTGGCAAAGTGTAATTTACAGTCTCACAAAGTTGTGGTAACCCAGCGGACACTCCTGCAACATTTGAGTTGATATCTGTAGGCTCGTGAAGGCAGGTCTGCTCGACAAGCAGTACGCCAAGCGATTCAGCACAATCAGTGCATGGGCAGAGCTGATCGGATACTTTGGGAATGTTACGCTGAATGCCTTGCGCATTGCAGCAGCTCTTGAGCGAGAGCTCATGCTGACACAGGAGCTTGTGCGAAGGAAAAAGGTATGCATGCATGCAAACACCTACATCCTTTCATGGCATCGTCTCTTCTTTTGCCTCAAGAGCAGCCTAGCAGCAATAGCTTGTGAGTATCAAAAAGTATACATTGCTAGGGCCTGCAATGGTCAGCCTGCAAAGCTGGACATCAGTGATTCACCTTTTGCTCGTGCTCATGCCAAGAAAGTGCAACAAATGAGCAGGTACAAGCCAGCAAATACCTTTGCATAGTCTTGATAACTGCCAGCTGGCTTGTACATATTATGCTGATGCTGGTGATGCAACGGCGAGGCTGGAAGTCTGATTTGGAATAGATCAAAATAGGCTACTACAGTCAAGCTTTTCCCAGGCAATGCAGCGCTCAGCAGCACGCAGAACACTCACTTGGCATTTCACTTAGAAAACAAGCCTGAGCTGGCCCTATGCTCAGTTAGAAGAGAACATCATGTCAGATAAAGTTCAGTTCACGACGTCCTGTGCTCAACAGGAGGATGAGACTATGCCAGATGATGTCCATCTCATCAGAGAGGTGCAGGCCCTTAGAAGCAGAAGGCTGCTGCGCACGCTGGCAGTTGTGCAGGACTTCTCTGATGCTCTCATGGCTGTCAATGACATCACAGGTGACCTGCCGATGCTTTCAGAATGCTTACGCCTGCTGCACCGATTCATGAGCATGCTCTGTTAGAAGCTGCAGGCCATATGTTGCTGGCACTCACACATCAGCAACAGCGCAGACACACGCCCTGCACTTCCTGACTAGCATCTGCATGCGGCCCTCAAGCGCTCAGCCAGCTTGATGCCTGTGATGCTGTTTGTGAGATTCGCAATTTCTGTCATATCGATTGTGCTGTGTGTGAACAATGCATTTGCGCAATCTCAGTCATACAGCTGGCACGGTTGTGTTAGTAAGAGCCCATCAGCAACTTGTTCTGATCGAGTGTTTGTGATGCCTGTATGTTGCTCAACGATAGCTTTTGCTGCAGATGGCAAGGGCCCAGTGAACAGCACAGCAGTGCTGAGCATGTGCGGCTTATTGTCAGCCTTCATCAGTGTCCACAAGAATTGGCCAAGCTCTTGAACAGAAGCCCAGGAGCCCAACAAATGCTTTGTCAACTGGTGTGATGAGGCACCCTCTTTCTTGTAAGAGAGTGACAATTGTGCATTGCTGCAGATGGCAGAGGTCCAATCACCAATAATGCTGCTGTGCTGAGTGTTTGTGGTCTGACTTCCGCATGCATCAGTGTCCACAAAAATTGGCCCGGCTCAAAAGAGCCTCCCCTCCCCAAGTTCCCAGGATCAGCATTCAATGTGTGATGCTTTTTGCGCATCACGGTACACTATGCTGCAATTGTAGTGTTCCTACCCCATATCATTGGAGCAACGGTGCAAAGCAGCTTTACAGCATACAGCAGCCATATGTATCATCAGGTTCAAGGTGTTAGGTACAGACTACAGTTTCAGTGTGTAGTGGTGTCAAGCTTGTTACTTTTCACCATCTGTTTCTTGCCTACAGTCGTATGCCTTTGTAGCATAACAGTTAGGACATTGTGCACATCTCTCATTCTTTCAACTTCATACATTGTCAGCAGTTGACTCTTGCAACTTAGTGTTTGGGCATCAAGTGGCACAGACATCATGTGTCGTGACTGGTGATGGTAACCTGCATGAAACCGAATGTACTTCAGAAGTCATCAAGATTGCCTCATGGGCTGAGCTGACTATTGCTAGTAGGCTGAGGTCGATCGCTAGGATGTCTGCCAGTTAGGGTGACACTAGAGCGTCTTTCAATCACTCTACTAGCTTCTCTAGGTGATACAACATCTGCTTGCAAGGCTGACATGCTGTGTGTAAGCCGCCTTGGACTGCAATATGCAGCTGCCATTTCAATGTCTTGGCTGAGATTCTGCAGACAGCGTGCACAATTTGTTTCAGCAAGCTTGCAGATTGTACGCAACGCCAAATACTGTGCCACTCGCAATGCCAAACACCATGTCATATCCCACCTGTGATGGCGCAGACAAGAGATTGAGGGTGTCCAGATTGTCTGCAATGTCCTGGCTGGGCCCATCATCCAATGCTTCACGGATTGCCCGCCTGTGCAAACAGAAATGCTGAACATATGTATCAGCCTGAGGATGAGTCATGTCGCAGATACTCTCATGCACAAGTGACATTTGAGTCGTAATATTCAAGGCTGAAGCTGGAAGTGCAAGCGACCTACTTGACAGCAATCAGCAGCATGTCAGGCTCAAGCGTTGTGACACACAAACAGCACAGAAGTGACAAAACATATCATGCCAAAGCTCATGATCAGCTTACTTGGCAATGATGGTTGTGTAGGTTACAGCAGCTGCCAGCATCACTCCCGAGATTGCCAGGAAAGCAATAGATGTGCGTGTTCCCGGCCCAGTATTGCCATCAATCACATCAGCCATAGTATGTGCCAAGCTGCCAAAGTAGGCAAATGTCACATTCCACGGCAGGACAGCAATAGCAGAGGAGACTGCATACTGTAGGAACCCAACTCCAGTGACAGACAGAGCGTAATTCAGCACATTCCATGGCACAATTGGGCTTAGTCGTAGCAGTGTGATCAGCTTCCAGCCCTCACGGCTGACAGCTGTGTCTACTGCTGCCCAGCTTGGATACTTCTTCAGCGTGTAATCCACTACAAGATCCCGTAGCAGGTACCTAAGCAAAGACAATTGCCATCAAGTCCTGCCTGAAGGCAGTTTGGATGCTGTATCATGCTACCTCATGCTAAACAGGCCATCAAATCTGCCTGAATGCTACACTGTTGTCCAGGGAGCCAGGCACAACATGATCTCTCAGCAGTGTTGCGCAGCATCTTGCTCGGCAAGGGTCGACGACAGAAACCCAAAACCAAATGCAGCTCATGTGCAGCACTGACTGGGTTCCAGCTGAACTACTCTGATATTACCACTGCTAAAGTTCGTCGCAGGGCAACACCAGCAACCAGCTTTACTGCCTGACAAACATGCAACTGTCCTTGCCAATCTCTGTAACTTTCTTCTCCCACACAGGCAATAAGCGCGCAAGCTCAGGCGGGCATGACATCAGATAATTTGCCTGCCAATGGTGAAAGCAAGGGTCTGGCCAAGCACTGTCCCAAGCCAAACCAGCAGGGAACCTAGAACCAGCCCAAAGACAGCCCCTGCTGCAAGAGCCAAAATGGACCCTGGGAACAGTACAGTCACTGCTACCACATACAGAGCCTGCAAGCATCAGCAGAAGAAGGTGAAACTCAAGTACAATGCAGCAGCATGCCACTTGAATGTAACAGGGCATAGCAGCAGTAGTGACTGCTGTGAACATTGCTTGCAGTGAGCTGAGGCTGTGGCTACATGCAAATTGTGGGTAGTAGGGCAGCATGCATGTTGACAAAAGAGCTGAAGCATTACTTTCTGGGAGGTTCTGTGGTAGAAAAAGGAGACTGACAGGGCTTTTGCGAGGGAGATGCAAGGGCATCACAGATGCTGCATAGAGCGCAATACAGCACAAGTGTGTGCCAGCCACATAGCTCTGTTGCAATGCGCAGACTCTATGTCAAAAGCTGCTCAATGTGCAGCTGATTGAGAGCAGCGTATACTGTGACACTTGAAACGATCTGTTCAAGGTCGGTGTCTCCTGGGTGCTGTGCATCCCACACAGCCATGATTGAGCACTAAAAACAACTGCAAGTTAGAGACCCTCATCACATGCACAGTTTGTGATTCGTAACCGTTCAAAGTCACTTAGATGGCACATTCAGGACATGTCTGGTGTGGGTATGTGCGAAAGGTGTTGTGTGCATATACCACAAAGAAGATGCTGCCCTGGACAGGCTCTTCCTCCATCCATGTCAGCAGAGCCTCCAGCCTCTGACTGTCCTGCATGCAATCACATGTGCCTGTAAAGGATTCGAATGCGCCGTGCAACAGCTCTCTTCTGCACAACTTGAGGTCCACAGCATCCAATCCTGACGATGCAGGGTGCTAACATAGCGGTCATGGCATTAATTGGCGTGCAGTCTGACACAGCATTGATGATGAAGACACTCACATAAGGACCACAGCACATGATTGTACTGCTGAGCGATGCAAAGCATGGAATGCAAAGAATGGAAAAATTGTCTGGAGGAGCAATTAGTCATGATAGCAAGCATGCCTGCAACAGTCTGGCTGACTCATGGCAATATACAGAGGCGTGCAAGCAAGGACCTTACCAGAGTAAGAACTCCACATACGACCAGTGTTACCAAAACCAGCAGCAGCACAATCTTTGGTGCAAGCTCTGCATTGCATGCTATCTTTGGCATAGACATGTGAACGCCAGGGCTGCCAATATGTACTGTGCTGATTGGCAATCAGTTCTGGGGAGCTGGAGCCGGTGCTGTCGCCATGCAAGGTATTCAGCTTCCATCAGGTGTCATTCCCCAGCACAACAGGTCTTCAAGTGCAACAGGATAGCAGCCGCCAATCCGTCGTGGGCTTCGGTGCTTTCACTTCCCCAACCACGCTATAGAAGGTGCAAAGGTACCGGTTCCTGAGATTTGACTTGGAGCTATGTTCTGATCCAAGATACTCTCCAGTTCAGAGCGAGTATCTGCCGATGCCGCTGCTGAACATGCAAGCTAGATAGCTCTGGGTGTAACATGCAATATGGAAACCCCCAAGCAATCAGGCGCCGTCACGAAGGGCCGGCGAAAGAAGGTGCTTCAAACCCCGCGGGACGGTCACACTTTGCAAGTGCTGTCTGCTTCGTGCAGAGCTGAGAGGTCGGCTACAGCTTCCTTGACCTTGCTTGAGGTCTGCTTGAGCCAAAAAACTGACGTGCGCCTGGAAATTACCGTTGCTACTACAGTCGCAATGCAAGAGGAACTTTGCTGCAGTAAGATACGTATACAGCCCAGCTGGCGTTTCAACTAGCGGCGACTTCTGTGGCGCTGCATCCGGTCAAATGCATCAAACCAAAAACAAACATGTACACTGCCTCTCGTGACCGTTGCTGTTGCACATCGCGTGGGGGCACATTGCATGTGGGTCAGTGGTGAGCTGGTGCTTTGCCGTTGATCACATACGTCCATGCTCAAGACCTTGCGTGTGCAAGCGCCATACCGTCCCACCAGCTCAGAACGCCGCCAGAGGGCTGTCAAACAGCTTTGTGCATGCGTGACCGCTGACACCCATTCAGATGTAACCAGGCAGGCGGGTGACAAGATCCTTTGAAGTCAAGATTGTGTCAAGTATGTACAGTACTGAGCTTCTGTGCTGTGGTGCAGGCGCCTGTGGCATTACAAAACATACGCGTGGTGTTGACGTCTCCAAAGTTTGCTGGCAACATCGGGTCTGTAGCAAGGGCTGCAGAGAACTTTGAGGTGCACTCTGAGTTGCGCTTGCTGCGGAACAGCCTTAGGTTCCACATTGCACGGCATGATCATGAGCTGGCCTGGCAAGACAAGCCTTGTGCCACACAAACCTGGCCCATGTTTTGAAAAGTGTAAAGATTGTGATCTTTTGTGACAGATTTTTCTGCATTGCAGGTATCAGATCTATGCATCGTGAACCCAAGATGCAATCCACAAGACAGTGAAGCGCATGTGGTGGGTCTTGCTTGCTATTGCATCGAGTCTTTGTCAAGCAGCGTGATGTCCATGACAAACCTGTCTCATCGTTGCCTTGACATGCAGCTGGCATGCGGATCGTCTCTGATGAGCAGCATGACAGTAGTTCCTAGCCTTGATGAAGCTCTTGCTGACACATCAGGTATTTATCTTACACCAGGCTGTACATGCTCTTTGTGGCCTGCTAGAGCACAGGACCGTATACAATGACTTCTCTTCTGTAACAACTGCTTTGGTTACCAACAAAATTGGTCTTACATCAAGCTGTCATTACACAGAGGGACCACTGCAGTCAGAAAGCAGTGATCAGTTCACAATTGCGCTGTCATTACATCAAGAGTGTCCTTACATCAAGTATCCTTACAAAGTGAAGTTACTATAATGGGCAATATAATTTGATTATACGGATAAAACGTAGAGGTACGCACTATCATACGGACCCCATTTTCAGCATCCATATATATGTCAATTCTAATGCGGCATATTCAATCCAAGTGATGTTCAATCCGTATATATATATGTCAATCCTAATACGGCATCAGAATATGCTCAAGATTGATCTCAGCCCATTGTCATCATCTTGAGCAACTACCCTGCTGAGTCCCTCCTTGCTCGTTGATCGCACCTGCATCTGTTTTCAGCAGCCATACAGACTTAGACATGCACAATGCTGCCAGTTGACACAACCTTGCTGTTGACTATGTGTATCTCTCTCTAGTATCTTGCTAAATTCCAAGAAGTTTCTGGTACGCTGAAAGCCTCTTACCCCTTGCCACCCAACTTGCTGCAACTGCCAAAACAAATTGGGACCAGTTTTCCTTGATGTAGTCGCAGCAGCAACTGCAGGCACTGTCTGCTGAGGAGTCTGAGCTGCTTGCATCTCTGAAGAGACTTAAAGTTCAAAGGTTCTATACTGCTGGTGCAGCAAGCATTGGCTTACACGGCAACTGATAGTAAATTTCTTTGGCTTTCTTTGAGTGATTGCAGTGGCAACACAAGGCTGGTGCATGCATGATGCTGCTGCTTGGCATAATATGGCACTGCTTGTATCTGGCTGTTTGCTGCCACTGTCAGGGCGACTTTTCATCCAATTTTGCCAAACTTGGGTGGCTGTTTGCAGCAAGCATTGGCTTCACACGGCGAGTTGGTAAGACAAGGCTGGTGAATGCATGATGCTGCTGCTTGACATACTACGGCACTGATTGTATCTGGCTGTTTGCTGCAACTGTCAGGCCGACTTCTTACCCAATTTTGCCTCCTGAGAAGGAGCAACATAGCAGACAGGCTGTGGGTGCCAAGGTCCAAACTTGAAAAAAGGGAAGGCCAGACTGTATGGTAATTCAGTAGAGATCTAAGCTTTGATGTGTTTTTGCAGCAAGCATTGGCTTCACACGGCGAGTTGGCAACACAAGGCTGGTGCATGCAAGCCTCACACAGCTTCTTCACGTCTTTCCAGACACGCTTCCTGAAGCTTTCCACACCAGCGCATCCAGCAAAGACCAAACCTCTGCTGTTTCAGACAGAAGGGTGGCGCTGGTGTTTGGGCGGGAGGAAAGCGGTTTGACTGCACATGAGCTTTCTCTATGTACACACAGTTGCTCGATTCCCACAGGTGCAGCTTTGAGTGTGACTGCACCCAATTACAGTATTGCAGACATGTGGCATTACCGTTCTGTATAGAGATATGCTACCATGTCTGCACCTACAGTTTTCTGACAGGCTTTTCTGCCTGCACACGAGCTTTCTCTGTGTACACACAGTCGCTCAATTCCCACAGATTGAGCTCCAGGTCTTCTCTCACCCTTCCTGCAAAATAGAGAAGCAAACATGCAAGGAGAAACGACCATTCCAGTGAAGTCTTGTCAATTTTATTGCACATATTTCCTGCATTGCCACCAAACTCTGACATCATACCTTGTCTGCACATTCCATTTGTTCCTTCTCTGTGTTTTAGGGACTTCTCTGTGCACATGACTGCTCAATTCTCACAGCTCAAGCTTTGAGTGTGACCACACCCAACTGCAGTGTTGCAAACGTGTGGCATTGCCGTTCTGTGCGGATACGTTACCATGTCTGCACACACAATTTTCTGATAGACCTCCTCTGACTGCACATGAGCTCTGTGTACACACAGCTGCTTGATTCCTACAGATTGAGCGTCAAGCCTAATGCTCTCCCACCCTTCTGAGCAAACATAAACAGGCAAAGAGAAAGACAATCGTCACAACATCTCTACATTGTGACAGCACATATTGTTCATGTTGCCATCAAATTGTAACAATCTTGCATGTCTGCCCAGAGCTTTTGCTCTTGACAGCCTGATTCTTGTCTGTGTTCCAAGGTCCCAATGATGCATGCAAGACGACACCCTTGTGCATCTCATCAGACAGCTCAGCAAGCTGTTTCATTGTGGCATGGGCTTCCATGAATTTGATGTCATGATGCTGACCAATTTCCTGGGACTACTGCAGGCTCTATCCATGCCTCCTTGAACCTGTCTCATGCGGTGTGTGTCGTGCTGGCACAGCTGTTTGAGCACAAGCTGACAAGCACTACAGAGGGTATGCACCCCTGCTTTGCTGATGGGTGTACACTAGGGGTATAGGGGTGTAGGGGGATAAGGGTAGTATCCGGAAAAAGTCTCATATATTTTTGGGATACGCAGAGCTTCGGTAAAAGATCCGGATTAAAGTCTTTTTGGGGTATAGGGGTATAAGAAATCTCTCAATGTAAGGACACTCGATTTAAGGAAACTCTCGATGTAAGAGCAATGCAACTGCATTCTGACTGCAGTGGTACTTCTGAGTAATGACAATTTGATGTAAGGCTATTCTTGGTCATCAATGCAGTCATTATATTGAGAGATTGCTGTCCTATGTTTGCTGTGCTATGACCAGTCCTCAGGCCCAAGAGCTTGGAGGCTCGTACCCATGCTAACGTCTCAAACCGGTGTCTAATGCGCTCTGCAAAGCAGATCTAGAAGTTGCTTGATTTATCCTGCGCCCCTAACAGCACTGCCAAACGGCCTCTGCTGCGCCTTGCTGAGCAGACTTTGCTCAAATCGTCCTGGGCTGAATTCAAAAGCATCAATTTTCAGTGCACCAATCTGCCTAATCACTGCTAGTTCATGCCTGTGTGGCCGATGGCGCCAGCAGTCACACCTTGTGCTTGTTTCACTACCTGGCGTTTGTATGGGCTTCAGTGACACAGCTCAAGCAAGCGTAGCTGTGCATTTATCTGGCCTAAAGTTTGTTAGCACAACCAAGTTTTCACAGTACAGTGGCGATGTAGCTGATGCTCTGCTAAAAAGTGCTGTGTGTCATGCCCAGTCACATGTACTGGTATCAGTGTAGCCTGCACTTGGTGATTGCAAGCAGTGCAGGCAGTCAACAGCTGCAAAAACATCATTGACTGTCTATGACTCTGCGAGGTGCATGCAGAAGCAGTCAAGTGTTTCCGATACCTGTGGAAAGCAGCCTTTCTCAACTCATGTTTGGTTCAATGAAATTGCAAATCTTGCATGCAGGCAGTCAACAGCTGCCAAAACAGCACCAGCCAGCTTCTAGGTCTGATGTGGAGGGTCTCATTCAAAGGTGGACACAGCTCAGCAGTGCTGCTGGTCTAGGGTATGGACTGAGCCCTGCTGCTCGAATCCAGCGTTGCACAGCTGATCCTGACTGAGTGATGTGTTTGTTCTGATGTCTCTGCGTATTTCTGGAAGTTGTCTTCACACCATGTGCTGAACAGGTGCTTCCAAGCTGACTTCTGTGTTGCATCAGCTTCATCGATCCTGCATGCTATTGCAATATGTTCTGTTCTTGTGCTGATTATTTGCGAGCAGGCGCCTGCTTTGCCTGCAAGCAGCCTTTCCAATTTAACCTTCAATCCATGTGATGACACATGTTCAGAACAGCAAGCGCTCTCTCATATGCATCACAAGCTCAAAGCCGGGAAAATTGTGGAAAAATATAAAATTTGTTTCTTTTGTATGTTGTTGCGATCAAAGCATGAATATTGAGGCTGAGCTTGCAGGGCAGAGGAGAGTGTGGGGGGCACTGGGAGCCATGGCCGTAAACGCAGAACTGCAGGCCATGTCAAAGCTGTCCTGTCCAGGGCCCAGATTACAGCGCAGGTGAAGCTTCTATTCCAAGAGTGTGTGTTTTGCAGCTGCTTGCAATCGACCAGATGAATCAAGTATCCCAGGACAGGTATGCAATGCTGTGTATGCTAGCAGCCAAGTTTGCAGTTTTCCTTGGACAGATCATTGTGCAGTCCACAGGGGCTGAGCTGCTGGCTTCACACCACAGCCATCTCGACACCTGTTATCAGTCAGCAACAGAGCATTCACAATGTTGTTTCTGTCTCCACTCCACAGGTACATAAATAGGCTCCAGCTCACTTTGTGCTTGGAGCCTTGGAGTCTATCAATGAATCATCACGTTGTCCTTTTGCAGTAATTGAACCACTTGCACATTGTGCGATACGTATTGGCATCAACAAACTGCACATTTCATGATGTGCATTGCATCACAGTGATTCACAGCCTCTAATTACCTTGCATTGAGTGTCTCAAATGGTGATACACTGTTGTCCATTGTGCAGGAGCTGCGTGTGATGCATGGTCTGTGCACCGCTTTGCTGGAAAAGGTGCAGCAGAATGAGGTGCAATAGTGATACGACCAACACCTGTTGACTATCAGGAGCTCATTCATAAGCAGGCAAGTGTCATCAGCACTGCAAGCACAATCATTACTGTGGTGATTGTTTCAAAAATGTGTTACTGTTGATAGCTTGTGTTGCACTTGTTTTGGGCTTAGCTACTCAGCACCATGCTAAGGCACAGCGATTTTGAACACTCACTTAGTGAGTCTCTTGATGGCACATTCCAAAGTGCGCTGCCAAGCAGGTCTTAGCATGGATCAGAAAATCGCCCAGATCAGAGTTTTAACACTGTAGCATTGCAATTTTGGACATTTGCAAGGATTCTAGTCTTGAGCTCTGACAGCTCAACAGGCCGCAAAGCTTTCTTTCAAGGGAGCAGCATACTTTTGTTTTGAGTGATGGATGATTCAAAACAACTGTGTGTTGCATGTTACATAGTTGGCGCCAACAGCTTGCTGAATTCACAGTCGCCACTGCATCTCGGTGTTTCAAACTCTCAGGTGCCATGTGTTGCACATTGCATATGGTGCATGCTGATCCACTGCTTTCACTGGGCTCCTGGGTGTGTGCAGACAGGTAGGCAGAGTATCTTTTGTCCCTTGCACGAACAGAGGGATGGGACAAGGTTCTACCCTGTCAGGAGCCATAACAGGATCTCCTGTCAGCAGGGACAACACGTGACACGAACAAGATGTTGACCATTGCTAGTCATAAGGGTTGAGCCAGGAGTCTTCATGTTGGGTCCCGGCCTCAGGCTTTTGGCCTTTGACTCGAGCTTGACGCTGCCAATACCTACATTTACAGCACTGACCACTGACCATTTGCTGCATGACTGTTAGCTGTTTCTGAAAAGCAGCATCACTGCAACTTTGCACACTGCCTCTGCCGCAATGCAATCGAGTCCTGCAGCAGCAGGAGACTGCCCTTGCGGTTCAATGGACACCTGGTGTCTGGACTATAGAGTGTCCTGCTGCTACACAGAACATGAACTGACACAGCATATGGTATTTTAAGCGCACAAACGCCTGTATGGCAAGTATCATCACTGAAACCGTTGGCACAATAGCTAGCTGCAAGCAGAAACAATTTGACAGAGAGTGGTTGGCTTGCTGCAGCCTTCCAGACAAATTCTACTCCAGAGCATCAGCAGGGTTAGACAGCAGTTGGTGATCTGGAAGCTGACCCTCAAGACTGCACTGATGAGCAAGGGTTGCACAGCATACACTTTGCAGATTGAGATTGTGACAGAACTTGCTGTTGACACATACAGACAGCTGATCAGATTCTCAGAGTCAGTTGAATGCTGGCTGGGGGTCCAGAGACTGCAGTAGATACTGACTTGCATCAGTGGACTCAGCAGAGTTGCTCAATGAAATACTGCAGCATATGTAGCCAGAGGGTAGACAGCAAATCAGCAAATTTGTTTACACGTTCGACTGGAGCTGCTTGAGACAAGCTTCCATGAAATGTTGTGCTATAACTCAGTAGAACTATTCAACTGTGCATGACTGGCTGAGATGCATTGTGTCCAAACAGTGCAGTGCCTGGCAATGAGAAGCATCAAAAACTGTTGTGTTGCCTTCAATGTGCATGATCACACATGCTTGTCCGAATTTGTGCCCTAGTGTGCGACTTCAAATTTGCCTTTAGCTGTAACGCCAAATTTGAGCTGCAAGTGTAATGAGAGATCAAGAAAGCCTACTGCTGTTCAAACAATTTGTGTAAACATCCAACAATTTCTGCCAGTCACTGCTCTGAGCACCAGCATGACCTGACCGTTTGAGTCTCTTGCAGCTGTGCAGTGCCACTTGACTGCAGTTTTGCTGCTGTCAGCACATACACAAACCGCTGCTGACACATGCTGTGCTAATATGCCAGTGCTAAATAAACAAGTCCAGAGTGGCAGCCAACAGGCTAAATATACTTCACGGAAACGGAATTCGACATCTCCAAGAGAATGCGTGGTGTCAATGATGCTCGTGCTCAGGATACGACTAGCTGATACCATGATATTGTCAAGGTAAGCTGTGACAGCGCAACTCAAGGTTCACTGCAGCCGCATGTTGCATGCCTGCCCCTCAAGCCTGTTCATGGATGACACAGCAGCCTGCCTGACTCCTTGCAGGCAATTGGTGAAGATGAATACTGCCCGGCTTGTCAGCCGATGTTTACTTTTTTGGAATCCATTTGCAGCCACCTGATGTATCTGCCCTCGGTCTGCGTCAAACTGCCAGGCTGGCCTCCAGGCCTTCCTTGTGTGGCGGGCCCCCGCTGCAACAGCAGGCCACAAAGTCATTACATGCTCAGAGATGATGTTATCAGGAGAGTTCAGAACACAAACTGGATATGACTGCAGATTCACCTCTGTTTCAAAAAGCTCCATTTTTGCTAACACTCAGGCATGGCTCCAGTACTGGGCATCACGCAAACGGGTCACGCCCTAGGTACAACGACAATGAACGAGGTGTTGTCTTCACAAGCTTCGCTCTGATTGTCGACTTCTGAAGACGCTTGTGCGCCTCCCACCGGTGGCAACCGCCAAACGCAAAGTAAAAGTCATCGTCGCCCTTCTGTACCCAAAGCACCTCGATGGGTGTGAATTCATCGCCTCGTTGCATTTCTCTCACGAAACTTCGAACCTAAATCAGCAGGCGACTAAGTCGGTCCACGATGCCGGTGACTCTGGCGGACTTGAAATCAGCAGAGCTTGCTACCTTGTTCTCGTCAGTGAAGGACTGCAGCGGCCTGTGTATGACGCGCATTGGAACGTCGTAGATGGGCGCATCTGGCGACACAAAGATGCTTGCATGCAGATCGGGGCTGCGTGCAGAATCTGTATCGTTGTTGCCGTCGCGCCCTGGCAAGGAGGTCACCATGGACGTCTGCTACGGCGCGAGGCGAATGACCAATGCACAGCGAGTCGGCTAACGCGATCGCGTCAAGACGATGTCTCAGGTATACTGGGGCTGCATTAGACTATGAACAGTATTGCGACGTCGATGTCGCACACTTGCAGCGATTGTCGGAACAAACTTTCGTAACAATCTCTTCACGTTGCCAGAGGGATTATGGAATTAAGGATCATCCCTCGGTCATATTCGAAGAAGCTGCCTCACCACAAGGACGGACGGACCAGCCAAATCACAACAGCCTGCTTTTGACGCAGCACTTTGGCCTTTACTGACTTCTCCAGGGCCACCCTGACAGCTTTGTCTGTTCTTACGGCTGTTGCCAGCGACCTTAAGCCTCTTGGCAGACTTCTTTTGACCGGGCTATTTGAGTGTTAGAGCCAAAGCAGCACTTTGCCCAGCAGCGGTTGGCACAATGAGCATCGCGGGCCTTCACGTGCCTGGAGGCCTGCCAGGCTGCAGGTGCTTTCGCTTGCGTGGCCTGCTAGCTCGTGTTGGTCTGGTCCACCGAAGTACAACTCAACTCGATAGCTGCTGCAGGTTTGCCGCTGGTAAGCGTAGGAGTATCAGCATCTCGCAACCTTTCAGGTCACGGCGGCACGTAACAAAAGCTGTCAGAAGGGGGCAGTATGAGAGGGACTGGGAGAACGAGTTTGCTCCTGGTCACAGATCAGCCAAGCGTTCTCAGCTAGAGTTTGAGCGTTTACAGACCTCTTCATCCAGCAGCAGCCTGGACACTGGCAGCTATGACGCCTCAGATGATGAGTATGAGTTCAGCAACAATCAGTCTCCAGCCACAAATGATGTTCTGCACAAGCTGTTTGGGCGGCATTGGGAGGAGCTGCCAGCCAAGTACAAGCTTGTGTTTGCGACTGCCATGGCGTTTGTCTTGTGTAACATGGTAAGATCCGCTGCAAGCCTGTCGTGTCCTGTGTATTATGGTCAAATCTTCTAGAAAGCCTGTTGTGACATGCAAAGTTTTGATGGTCTTCTAAGGGTGTGCGTCAGCAAAATCTGTTGTAAGTATACATTTAGACGGTGGGGCATCCTTTGTGAGTGAGCGTCAGCAACTGCTGTTGCAAGTATGCATTCAGATAGCAGTGTGTTCAGCAAGTCTGGTGGTTTTGCTGCACTCATTGCAGCTTGAGTATAGGTAGGCGCTTAGTTTAGTGCGCCTTGCAGGACAAGGTCAACATCAGTGTGGCAATCATTCCAATGGCTGAGGACTTTGGCTGGAGCTCCACAGTGTCTGGCCTTGTTCAGTCCAGCTTTTTCTTTGGCTACATGCTGACACAGATACCAGGAGGCTACATTATTGCCAAGAAGGGAGGCAGAAAGATTCTGCCTCTAGGCGTGGGGCTATGGTCTGCAGCAACAGCAGCTGTCCCTATCATGGCAGGCACCATGCCCGGTACGCAAATTGGCTCCATGTCAAAACATGTTTTCAGCTGGTGTAGTCATAGATTTAATGCTTTGAGCATCAGCAGCTTGATCACTTGATGGCAGACCCGGTGAAGCAGCTGTGCATGGCACGTGAACCTTCTCAATCAGCTCGCAAGGTACCATTCAGCAACTTGTGTGTCCCCACAAAGTCAGGCATGCCATGTTTGGGACACACATGTTTCCAAAAAAACCAACTTTGACTTGTTCTCATCATGCACATGCTGTTCACATGTCGTGTCTACACTGCTGGTGCAGATTTTGCCCACGCCGCACATGTTGTGTATATTTCTCACATCTTGTGCATGCACTTGACGCATTGTGCGCTGAGTGATTACACCCTGCACATTTGCACATAGCGCCGGCTGGGGACTTCAGCAATTGGTGCGGTGTGCAGGCTTGTTCTTGTCAAGGGCTGCAGTAGGGCTTGGTGAGGGTGTGGCGCCCTCATCAGCAACTGACATGGTAGCTCGGGTTGTGTCCAACGATGAGAGGTCTCGTGCCATGAGCTTCATCTTTGGCGGCTTGCACGTGGGCAGCCTGTTGGGGCTGTTTGTTGCCCCTCCCCTGATTGAGCGCTTTGGCTGGCCGACAGTCTTCTATGCTTTTGGCATTCTAGGTGAGTCTCTTGACCTGAACAGTGTTATGCATTGTTTCTGCGCTGTGGTCCTTCCAAATATTGCGCTAGTTCTAACAGCGTACATATTGGTTGTAACATGTCCACAGAGTGACAGTGCATGACCTGGTCTTGCCCATGCACAAAACTTATGTTGGCATTGCAGCATGTGATGCTTGCACTGCACATGTCTCGGCCAGGCTTAGACCTGCAGAGCTGAAGACTGTCATGCTGCATCGTGTTGCTGAGTTCTGGTTGTCCTGACAGGTCTTGGATGGGCGGTATGGTTTGAGCACATTCAGACTCAGATTGCTGCACAAGACCCAGAGGTGGCTGCAAAGCTACAAGGCTACCAGCGGCACAGCGGTTCAGCTGCTGCTTTGTCGACTGCTGATGAGGAGACTGTACCTTGGCGGGGTTTCCTGAGGAGCAGACCTGTACAGGCTCTGGCATATGCACATTTCTGCAATAACTGGTGAGCTCGCTTGGCGTGCACATGTTGCTCAGCAGCTGGTGCCTTGTATAGCAATACAAGCATGCTGGCCATACTTCTTGGAGTAAACAGTGCCTTTCAGTACCTGCATGCATCCGAAGCATCCCTGGTTGTTCTTGCTGGACGCAGACTGTGTCCAAGCTTAGTGATAAATTGCTCTGCAACCAGCGGCGTTCAATGAACTGCATCACTTCAGAGCTGTATTTATGAAGTATGCAATGTGCTGCAGGTTTCACTACACCATGATGGCCTGGTTGCCCAGTTACTTTGCAGACACCCTCAGCCTCAACTTGACTCAGGCGGCTCAGCTATCACTGCTGCCACCTGTGGCTGCCATCATTGCATCCTCCATAGCAGGCACAGCTGGCGATGCGCTGATCTCCAAGGGCATGCCTGTTGTGCAAGTCAGGAAGCTGGCGCAGTGTACAGCCTTTCTGGGACCTGCCATGTGCTTAGCTGGGGCCAGCTTGACAGACGACAGCCATCTCAAAGTTGGTGAGCATTTTGACTAGCCAAGTCAGCTTGCTTGACTGGAGTGTTCTGTCATCCAGCCTGCACGTTTTGCCACTCACGATGTACACGCATACTCAAGCTGATTTTGTCGGGCCAGCATTGCTCACATCTTTGTAATTTCAACTTGTACTTGGACCATTCAGCATGTGCAATGGCTTTGCAAGCGTGTCCCATCCCTGTAAAGATGATCTGTGCCATTCAGTGTGTGCAATGTCAGGATTTGGTAATGACTCATGAACACAGTGTTATACAATCACACATCTGGACTTGTCTGACCTGCTTCTTGCTTGTGTGCTGCAGCCCTCATCACAGGCGGCCTTGGCCTGGCTAGCTTCTCTCTGGCTGGACTGTACTGCAACCATGCAGACCTATCACCACGCTATGCTCCTGTGCTGTTGGGACTGACAAACACCTCAGCAGCCATCCCAGGAATCATTGGAGTGACCATTACAGGAGCCATTCTGGACAAGACTGGCTCTTGGCCTTTGGCTCTTTTTGTTCCTTCCATTGCATTCTTTGTCACTGGTTCAGCAGTATTCACGGCTTGGGGCAGCAGCGATCAGCAGTCATTTGAGAACAACGCTCCCTTTGCTGCGGAGAAGTATGCACAACCACTGTACAGCGGTTTGGCACATGCAAAGCAAGTACTGGGTGATGTCACAGCTCAGGCCCCCAAGCTGGATCAGCAAGGCTTCAACCAGTTTGTGAGCAAGGTCAAGGGTCTTCTCAAGCAAAAGAAGTCCTAAACATGCTGTGACTGTCATGCTGATGGTGAATTTCTGCTTGCACTTATTTGATTTCATTTCTTGCTCAAATGTATGTATCAGTATTTGCATTGTTGCAATCTCGTTTGCAAAGGTGACGCGAAGTACAGCCTTGTATATGACTTCTCTGTGTCATCACAGTTGTGTAGTCACATGAATGAACTCATCAAGCAGCAACTGTAGGCTGCAAATGAGTCTTTGGGTCATGTCAGAGACAAACAGAACACAATCTGTATAAGTTGGTGTAGTGCTTGCTATGTCAGTCCCGCAAGTGTCGATTTTCATGCCTAGCCTAGCCTAGTACTAACTGTCGTGTGCCGTAAGCACTGTGCAGCTGCTGTTTCAAAGAGTCAATGAGAAAAGAAAGTGTAACGTCGTACATAGACGACCACTGCAGATCAGCACCGTCCTGACATATGCATGCATGGGCTGGGACTTTCACTAGTGCAAGATTAAATGCAGCTCGTCGACCACAAAAGCCAAAGCTTTCAGGATTTCAGGGAGAAGGATCGGCTGCGGCCAAGGGCGCGCAGCTGGCACCAATGTGTTGTCTCACCTGGCCATGACTCATTTGCTTAAGATCAAAGGTTTTGAGTCTAAAGTTTTGACTTCAAATGAGCTTCGAACTCCGAACTCCCTCTGCACCAAGCGCTGCAAGTGAGCGCCACCAGCAGCGTAGCTTTTGCAAGTTTGCCAAAAGCCGACTGCCGCGAGGACGCTTTGTTTCGCACGGCTCACGAACAACAGAAAAAGCTTCCCACCTGCTGCTTGTTTTCCGCCATCCAGACCTCGTAGGGCATAAGCCAGCAGAGAAAGCTCACACTTCACTCCGATCACAGTCTTGTCGTCGCATCGTGACAGATGCTGCAGCAGTGACGACAAGTCGGCAAGAGACGGCGCTCGAAGCTGAGTCTTGAAGCAGGTAGGTCGGCATCTGCTAGCCCTCAAGTTGAGAGCGGGTCTTCGAGAAACCTGTTTTGTATTCCTTACGTCTTTAAACATCACCATCAGCGCACCCGCCTCGATCTTGTAGACACTTGTGAGTGTCCTGGGCTTTCTTTGCCCTGATGAAGTGTGCCAAGTTGCATATGCCATGTTTGCGCAGGCTGTGCAACCAGGCTAAACACTTGTTGTGACCAAGCTTTATAGATTATGACCTGCCTGACCTTTTGGCTAATAGCAGCAGCAGCAGCTTTGCACATCACTACAGGGGCAGGTACATACACTGCGGTTCCTGCATAAGCTGTGCCCTTCCCTCAGTTACCTAGCCTCATAACATGGTCATGTGGCACTGCAGCGCTGCCAGCAAATTCGCTCAATATAACATTGCAGCTGACCACAAGGGACTTCTTGCCAGTCAACACCTTGTTGCGAGCTGCAGCGTCTGTTTGGGTAAGTGTTCAGCCCGCAGCTTGGATGTGCACCATACTGCTGGGGCTGCTGTCATCAAGAAAGTTCTGCCATTTGCTCCATGCCATGCTTTGCTTGGTGACCTGCAGGGTCTGGCTGAGACAGATATCCATGTTTTGACTGCAACAGCGCAACATGCCTCCTCTGAAGACTCAGCGCTTCAATCACAGGCCAGAAAGCTGCTTGAAGCAAAGAGCACAGCAGAAGATGTATGCCACTGCTAATCTGCTGCTGGACTTTCAGCAACTTGCCACAGTGCAAGTGCGCAAAGGCATGGCGGCAAGCATTGCTTATGTCCCTGATAGCATATTTTGCAATATGCACCACATTCTGGCATGTACACGAGCACAGTGTTGCTCTTAAAAGCCGCAGCTCCGCTTTCAGTAGTTCTTGTATGCATCAGCTGAGCTTTCTGTTGTGGAGTGCTACTGATTATGGGCTGATGGGCTGCAGATCCAGCTCGATTTTGCAGCGCAGCAAAAGGACAACCCAGTCCTGCTCAAATGGAAGG
Organism: Trebouxia sp. TZW2008; assembly: GCA_002118135.1. NCBI lineage: Eukaryota > Viridiplantae > Chlorophyta > Trebouxiophyceae > Trebouxiales > Trebouxiaceae > Trebouxia > Trebouxia sp. TZW2008. The sequence goes on along the minus strand of BDIU01000033.1, from coordinate 4,066 downwards.
AGAGCTTGCAGTCCAGCCATCAAGCTCCTGAGTCTCCAAGCAGGATCCTTGGCATGCTGCAAGCCTTTGCAGACATCAAGGAAGGTAAAATATGCAACTCTTGTTGTCATCTCAAAAGGCTGACATCTGTGGTGCTGTTGCACCGCACTTGCAGAGATACGAATGGTACAAATGCAAGTGGCACGATTGTCTGTGTTGGTGTCACTGACTGAAACAACACAGCTCAGTTTGCACAAGCATAGTCAAGATGAAAACGTAGTGCTGTTGCACATTTGATTGTAAGTAGCTCTGCTGAGTTTGACTTGTACGCTTGACATGCTTGTTCTTTGGACTGTATGTGTTGGTCCCCTGGGTCATTGTCAAGCTGCCACCTGCTAGCCTCAGCACTCAATCAATTGACAATGATCAGAACAGGTTGACACTGCTCACTATGCATAAGTCAAGCTTGCTGCTGTGCAGATTCACATTCTGAGCCAGCGTCACAACAGACAAGAGCCCTGGCTACACTCTCAAGCAGCCTGCCAGGTCAGCAAAGCTCGCCGCTGTCAGACATTCACCCACACCTGTTGTTTCTCAAGACTGGCGGTGGTGCGACGGTGGCTCAGCCTAAGCGGCACCTGACGCCACAGCAGCTGCAGATGCTTACTGATGGCTCAGGCACTCTAGAAGGCTTGACAGTCAGAAATGCCTATGACAGACCCGCAGCAACACATGCTAAGGTGGCCACCTTGCAGCAACAGGAACCTCTGGGGATTGCCACTGTTGTTCTGGAGGCTAATCAAGACCCAAAACAGCAGCTGGCCAGCCTGTTCACTCCAAGGAACGACCAGGCTGTCAGCAATACAGCACAGAGTGTCAGTCAGCCAGCAGCTCGCAGCATTTTCAGCGCTGGAGCAGAGACACAGGGAACTGATGCCGCTGCCAAGAGTGCCTTGGAGAGGCTTCGGGCAGCTGCTCAGACAGACTCAGACAGCATGTCAGGTGCTGATGGCCCTGTGAGGCCTGCAGCCAAGAGCCTACAAGGCGTCTATCTTGACCAGCCACATGTTGAGGAAGCTGGCTTTGCAGCATTGAAGTCAGTGTTGACAGAGAGCAGGCTCAAGGATCCTGTCGACCCCATGATGTCTCTGAGCTGGCTGGATGAGCCGATTGGTCATTTTGGACAAGAGGCACTTGGCCCTAGGCAGAAAGCAGCGTATCAGCAATTGCCTGAAAAAGCTGCAAGCAGGAGCAATCAGCAGATCCTGTCAAGGAGTTCTGTGCTGCTGACGTTGACGCTCAGCATTGCTACCAATCGCACACAGGTAAGCAGAAAGTCTTTGCGTGCCATCTGCAAGCTGCAGCCAATGTTGAACATGCTGCTGTGCTGAAGTTTGGGCAGCATATACTTCAGTGGGGTCCCATCTATTCTTGACCTGAGCACATTTTTGGTTGCAGTCGATCTCATGACATACCCTGATTGGTAAATCTGACCTGCCGCCTGTTTGCACATCTGCCAGATGTTTGCACGCTCGATGCCTCTAACATATGTTGCTGAAATGCCCACTTGCTTAGATCAGTGTCTGCATCTGTCTCTGTCTTGATTTCTATTATCAGATCGGCAAACCCATCTGGCAGGAGCTGATGCTGATTCCTTGCCTCTGTAGGCTCTGCAAGGGGTGATCAGCAACTCTATTTTGGGCAGAGCGTTGCAACAACAGATTGCCAAGGAGGGTTTCCATGTCAGCCAATTGGATGCCAGCTTCGACCACCAGAGCGTCTTCTCCTCACGCAATGGTGCCTTTTTTGTGCAGATAGCTGACTCAACACAGGTGAGCCGTTGCAGAGTCAATGCTCTTGAACGCACTGCTGCCTCTGCTTCACCAAATGCACAGCACAGTGTGATGCCCTTTCTGCACATCAACTTTTAACAAGCCCACCAGCTGCTGCCTGAGACTGTGGGCCAATTCATCGGCCCACTGAGCAGCGCATTGTGAAGGCATTCTTGTGTAACTCCCTGAAGGCTCTATATCTTCCTTGCACAGGGTGCTGTGCCTGTGTCTCGTGACAATCTGCATGCTTGCACTGAGCATCATATGCTGGAGTCACATGGGGCACTCAACTGCTATAGCGCATTTGCTTTTCGAGGCTGCTCCTAGTGCACAGGGCAGATACTGTCAGCAGATTGCAGTCAAGTCTGATGTGCATGTTTGTCTGACCTATAATGTACTTCAGGACAACGCCAAGAGTCGCATGAAAGTGAGCGTGCACACCACACTCCAGCCCAGCAATGAGCCAACAGCCGATGCCGCTCTTTTTGACAATGATCAGGTAAAGGGTTGTGCTGAAGAGAGAGAGAGAGAGAGAGAGAGAGAGAGAGAGAGAGTAATTTTACATGCTTTAGCCAGCCGACAAGGCTGATTGCATGTGGCACACAGTGGCAATGAGTATATGTCCTCGAGGTTCAGGCAGTCTATGACATAGTGAAACACCCCCGAATAATCATGTTGCGCAAAATTTGCACACATTTTATGACTGCAGCCCTCAAACAAATGATCACATGCTTGAGGTGCTCACATGCTGTTGATGGTCACATGCTCTTGATGGTCACAGGGTCACATAATTCATCTTGGACCAGCAGGCATGTGTGAAGTGTGTCTGTCTGTTGCAGGTGGCTTTGCAAGCAGCCAAGTCTGCGGACATAGACAGCAGCAGCCGCAATAGCTTGCAATCCTGGGACTTGATCATCTGCATTGGAGGCTTTGCTGTGGCATGTGCTGGTAGGTCTTCACGACTTGCAACAGCTTTGTGTCACATGCACAATTGGCTTGTGGGCAATCTAAACACAGCGACGCCACAGCATGCACATCAAGCCATGATTGTGTGGCAGAGGGTCACGCTTGTCTGTCTTGGCTGTAAGTGACAGTCTGCGAGTGCTGTGTGTGCTCTGCATGGTCAGCCAGTGCAGCCACAAAAAACAAAGGCTTTGAACGTGTGTCAAAAGTGTTTGCAATGGCACAGGGTTGAGCTGCATGAATCTGTCTTCTGTGAGCCATAGTCAAATACCGCCTGCATTCAACCATGCAGAATAGCAGCTTTTGGGGCTTGCAAGGTAGCAGCATTGGCAAGTTTTCACTTTGTTTTTGCTCTTCAACTGCAGGACTAGTCTTGGGCATCTACAAGTTCAGCACCAGCAGAGCAGGGCGACAGGCCTATGAGCAGCTCACATGTGACAGCAAGACGAGCCTCTGGCTGTGTGGGCGAAATTCACTGCATGAACCCCTGATCCCCAGAGCCACTTCTGAAGCAGAGGACATTTGCTAGCTTGACTGTCATCAGATCTCCAGAGCAGTGGAAGCTTGACACAAAGCCACAAAGCCTTCAAAGACTGGCAAACAAAGCAAATGGGCTTTTTGAGCTCTCAATGTCGCCCATCTGCACTCAGATCAGACCCCCCCATGTCCCCTTTTGGTAGCCGCAGGCTGCGTCAGCACAGTGCATTTGAGATTTTGTGAATGCGCTTAGCATTTGACAGCTACTGTGGGCCCAGACTGGAGTTCAAATCAGCGTGGGGTCACAGTATCTTCAGGCCTATGGCGCATGATTTTGCTGCTGTGCAGGCATAGCTACTTCTGACAAGATCTGCCAAAGTTCCGCAGCGCCATGCTAGCAGGACATGTTGACAGCTGTAGATTGTGTGTGACACGTAATAGCTAAAGTGTGCAGATTGATAACGTTATGTTCAGGGTCAGCGAGCTGGGGATTGCAAAAGGAACTGCAGGTTGAGAGCATATAGAAGTGTTAATTGTAGAAGCATTTTAGCGCATTGCTAGGGCTGAGCTGACAGACAAAGATTGGTATGCGCCTTGATTTCGCCTGTCCAGCAAGTGCTGCAGGCAGTGCGAGTCATTGCGTTGGCATGCCTGTAACATTGACTTTCTCACAAAGCATAAGCAAGCTAGCAACAGGATAGACCCAGCGAAGCATGACATTGCATGCCGCATGTCGTGCCATTTTGCACATTCTTGTTTATCTCGTGTTCTCCCCTAATGGAGAGAGGCGTTCAAATTTTTACAACAAGACAACT